>JARHVA010000775.1:4235000-4509357 GCA_037957365.1 Torreya grandis | reverse complement strand
GAACTCATTAAATATTATGCGTATTTTAAAATCCAATCAATCCCAAGAGTAGATAACTGACATCCTAATAGGTTGGCATCAGTTGGACTAAAATTTGACATTCTTAATGATGTCAAGAATTTAAAAACTTAGCCACACATCATAGTAGTTATAAGGCCATCAATACCAGATAATGATGTTAATTGGAAAGTGTTTGAAAGTGACAAACAAATATCTTGTTTTCTTCAATAAGAGACTGAGTTTTCTTGTAAAAACTAGACCAAGTTACAACACCAATATGGGGATCAAATTGTATAATTAAGGTCTAATAAGCTTCTTAAAGGAATGGTTACTCTTGAGAATATATTCAATTAAAGTGATCAAATGAAGAGAGATAAAGTAAGCATGTCTAAAAAAGAGGAACATCATGATAAAGTGGTCATCTTAAAATATAAACTCTTAAATCTTGGAAAGGTATGCACTCTAGCTAAAAAGTCTACATTTATTGAGTTATGTAGATAATTTTATGATGTTTTTTCTTGGGAGTATGGTGATCTTAATGGATTTGACCCCTAATTTTCTCAACACACTATAGATATTGATCCTAATTATAATATTATAAGGCAAAGGTAAAGGCCATAAATCTTAAAGTGAAGGTGTTAATGAGAAAAGAGATCACCAAGTTATTAGGGTCAATAATTATCTTTCCTATCAATCACTCTTCATTGGTTGCCAATATAGTTCCTATGAGAAATAAGAGTGGTGAGATAAGGTTATGTGTGGTATTTACAAACTTTAATAGGGTGTCATTGAAGGAACATTATCCTCTACCTTCAATGGAACAAATTTTTCAAGTAGTGGATGGTTCTCAAATTTTCTCCCTTTTGGATGGTTATTCAAGTTACAACCAAGTGTTGGTAAAATAAAAAGATAAATATAAGGCAACCTTCACTACAAAATGGGGAACGTATGCCTACAATAGAATTCCATTTGCACTATCTAATGTAGTTTACACATTCCAAAGGGTAATGGATATATATTTCTAAGGTTTGATAAATGAGATATTACAAATGTATCTTGATGACATAACCATTTTATCTAAAAATGATAGTGACAACTTGAATCATCTAAGGCTTATATTTGAAATGTGTAGGCATAATGGGTTTCTCTCAATCCCAATAAGTGTGTTTTTTTTTTCATGAGAGTAAACTACTTGGACATTTTTTTTATAAAGATGGGCTTACTATAGACCCTGATAGAGTGAGTGTCATATTAGCTTTGACATTACCCAACCATAAGAAAGATTTGTAAAGTTTTCTTGGGAAATTAAATTCTTTTATGAGGTCTATACCTAAATTTTCAAATATTTTAATACCAATAATAGATATGTTAAATAAGCATCAAGCATTTGTTTGGACCAAGGGAAGTCTAGTGTTGAAGCCATCAAACAAGTTATTGCTCAAGCACCCACACTAATCAATCCTAATTTCTCTAAGGACTTATTTTTGTATGTTTTTTCCAACATTTAAACCATCTCTTCTATGTTAATGAAAAATAATAATGAATGAATTGAACATCCTATAGAATTTTTTAGTCAAAGTTTAGAAGGCTGTGAATAGAGGTACACATATGTTTAGAAACAAGTATTGGAAGTTATAATAAACCTTAATAAATTTAGGTATATATTGTCTAGAAATAAAATACATGTCATGGTAACCTACCCAAGCATAAAATACTTTATCTTGAATAAGGATTTGAATGAGAAAAGAGATGGATGGATAACTAAGGTGATGGAGTATGCTATTGATATCAATGCCACTAAGCTAGTAAGAGGGAGAGTGTTATGTGAACACGTAGAATTAGACTTTCAAGAAGGAGAATATATGGTTTTGGTATTTCAATATGGTCTTAATATAGATGAAAATTCATCTTCTCCAAGTTGGACATAAAAAAATCTAAGGTTCCTTCAAACAAGTGAGTGTCCTATGGGTCTAAGTCAAGCAAGAAGGAGATACTTCATATTGTAATAAATACCTTATGTTCTTGTGTAAGGGGATATTTTTAGTAAATACATAAATGGGATGTTTCTAATATGTGTGGAAAAAAATCAGGTTGATAGACTTCTAGAACAATTCCATGATAGACCAGTTGGAGGTCATTTTGCACCTAAAACCACAACTACAAAAAATTTTGAGAGTTGGTTACTATTGGCCTAGCCTATTCAAGGATTCATATTATTGGGTTAGGATATATCAAAATTATGTACTCTTTGAAGTAAAAAAACACTTTTATCCATTCCTCTTAACCCCATTCAAGTTGAACATCCATTCATGTAGTGGGGACTTGACTTCATTATAATGAACAATATTCCATCTAGTGCAGTCCATAAATGGGTGCTTACAACTGCTGACTATTTCACAAGGTGGGTAAAAGTAGTGGCCCTTAAAGAGGATAGTGAAATTTTAGTTCTTAACTTCTATAAGAACCTAATCTCAAGGTTTGGGGTGCTTTCAATAATAATTTCTGATAATGCCATGGCTTTTAGTGGTGTAAGAGCAATGGAATGGTCTCTCCAATATGGTATTTACTTAAGTAATTCTTCTAGATAATACCCCAAAGGCAATGGGATATCTAATTCCAATAATAAGAACTTTATCCAAATTATAAAGAGGACAATAAAATTTAATCAAAGGACTTAGCACACTAGATTGAAGATAGCTCTACGGGCTGATAGGATCACTCTAAAGATTATCATTGGTAACTCACCCTATATGCTTGTCTATAGAAGAGAAGATAAGCTACCCATTTCACTTGAGTTACCATCTATTTAGGTGACACATTAGATTTAGAGAATTGATAATGATCTTATGGATATAATTTTGATATAACTAATGGCCTTAGAGGAAACAAAAAACCATGCTATGCACACCTTGGAATGTCACCAAGCACAAGTCAAAAGAAACTTTGACAAGAGAGCTATCTCAAGAATATATAAATAAGGAGATTTTATCTTAAATTGGAATGATAATAAATTTAAACCTGGTAAGCACACTAAGTTTGATGCATTATGGAATGGACCTTATGTTGTCATTACTTGCAAAGAAAATAATGCCTTTCAGATTGCAAGACTCAGTGGAGAGGAGTTGGGTATCCTAGTCAATGGGATACACTTGAATCCCTATTATTGAGGTCATTTTTTATAACTTTATACATATTAGAGTATATATTTGTGTTCCCTAAGTTATCCAAGAACAAGTGTGTCTTATTTTCTTTATGTTTTTTTCTTCCAAGTGTCTTATGACACATGTGTGGTGTGGTGTCTTATCTTGTGTTTATCTAGTTTGGTTGGTTTTAATTTTGATGTCAATTATATTTATTAGTTGATCCAAGTTAAGTTGCAACCATGACTCCATATACCAATGAATCTTCTAAGCCACTAGTCTAGGCACATAACAAGAATGCATTCCCAAGAGGTTACCAAAGATGTTAACCAAATTTTTGGATACCATAGACTAGTTTAACAAAAACCTTGTCTTGTCAAGCCTTCACTTTGGTTTTCAAACTTGAAAATCCTTTATAAGGCATGTTTAGTATATTTTAAGTTAATTTTGACAAGTTTAAGGTAAGTGTCCTCTTAACATAATACTTATCTCATCAAAGTGTGTCTTGATCAAAGGGGTTTAAAGAGGGTTCAAGGGTTAAAAAGTCTTTGTCATTTCATGTATTTCAATTCAAATTAATTTAATTTTCCCGATGGTCCATATAAGTGCATTAAATAAATTCAAAACTCTATTTCTAATGTTACAACTCACTTTGAAATACTTATTTTATCATTTGTAATGTTTAAGAAGGGAATGTGGTAGGAAATTTGTAGGTTTACAGAAGAAGTGAATGGTTAACACATCATCCCATGTCCATAAAGGTGTGAGGAAGCTCAGATAACACTTTTTGGTTTAAAACAATTAGTTTCTAAGTAGAATATGACAGTTCTTAAGCCAAAAGGAGAGGTTTTTAAGAAGTTCATATAGGTTGTAGAGTGAATATCACTTCCAAACACTCCTAAAAATTCATCCACTTTGTACAAGTTTAAATCCATGCATTTGAGGTGGTGTAAAACTCAAAAAGGTAAAAAAACTACTCATCTTTCCCATCACTCTCTTTGGTAGCTCTAGAAGTCACTCTAGTTTTTAGTTGGTACAATCAAAAGAGAGAAAGTTGGAATATTATACCTTGGTAATAGTATGGGGTCCCTTTTATATTTTAATTTGTGTCATTGGTTTCCTAGTTAAACTATTTAAATCTATGAATAATTTCTAAGGGTGTAAGGGGCTCACAGTGAATTATTCATCCAAGCAGGGTCTAGGCTTACCTCCATTTTTGCACTTAAAATTTAAATAAAAGAAAATGTTTATTATGGGGTGATTTAAAGGATAAAAGCGACCATTTTTATGAAAATTTAATCAAGTATCTCACTTGATCAAGATGTCTTTAGTAAAGAAACATGTACCTCATGTATATTTTGAACATTACAATCCAAGATGCAAGAATGTTTTCATTGGATGTTTAGAATTATCATATTTAGAGGTTATCAATTTGATTTATCAGTCAGGATAAACCTCTCAATTTTAGATAATTCATATTCCTTCATTGTGAAAGGTGGTTTCCTTGAAGACAACCCATGGTGGCATGGTTCTATTGAAGCATGGTGTAATATATGGAATGGACTCCTACAAGCCTGATTGCCAAAATTTATCACAAATGGTATTGAAGAATTAAATTTTGGTGTTTAAAATATAATTATACAATAATTAAGTCTTATTTAATGAATTGAATATTCAATACATACTCTCAAATAAGACCGAGATAGGTTTTATCCACCCACAGGTCTACAAACCTGTGGGTGGACATTTATGGTCCATAAACCTCATTATTAGATGTATAGCCATAATAAGGACCTAGTGTAGAATTATAAATACACACATATCTCTAAAAATATATAAAAAATCAGTGTTAAGAACATGGATGGGTTCATAAAATTCAATCTTCATACATGACTCTTATAGATGGAGTGACCACAACTACAAGCCTGTGTATGCAAAATGGAGAAAACTTTGAACTATATATATGGTGTTTGAAGGAGGCATATAGGTTATCAAAGGGTAAATATAAACATTAATTTCATGATAATATCACTTTAAAACATCAAGGTGACAATGGTTAAGGTATACCTACAAATATATAGTTGCATTGCCCATAAGCACATACAATCAAGTTTTGACATGTTGGAGAAAACGTATTAGTAATTTATTGAACTAAAATTGAACATGGATAGTGAAAGGGGTTTTATTTTTTAAAATAATTTATAAAATATTATTAACTTTATGTCAATATTATTTAATGTGGGATGGTTATAAAGTAGAGTTAGGCCTAAAAGCATAAATCACCACCTATAGGTTGCTTGTAACCAACATAGAAATGAGAACTCATGCAAGTTGGTGTGGAAAGTTTAAAAGATTTATAAGATTTGATAAATATGAAAATATATTTATCAATTTACAAGGTTCATCTAGGTGTAAAAATACCTATTGAATATTTTTAAACCTCATAGGTATAGTCAGAGACGTAAAGGATCTCCTATAGGCATCCATGAATGAAATGAAAGAACATTGCCTCAAGTGTGTTGGGTAGGTTAATGAGACATGGAGGAGAACCTATGAATATGTATTTAGAGTTAAAATATCATTTAAAACTCTAAATTATCTCAAAAATAAAGAAACATAGTACTAAGGGTTAAAATATACTTACAAGCCTAAAACCTTCAATGGGTATGCTACAGGGAGAGATAAAGTTTGGTCATAATAAAACATAAAAATATAAAAAATAGCATTTAAAATAATTATTATGGGTTATAAAAATATCATGGATATTTTTTAAACCAAAAACATGAGTTTTCAAATCTTGTGAGACTCGAAAACACTTGTCTCATTCTTACACAAAGTCAACTAGACCAAGAGATCATATTTTGATACTCATAACTACTTGAAAGAGTTTCATGGTGGAAGATGATCATTGAAAATGGAAATTTTAAAATTTAAAATAATTAGGATGGGTGATAAAACTATCATGGATATTTTTAAAACTAGATACATGCATTTTAAAGGCCTGGGAGACCTAAAAACACTTATCTCATTCTTACACATAGTCAACTACCCTGAAAGGTCATCTTTTGATATTCAAAACTCATTGAAATATTTACATGGTGTAATATTATAATTGGATATGGTGAAATTGGTATCATAACAAAAACCACTATCATTGGTTAATTAATTCACCCCCACACCTAAATGAACAATCCCTAAGATTGGAAGTCTCTCTAAACCATGTGTTTTCCTTATGAAAGAGCCCAAGAAACATTTTCTTTTGCTCAAAAGTGTAACAAGGATTATCAAGCTCATAGTGGATGTTATGGAGGTCTCCCTCCTTCCATATTATATAATTTCTTCTTGGATTATGTCCATGTGCTTTATGAACCATCCTTAAGATGATAAACACCTAAAATCCTTGCTAAACCTCCCTAAAATACCTGATGAGAGAAAAGATGAGTTAAATGACTTGAATTGGAATATTTTAGCTTGGAAAAATTCATAAGGATCCTCATAGATCCCATGTGAATATTAAAAATACACTTGGTGGCATGTATGAAGGGTATAGTATACAAAATAAGCCTAAAATACTTAATTATAGGCCTATTTATGATTATACAAGGCGGTGATAAGACCTAAAATTAGGTAGAGAGGATTTGAAATCTTTGGTATAGGTCTTATACCCCCATATACACCTTTTAATATCTCCTAAGGTGGTATATGAAATATTCAAGTCATCAATTTGGGCCCAAAATGTTGATTACACTACTTTGTTGTCCAAGAAGCCAAGTTGCAAACCTATGGATCACTCTTAGAGATATTTACTTAAATGTATTGAGTTTTATTATGATGGAAAATGAATTAAAAAATCATCATCAAGTATTATAACCTATTAATTTCTTGAGAAACCCCTCTAATTGCTTCTCGGGCCTGAACATGCATCTAAGCTAGGGTTTTGGCCATGTTTTGGTTCACCCATCCCTAAAAGGTTTTATATCATCAAATTTAACCTAGAAGATGATTATGGAATTTGAAAATTGAATCAAACATTTCTCCCAGGTTCACATGTGTGAAGGATTTGTATGGCAAAATCTCATTTTCTTAGGCCGAAAGACCTAATTGTGGGCTAATAGAAAGAAAAACAAGGAGATCAAGTACACATGTAGTTGGTATTTGGTCATGAGATTTTGGAAGAAATATGAGAATATATATGGCCACTCAAATCTATATTTTTTTCTAAGATCACCTATATAAAGTTATAAATAATGAGCTTTATGTGTTTTGAGGGCTACAAGGAGTTGAAGGCAAGTAAGAGTCTTGGGTGTGAAATGAAGTGCTAGACAATGTATGAAGCAATAAATGGAGTTGATAGATGTTTTTTAAGGTAGATATAGGTGAATCATGAAGAAATATAGTATTCATGAAGTTAGAAACAAGATTTGAGGCATTTGATCTAAAGAGAGCTAGTGAAGATTATGTACTTTTTAGGACAAAATAAGAAGTTAAAAGATATGCATAAGAATGGTGTAGAAGCTATTCAACCATACCACATGTCATTTTAAAACTTTTTAAATTTACTTGTAGGTTTAAAGGTGTAGCCTCAAAAGGAAGGATTTAGATTCAAGAACACAAGATTGCCCAAGTAACCTCCTATGCCAATATGCACAGTGTTAGAGGTACAATCATTGAGAGTGAGGGTGAATCAGTGAGAAAAAATATTAAAATTCAAATTCAAATATTTTAAAATTATTAAAAAATTAGTATATATTAAATTTATTAAGCCAAATTAACAGTAGATCTCATTCATTCAATGCATACAACAAGTTTAAACACCTAACACATAGTTCATATGGGAAACCCTCATGGGGAATAAAACCCACTCTAAATATTGTAAAATATGGACTATTGTCCTATAATAAATTACAAACAAGATATTTTTCAACATATTTATACCAAAAAACTTTGATTGTATCTTTCTAACCAAAGGCCTTTAGTGAAACACCTATTCCACAAGGAACAATTGTCCCTAAGGAAGATCAACTCCTTTAGACCCTCCTTTGAACACCTCTACCTTAGAACTAATATATTCAACACCTAATGATGGATATATATTTTTCTAATCCCTACAAAAACTCTCTCTCCTTATCTCATATAGGCCTCTCACATAGGTATCCACAAACTCTTTCCTTTTTCACTCAAATTGTCCTCATATGCATACTCAGACCTCTTCATATATCCTCAAACTAAAAGAGCACTTTTCTAACTTTAGAAATATGACCGATAGGTCACACACATAGTCATCAATCTTCTCTACTTATCAACCCATCAATTTGTCACTCTACCTCTCCTTCACTCCACAACTCTCACATACACCCTGCACAAGTCTCACCCATAATTCTATCAATCATCATCTTTGATTTCACTATATATAGAGATATCATGAATTATCAAGTCCACAATATTTCCATGTCAACCACAATACATTCCTTCACACTTAAAGCATCTAACATGGGTCACACTTAAGCACAACATACTTTCAAATAGGCCTAAGTCACTTTTAGGTCCTATGGAGACCCATTCACCTATTTGACACTTATTTGAGAGAAATAAGAATAAATGACCACTTCCAAATGCATGAAACCATTCCACATGATATATAAGTTCTCTTTAAATTCCAACAACCAACATACTACATTTATTCTTAAGCAAAAATTGCTCAAACAAAATTTTGTACACATAGTCACCATGCACAAATATACAAACAACTTCTTAAGCATTGTTCATACTTAAGATAGATTTATCACACCTAAATAATCCACATAGAACATCCTTATGGAGTCTAAAACACTCTCCAATATAAAATACATCATGAAACATCGAAACAACATCAATACAAGCTCAAGTACCCTTCTCAAGTTACTTACAGAACATAGTTGAACACATAGTCAAATTTAGATATCAATATATTTGTTTGTACATACATTCAAACCTTAAATTTTTATTTATATATGTGATTTGGAGTCCTCTACCACTTTTCTTTTTACTACATGGTTAAATTCTTCCTGAATCAAAAGTTATATCACAAAAATGAGACACTAGTTTTTTCCCTTTGTTAAATTTAAATATTCAAATTCAAATGGTCAAAATTAAAGCTTGATCACTATGCTCACATCCAATGCCATCACATATTATATAAATTACACAGCTTTGATATTTTTATATGAAGCTCAACCTTTGACACATAGTGTGTTAATGCCAAATGTTAATCCTTCAAATAATTGACCTCAACTCATGCAATCTAGCAACTTTGACTCAATATGCACCATCAATCTTTTATATATAGCTTGATCTTTAAAAATGCTAAATAGTTATCACTTTGACCTCTTGACTTTAATTTTCACTATTGATCTCTATTTTTATGATCACTTGCTCATTGTTGATCTTTGGAATAAGTTCAATCTTTATCTTTGCACAATGTTAAATATTGAACACATGGAATCATCTCGCTGCTTCCTAACATCTTAGAGAAATTCACTCCATCGATGATGTTAAAAATTTACCTTTTGTAAAATTGACTATGGGAACCACTACAATATTTCTGAAAATCCAACTTTGAACCTCAATAACCTTTACCTCGCTCACTCACATGTTCTAAAATTTGGACCATATGATCTCCTCACATAGGAGAATCTAACCATGTGTCAAACTACTCCTGAAACCTTCACATGTGTGAGATATAATTCCATTAATATTATCACTCATATTTTTCTACCATAGAGCTAAAAATGTCAAGAATTTCTTGGAAGACCAACTTTGCACATGTATATCTTTTGATGTACTTCAGTGCATGATCATAAATTCAGCACAAATTAACTAGGCATAAAACTAAATAAACCCATATGATCATATTATTATAAAGCATACACACATGTGATATATTACATCACCAAACTATTTATTCAGCTCTTTCTTTCCACATGTAGATTTGGCTATGGGAAAATAATGTCAAACTTCTTGGGAGCCCAACTTTGCACTTGTATATATTTTGTCACATTTAGGTGCATGACCTGAGATTTGATGCATAAAAACTAGGCATAATATTGAACAAAATCATTTGACCATTTCCTCTTGAAACCTCCATGCATTTGAATGCTGACATCATCAACATGCTTACTTAGTGATATTTAAACATATAAAACACTATCAAAATGCCTAAGATCCCAACTTTAAACCCACATATCTTTGATTTTCCTTAGATGCATGACCTAAGACTTAGTGCATATCAACTAGGGACAAATTTGATCACAACCATATGACTAACTCCCCTTGACTCATCCACATCTAACAACGCTGATGTCAACAAACTGCCTACTCAGATTTTCTACCATTAGACCCAAAAAGTCTAGATGAGAACAATGATGAACCATGTGAATGCCACTCATGTAAAAAAATACTCAAACCATTATTGAATTTTGATAGGACCCCTTGCACATGATCAAATCACCATAATCATCCCTGAACATCTCTAATCATGCCAAAATTGAATATCAACCAAGCCAACTTCAAGCACAATAGGACAAGCACATTACACACTTTGTCATTGTCACTTATACTATCAAGGCACTTAATCCACTCACTAGGACACCTCCATGACATCATCAATACATCATTGAAAACTCTTCAACAATCTCCCCCTTTGTCATTGATGTCAACAACCATCATATAGCAATATATAGCTCACCATCCTTCTCTCTCTTCAAACACTCTCAAAAAAAGGAACTTTCTCCCACTTTGACACAATGAAAAAGTGGGGACCAAATAATATTAAGGACCTAAAAATACTATCAACAATAAAATTCCATCTTATAAATATGATACAAAATCCCCCTTACCTTGAGCCTACATCTTCTTGTCTTGACACCTTCCTCTTGCTCCATGCCAACACTCTCTTCAATCAAGCATTGTAATCAATGAATAAAAAACACACAAAAGAAATAAAACCTAATGGAACTTAAAAAGAAACATCTGAAAGGGACTCCCCCTAATATTTTTGATCCATTTCACCACTTGAGCATCCTCAGATATCTATAGACCAATAAGAACCACCATATATGCTTACTAGCCTTCTCTCTCAAACCACCTTAAGGATAACTAACAGAACTTCATGCCACACACAAAACATGAAACATGATCTTAAAAAACTTGATAACTCACCTTGAATTACTCATCCCTTACTCTTTTGTAAAAACAAAAAAAATCACATCTTCAAAACAAGGCATGTCTAGACTCTTTATAGCCTTACCTAGAACTTGTAGAGACCACAACTTTCAATAGACACATCTTCAGGACCTAAAGCTTCATATATAAATCACTCTTATATTAACCCTCAAGCACACCAATTTTCATCACTTATCTCATTTTATGAAACATACTTCCTTCACAAACCTACTACCTAATTAAGCCTCCAATTAGATAAAAACTTAAATAACTTGAGAAACAAAAATATTCAGATATATATGAAGCTTGATTTGACAACCCATTTATCCCATTAAAACTATTAAGAATCCTTAGACCTCAAATAATAAGGCAAACCACTTTTATATCATAGCCCAAAACACTAGAATTTTAAGACAAATAGGGTCAACAAACCTCCTTCTGGTCAACGTCCACCTCTGAAACTTCTTACACACCTAGAGACAATCATCACACACTTATGGACCAAGATTTTAGCCTCCATTTATTTGGGAATAATCACTTCCTATAACCTATTTTAGGCTTGCATGCTCTTAAGCATAAATTGGGAAACCCAAGAGCAAACGAAAATCTCCAATTTCACTTCAACATACCTTTAGACCACAAAACCACTTGGATCACATCACAAAGAAGTGCATAGACCTTTTTAAGTGCTAAACACTTCTTGGCATTCCATCAATCTCATTAAACCACTTGGAACTTCCCATTATAACCTTATACTACAACTCCTCATATTCCTTCTCCTCCTTGGTCATTTGATGCTTATAGTTTTTCTTCTTCTTAGTCTTAAGATAAGTAACATGCTCATCTACTATAACATTATCCTTCTTTTATATGATTTAATTAATAATACATGGAGACAACATAGATTCATGACTTACCTTTTCATTTAAAGAATCCACCTTGTAGTTTAGAACCTCATCACTTAGCACAAAAAATTGATTTAGTCTACATAAAACATGATCAACAATAGCAATATGTTTACTTAGATCCATACTCACTTCAAAACTAGCCTCAACCAGCACCTTAGTCTTCTCCTTGAGCTTGGTCTCTTCATTCTCAATATGAGTAGAAAATGATATCCCTTGTCACTCTTCTCCTTCTGTAGCATTCTACACCATAGAAAATAGATTACTTGGACCTGTAGTCTCATCATGACTCACCTTTGGTTTCCAAGAGCTAACTTGCTTTTTCCTTGCACTCTAGGAGCCTGATTGAACCTATTCTGACATGCAGGCCTTTGCTTGTAGAATTTATCAATGTGACCTCTCTTTTAATAATTTGATCACATCATACCTTTTGTAAGAAGCTCATTTTATCTTACCAAATTTGGATAAAATCTCTCAATGTGTCCTAGTTCATGACAATTGTAGCACTCAATATTTCTTAAAGGAAACTCAACTTGCCTTACCTTAAATGGAAAATGTTTTGTAAAGTGTCCCACATCATGATATTTGAAGCACTCAACCTTGCTCACACCTTTTTACTAATTACCCCCATCATAGTTTAAATCAAATTCATTTCTAACAAGTCTCTTTCATTCTCTATCCTTATGAACAAATTGATTACATGTGTAATAGTAACCATTAAAACTTGCATACCTTATAGCATTTGGTTGTCTAATTTTATTTTTCCTCATTATACTAGTATCTTCAATCCTTGTATCATGATTTGTCTTCAAAGGTTGATCCACCTTTATCTCATTGACATTCATGTCAACTTGAGAAGCAACTTTAGGATATAAATTAAAACCCAATCCAGATCTTTCACTAGATAACTTTTGATTCTTTAAGAGATTATCCAGATCATTAGAACTTTTATCAAACCTAAAAAATTATTTCACATTAGTTGTATACTTCTCTAACTCATCTTTTAAAGACACATTTTTAATTACATACCATGCACATTCATCTTCCTTAGCTTTCAGGCTTGTAGACAAAATTCTAGTTGACAACTGAGATGCTTGACTATATCTTCATGCTCCTTATTGTCTTCATTTATTATTGCCTCATACACATTAAATTTTTCCTCATAGTCTTTGAGTTTAGATATCATCTTATTATTAATCTTCGTATCAATCTATAGTTCTTCAAGAGCATTCATCAATTTAGTCTCACATGTTTCTATACGATTTTCGCTTTCACATTCAAAAGAGAAATGAGAAACTAAGAGAAATGGTCTAGGGTTAGAAGATACCCAGATGAGGTCTTGTGCACCAAATTTAGATGATAGAAGGAACTCCTAATTGGTTGTGGAGGATGACACCTGTAGAAGAAAGAGACTAAAATAAAGAAGGTGTTAGATGAGGAGATGGTGGGCTGCCAAGCAAAAGCTTGATCCCAGAAGTACAAAGACTTCCTTGAGGGAAGTCAACCCACTGATTGATAAAAATAATGTCTGATAAAAGGTAGAATGATAAAAAGATTGAAATGATAAAAGACTAAAATAGAAATAGAAGCAAATGCTTACCTGAATGTTGTTGTCGGTCTGGTCACGGACGTCGGTTAGTCTACCGACGTCGGTTGGTCAAGTCTGCCAATGTCGGTTAGTCTGTCGACATCGGTGGAGGCAGTGGTCTCTGTGGCCAACGTCAGTCGGGGTAGTAGTCTTTGGATGAGGTCTGGTCAGGTCTAGATAGGTTTATGGTCTATGGACAGGTCTAAGAATGGCTATGGCTCTGGTTGAATGGTCTGAGAGTCTGGTTGAATGCTCTGTGCAGATCTGCAAGACAGAGGGTGTGGTCTAAAAAAGGGACCAGATGGAAAGCAGAGGCAACAGCGAGACAAGGATTTGGGTCTGGTCTAGTGATAAGAAGTGTTGAATGGGAGATAATAGCTAATACATTTCTAGATTATTGAAATGGAATAAATGAAACATTCTTAGCTCATACCTATCGAAGGACTGTTGCTGACTGGTTGCACCTATTGTTGATGTTTGTAGTGTGAAGGCCCTATTGCTGGTGGAGTGGTTGATGCAGAGTGCCTATTATTGTTGTAGTTTGTTATGTGTACCTAAGAGAGAGAGAGAGTGAGAGGTCTGATGATTGGAAGGATTGATGAATTGAGGAGTGAAAGATTGGATTGCTGAAGGTTGAAAGGTCAGATTGAAAGATCGAGAGAAACGGATCCTACATTTGGGTTAAGAATGCAGTTATGAAGGAAACCAATGCCTGTAATATCACTGACATCGGTTGATAGTTGACCAATGTTGACAGCTGGAAGGTAGGTAAAAAGGCTAAAAATATCCTTTTGTCCATTTTCCCAACTGCCGGGTCAGCGGGTCTGAGGAAGAAATGGTCGAAGGTGGCTTAATAGGCATGGGAAATGAGTGGGATAAAGGAAATGGGGTCTTAAATCATTTAAGACTTGGCAAGGGGTAGTGGAGGGGAAGTTGGAATAGGTCATAGGGTGATAAATGAGGGTATCCAAGGGTAAAGAATCCAAGGAGAGGAGAGGTGGCATGGGTGAGGTGGCAAGGGGAGAGAGAGAAGGAAGGAGAGCATTATTAATTTAAAATAAGATAATTATTTTAAATTAATAAGACATAGGTTAGGCATGGTTAGAAGTTAGAAAGGGACCAAGGGGAGAGGATGACCAAGGAGTAGACACGATTTTGGTGTCTACATTTGCCCCTTTTTGTCTTATTAGTTTTTCTTGACGAATTGCAAGACAAAAATAAGAATTGATTGCCCCAGGTGTGGGATAAGGTTGATTTTGTCATTTTGGTTGTTCAAGTGAACTGCAAGACAAAAATAGGAGGGTTGGTTACACCAGATGTGGGATCAGGTATTCCCCCTTAAAATGGGAGTCGAGGGAAGGGAACCTAAAGTTGGGTGTTGATTTGACAGAGAGTGGATGAAAATGGTGAAGTTAGAGTGAGAATGCTACAATAGTCGTGATTGCATGTATACCACTTCATAGGATGGTCAGGTCAAATTGTCATAGGTCAAGGGTCGAGGAGTGCCAAAATTGAAATAACCAGGCCCCAGCATTTGGCCATAGCTGATCAAGTTATTAAATCTAAGATGAAGCTCCAATGGTCATCATGTTTTAGGAATCTCAGGCTCAAGAAGTGCTCCTAGAAAACACAAAAATGTCACAAATAGTGGGGATCAACCAGCTTACGATCCAATACTTGTGAGGGTCAAAAATAGTCTACGCACAATTTTGCTAACCATTCATGAGGTAGCATTCATGCAAAAACAACCAAGGCAACGTTGTCTTGGAAGTGGTTGGAGTCTGAGGAGATAGTCGTGATCTCCAAGGTCGTTGGTTGAGGCAGGTCAAGATAGATAGTTGGTCAAATGAATGGATGGATGAAAGAATGTGGCCAAGCTAACCTCAGAAGACTGAGTGCTGCCTACATAGCCCCTGTCATTAGGGCCTCAGGCCAATGTAGTTCTCCCTAAAAGGGAGGAAGAGAGTCAAAGTTATGGATTGGTCTGGTCGGGGTCAAGTCATGGTCAAAGGAGGAAAGAAGGTTTATCCATCAGAGAGACAAACAAATGAGGGTGGTCAAGCTAACCCCAGAGGATGTCATGTCATCTGAGTGCTACCTACATAGCCCCAGCCTTAGGGCCTCAGACCAATGTAGTTCAAGCAAAGAGTTAAAGAGGTCGATAGGTTGATTTGGTCATGTGTCGAAATGATGAGGATAAGATGATGTTACAGCCTTTTCCATACTATGTGATGGTGTATTTTGTAACATTGGTTGGGGTCTTTTATCCCTAGTAATTTTCCATATTTGTGATGGATGTATGCTAAAAATGAATTGAGGTCTATTTATGCTTCAGCAAGTAATGGTTTATGCTTAACATAAATTGTGTCGTCGATAGTTTCCATGTGTATTGGTGTCCATAGAAACTATGTGAAATGGACTAGGATGATGTATGATGTCATAATGTCATGTTGTTGGTCTGAAAATGTTGGGTTGGTTTGGTTGGAATTGGTTGGGTTGAATGTGACCAAAGTGTATGAAGGAAGTGAAAGGCATATTCGCCCTTTCATTGACAAGGACCAGAATGACAACATAGATAGGGGTTGTTAGAACCAAGAGCCCCATTCATGCATTGCGTCATTGACCATGGGTTGTGTTAGAGAGGTAATCGAATCACTTTGACATTTAAGTGAGCTCAAAGTCCCTTGAGTAGGTTGGGGTGATAGGTTGGATTATGTGATATGAGAGGATGGGGTAACCCTTTTTGGTAGGAATAACCTTGCCCCTTTTATAGGTGACCCAAGAATGACTATAGGCCTGTCCATGACCCTTTTTTTTTTTTTTTTGGCAGACTGATCAATGCAGGAAGTCCACATAGAGATGTCATTTGCTTTGTGGTCATTTGTGAAGCTAATCGATGTAGGAAGCTTCTAAAAGAGTGCTATTTATAGCAAGATTTAGTCATAGCCATCCTTCGAGGGAGTGGTCTATATTTTTGCTTTATATATGTTTGAATAGTTGTCCTTCAAGGGAGCAGTCTATTAGCTACAGCGATGATAGTATAGCTATCCTTTGAAGGAGCAATCTGCCTTTAGAGTTTGTGACCTTGGATATTTTGACATCTTGATTTATTTTTGATAGAATTTTGATTCATGGACAAGACTATAGAAGTTCGAGGGCTCCCTTTTATTAGGACAAAGCATCCATACTATATAAAAGGGTTACATAGGATTTGTTAAGGGGAATAGGGTTGAAGGAATGAGGATTAAGAGGATGGGGATTGCTCAAGGGATGAGCTCAAGTTAAATGTCAAGTGGATGAGTACTCGACTAACAGTAGAATGGTCACAGATGTAAGGCATTAAAGGGCTCAAGTTCTGATAAGTCCCTGGTCCATGCTTGTGTGTGATGATGAAAGGTCTAAGCCAATTAGGGGTGAATTTGCCTCGTTTAGTTCACTCCATATTGGTCACATGTTGATTGATGCTTGGTTGGTTGATATGGTCACTGATTGGTCAAGACTGGTTGAATGTTTGGTCGAGGGTCAGGTCGATGGATATTTGGTCGATAATTGGTCAATGGTTGGGTTGAATGTTTGGTTGAGGTTTGGTTGAAATTGGTATTTGGTCGATGATTGGTCGAGATTAGGCCAATGGCTTGGTCAATTGATATTTGGTCAATGATTGGTCGATGTCATGATTAAAAGATCAGTTAATGTTTGCTCAAGGTTTGGTTGAGGTTTGGTCGATGGTCTGGTCGAGGTCAAGTTGAATGTTTTGATGAAAAGGTTAGTTGATGTTTGGTCAAGATTGGTTGAGGTCATGGTTGAGGTCATGATTGAGGCCTAGTCGAGGTTTAGGATTAAAAGAGTGATTGATATTTGGTCAAGACTGGGTTGAAAGGTTGGTCGAGGCTTGGTTGAAGGTTGAATTCCCCCAGCGGCTAAGGAGAATGTTTGATAGATTGGTCAAGGTCGGTTGAGGCTTGGCGGTCAGATTGACTGTGTTGATGTCGAATAAGGGGGTTAAAGGTGGGAAAGGGACCATAGTCTGGTGTGGAGATCCTGATTTAGGTGATGAGGTTTGAGAAACATGGGTCGGTGTTGATGATTTGTCGAAGGGGTGATCCAGAGGATCCTTGATGAGAAGGGTATCCTTTTTCTGGTGTTGATGAATGACAGCTTTAAGAGTGCAACAACACTAAATGTCATGTCTTGATTTGTGATGATAGTGAAAAAATTTAGAGTTGTCGAACCAAGATGGTCTTGATCTGAGAGTTGTTGAGTGGGGCAGTGTTGAAGGTTTGTTGATAATATGGTCAAGAAGAAGGGTGTCTTTCTCCAAGCATTGGTGAATGACAACCTTAAGGGCACAACAATGCTCAGTGTTGTGCCCAAGCATGTGATGATACACACAAACCTAAGTGTCATCGAACTAAGGTAGTTTTGGTTTGAGAGATTGATATGGTTTAAGAGGTAAGAGATTGATACAAGAAGACTTCAACAATTTTCGTAACAGCAAGGCATAAGAACTTGATAATGGGTATGTGCATCTTGTCGCAATGGGGGTTGATGACTTTAGTTTGAGAGGCGTAAGAGGCATTGGTCATACCATCTTTTTTGTGGGTGGTGTAACCACACGTGGAGATGGCACTTTTGTGATGAGAGGTGTCAAATGTTTTGGAGGAAATATATGTCTGATGGGTTGAGGGGATAATGGAGGTGACGTGCCCCTGTGAAGTATGGGAGTAGGAAGCACTCCTATTAAAGTGGATGGATACGGGCCCAAAATTGAAGGTAATGATGAAGGTGGGGGAGGAGTCCTCTGGTGTGGTTTAGTGGCCTTCTTTGGTTTGGGTTGAGGGCCACCTTTGTGTGAGGTGAGGTTAGATACGGGTTTGGGTTCAGATGTGGATGGAGGTGTGTGAGATGTAGCAATCTCAAGCAAAAGGCAAGAGGAAACCATGACTGGGTCTTCCTTGGTCGAAATGGGTGAAGAGACTGGTTCTTCTCTTGGTGGAGAAGAAATAGGAGAGTGTGGCTCCTCAAGAGGGCAGAGGGCAGGGATGATCGTGCCCTCTACTTGTGGTTGAGGAGTAGGAAGGATAGGGTCCTCCATTGGAGGTGGGACTAATGGCATTGGCATGGTTAAGGCATCCCCCAATATAAGAGGGGTGGATGGAGGACTAATAGGAGAAGAAAGTTCATCTTGTGGAGGAGGTTGGTCAGGGACAAGAGGCAAGACCGTGTTGACCGTGTGTATATCATGCTCATGCGAGCTATCGGCCATGGTCTAGACATTGTTTTGATTAGGAGGGTGGTTTGGGAATGGTTGTTTGAAGATGTTGATGTTTTGATTGGGTGGCGCATTTGGATTGTCCAAGACAAGATTCCCCTTATCTATCATGTCTTGGACAATGTTTTTGAAGGTTCAGCAATTGTTGATGTCATGGCCTTGGACACAGTGATAGTGACAAAAGTCATTCTCCCTATACCAGGTAGGGAGAGCTTTTAAAGAGTCAAATTGAGGTGGTTGGATTAGAGGGAGATTGAGAACCCCCTACTTGACAAGTTTTTCCAAAATGGAAGCGTATGATTCTCCAAGTGGAGTGTATGAACGCTAGATGTATCGTTGTTGGAATTGTTTGGTGATGCTTTGAGATGTTCAAGGTTGAGGTTGGTCAGTTGTTGTTGAGGATGGTGATCTAATGACCATAGTGTTGGCCACTCCTTTGGACCTAGAGTGGGAAGAAGAAGGTCTAGAAGAAGAAGAGTCATCAGCTCTTGCATTGGTATTACGCAATTTGACCTTGTCTTCTTCAATGGCATGGAGTTCAAGATTTTGGGCCATGGTGAAAGCTTCGTCGAAAGTGCAAAATGTTTGAACCCATAGGGTGGATGAGATGTGATTGGCACATGCTCGATAAAAGAGCTCAATGAGCTCGGGTTGAGGCAAGGGGAAGGAGAGCTGGTTAATCAAGCCTCTCTAACGAGCGATAAAATTGACTATTAATTCGTTGTCAAACTGTTTGATAGAATAGAGGTCTGTGATTGAGACTTGTTTGGTGATATTGATAGAAAAATGGTTGAGAAATAATTGGGTGAGTTGAGTGAATGAAAAGATAGAATGTCTGGTAAGAGAGCTATACCAGTCAAGGGTGAGGCCAAAAAGCGACATGGGGAAGGTGCATAACAATAACGCATCGTCATGGGCTATGAGATAACAAGCATGTCTGAATGCTCGTAGGTGCTATTGCAGGTCTTCCTTACTCTGGAAATGAGTAAACTTAGGAAGTTCCCACTGACTAGGATACGGTCAGATTGGGATGGAGGGATGAATGGGTTCATTGCAAATTTGCTCATATGAGAGGACATTGCGTGAACCAAAAATAGAAGCCTCAAGACTAGGCATTTTGTCCATCAGCATTTTGATTATGTCAGCTAACGGATTGGTAGGTGGAGCACCCCCTAGGTTGTAGCGTGCTTGAAAGGTGCTAGAGGGGGCATACGATGTAGTTGGTTACGCTTATATGGGCACAACGTACTGATAACTAGTCATTGGAACAGAAGTGGGGGCCAAAGGTGGTTGTGTCATGAAGGTAGAAGGCATAAGTTGAATAGATACTACCAAAGGTGGTTGCGTGGTGGCATTGGCAAAAGGGGAGGTAGACACTCCTGCATTTATGGGCACAAGAGTGTGTGGAGTCGAGACAATCAAGTTCTGGTATGATGTAGAACTTGGTTAAATTACATGTGGTTGAGGGGGTAATGGAACCCCAATGGAGGTCAGTCTAAAAATAGATGGGGAGGCCAAACTTTGTGTATTGGCCATGGTCGGGTTAATGGTTGAGGCAATAGTCTGAGTCATAAAAGGCTGGGTAGTGGATGGTGTTGATGTCATCACCGCTTCACCCAAAAGGTCTCGCGTTTGGTTTCTTGTGAGATAGTTTTGGAGGGATTTGACATTGAGGTCCAAGAATCTTTCAAAATCTTGGTCCCCTTTAGGGACAATGGGGGTCTGAGCCAGGATTGGTCGAGTTGGAGTTCGTTCAGCCTCTAAACGAAACTCCATTAGGGGACTGGTTATGGACGGTGAAGGCAGAAGTGATTGATGCCTCACGTGGTCAAGAAGAGCCTTGGTTTGACTGTGTGTCAAAACCATTCAAGGCAAGAAGGGTCAGGTTTTAGAAACTATGTTTTTTCAGTTTCAGAAACTCAGAATGTGGTTTTGGCAAAAAAAGGGTCAGGTTTTAGGCTGCTATTTTGAAAAAAAAAGGACTGTGACAGTGACCGACATTGGTTGAAAAATCGATGTCGGTGAGAACAAATGGCCGATGTCGATCAGATAATCGATGATGGTGAAGAAAGTTACTGATGTTGGTGGTAAAACCGATGCCAGTTACTGTGTTTTCCAAAAACTCAAAGAATTTTGAAATTTTTTGGAAAAGAAGAAGAAGAACGTCCTCACTAGCTCAAAAAACCAGATAGGAACAAAAAAATAGATGGAGACAGGCAGACCCTAGGCATTAAATCCTAAGAATAAACTTTTAGAATCCTATTGGCTTATGCCTTAGAGTGTGTTTGGTAGGTTGGCTTGTAGAATAGGTCCTAGAAGAGGTAGTCTAAAGATATTTTTAGGTTTGTTTAGGTGCTCAAGAGTCTGTGTTAGGTTCTGTACATGGCCTGGTGCTAAGGAGCAAGCTCCCCTCACTTCACGAGCCCAGTGATAAGCTAGTCTCGCTTAGCCAAAATATACTTTCCCTAGAGATTATCCTCTACTAGAGAATAGAGTGGGCTTTCCCCTTGGTAGTGAAGTCCAAGTGGGATTGCCGGGATGGGTAAGGTATCTGTTGGGTGATGAAATCCCAGTCGGGCCTTGTCTCAGGTAAGTTTTGATGTTTGATTTGTGCAAGTGATTTGGTTGTGTAACATAAGTGGCCTACGATTAATTCCTGATGTGGTTTTTAATTACTAGATGTGTGGACTAGAAATGCAAACAAGCAGAAATGAAATGCCAAAGATTTTAAGCCCAAAACAAAATGTGAGTTCGGATGAAAACAAGTTGAGAAAGGGTTGAAGAGTATGACTTTTGACTAGTCTACGATGCAAGAAAAGAAAGAAGAGTTCTTTTTAATCCTGATTATGATGTCTTTTGGAAGAGATAGAAGAAAGAGGTGAAAAGGAGAAACCTAATGCACCTATATGAAAAGAAAGAAAAGAACCCAAGGAAGACCCTAGGGTCCCACCGAGCGTGCCAGAATGTTTCTATACGATTTTTGCTTTCACATTCAAAAGAGAAATGAGAAACTAAGAGAAATGGTCTAGGGTTAGAAAATACCCGGATGAGGTCTTGCACACCAAATTTAGACGATAGAAGGAACTCCTCTTTGGTTGTGGAGGATGACACCTGTAGAAGAAAGAGACTAAAACAAAGAAGGCGTTAAATGAGGAGATGGTGGGCTGCCAAGCAAAAGCTTGATCCCAGAAGCACAAAGACTTCCTTGAGGGAAGTCAACCCATTGATTGATAAAAATAATGTCTGATAAAAGGCATAATGATAAAAAGACTAAAATGATAAAAGACTGAAACAAAAATAGAAGCAAATTCTTACCTGAATGCTGTTGTCGGTCTAGTCATAGTCACTGACGTCGGTTAGTCTGCCGACGTCAGTTGGTCAAGTCTACCAACGTCGATTAGTCTATCGACGTCAGTGGAGGTAGTGGTCTATGTGGCCGGTGTCAGTAAGGGCAGTAGTCTTTGGATGAGGTCTGGTCAGGTCTAGATATGTTTATGGTCTATGGATGGGTCTGAGAATGGCTATGGCTCTGGTTGAATGGTCTAAGAGTCTTGTTGAAAGCTCTGTGTAGAGCTGCAAGATAGAGGGTGTGGTCTAAAAAAGGGACCAAATGGAAAGCAGAGGCAATAGGGAGACAAGGATTCAGGTCTAGTCTGGTGATAGGAAGTGCTGAATGGGAGCTAACAGCTAATACATTTCTAGATTATTCAAATGGAATAAATGAAACATTCTTAGCTCATACCTACCGAAGGAGTGTTGCTGACTGGTTGCACCTATTGCTGATGCTATTGGTATGAAGGCCTTGTTGCTGGTGGAGTGGCTAATGTAGAGTGCATGTTGTTGTTGTAGTTTACTGTGTGTACCTGAGAGAGAGAGAGAGAGTGAGAGGTCTGATGATTGGAAGGATTGACGGATTTAAGAGTGAAAGATCGGATTGTTGAAGGTCGAAGGGTCAAATTGAAATATCAAGAGAAATAGATCCTACATTTGGGTCAAGAATGCAATTATGAAGGAAACCAATGCTGGTAATATCGTCGACGTCGATCAATAGTTGATCGACGTCGACGGCTAGAAGGTAGGTAAAAAGGCTAAAAATAGCCTTTCGTCCGTTTTTCCAACTGTCAGGTCAGTGAGTCTGAGGAAGAAATGGTTGAAGGTGGCTTAATAAGCATGGGAAATGAGTGGGATAAGGGAAATGGGGTCTTAAATCATTTAAGACTTGGCAAGGGGTAGTGGAGGGGAAGTTGGAATAGGTCATAGGGTGATAAATGAGGGTATCCAAGGGCAAAGAATCCAAGGAGAGGAGAGGTGGCATGGGTGAGGTGGCAAGGGGAGAGAGAGAAGGAAGAAGAGAATTATTAATTTAAAATAAGATAATTATTTTAAATTAATAAGACATAGGTTAGGCATGGTTAGAAGTTAGAAAGGGACCAAGGGGGGAGGATGACCAAGGAGTAGACATGATTTCGGTGTCTACATCACAGTCCACCTCATCTTCATCATCATCTGAATCTCTCTAAGAAGACTCTTTTTGATGTGAGTAACTACCTTCCTTTTCCATAAAGAGGGATTTATATTTACTAGGACCATCATCTTCATGATCATGCTTAGAATCACTGACTACACTCTCATTTAATGGGCTAAAATATTCTTTGGTGTAGAGACTTTTCCTGTCCTTGAAGTACTTCTTGTTATTAAACCTCTTGAATCCCTTTTTGCTTTTATCAGACCTGAATGATAACTTGCCATCATAATGACCTTGATCATGATCTTAATTATCATCCTTCTTATACTTATGAAGGCACTTATTATCAAAATGTCCTACATCTCCACAATTGAAGTTTTTAAGTGGTAGTTTAACCTTACACTTGACTAAACCTATTTTCAATTTTATTGAAATCAAAGCAATTAGTTCATCCTCATCTATATCAAAAATGTCATACTCCTTGGCTTTCTTACCTTGGAACTTATTATTTGTATTCATTTGTGTCTTAAATGTATCTTCTTTCTTTGGTGGTATATCATGATTCTTCCTCATCGTATAGGTAGTAAGTGTGCCATGTAATTGATCCATCTTCAACTAAGTAAGATCATGACTTTATTTTATAGCAAATACCTTTGGATCAATCTTGAGGGATATATATCTTAATACCTTTTAAACTATAGTAGCCTCTTCAAGGTTCTCTCTAAGACCTTTGATGATGTTGATAATTTCATCAACTCTCTATAGAAAGGATGCCACAAAATCTTCTTCATTCATCTTGAGACTTTAAAATTACCTTCTGTGAGTTTGCAACTTAGCAAGCTTGACCTTTGAATCTCTTTCATAAATTATCTACATTTTGTGTCGTATCTCTTTATCATATTTATAATGGATTGCCTTGGTGTATTCAGTCTCTAAAATACCATAAGTGATAGCATTCATTGCCTTGAAATTGTGCTCAAACAACTTGTTTGTAGTACTAGATGGAGTAGTAGGAGCAACATAACCATCCACAACAAATTTCCATACATCAAACCCTAGGAAAATAATGTATGTTCTCATCCTTGTACTCCAAAAAGTATAATTAGATCCATTAAACATCAATTATTTCTTCATATAGAAACCTCCTTTATGAATACCCATATTGTACCTTGGATCACCTTAAAGCTATCAAGCCTTTACCAAAGGCCCTGATCTAATACCAATTGTTAGAGGTATAATCACTGAGAGGGGGGTGAATCAGTGAGCCTAAATATTCCTATTTTAATTTCCATCTTTTCAAAATATTAAAAAATCAACATATATCAACTTGATCAAGCAACATTAACAAGAGAGCTCATTCATTTAATGCATATATAAGATCAAACACAACACATAGTTCCTATGGGAAACCCTCATGGGGAATAAAACTCACTCTCAATATTGAAACACATTGGCTAATTTCCTATAATAAATTTTAAATAATATATTCATCAACTCCTTTAGACCAACAAACTTTGATCATATCCTCTTTACCAAAGGCCTTTAGTGAAACACCTACTCCACAAGGAACAACTACCCCTAAGGAAGATCAACTCCTTTAGACCCTCCTTTGAACACCTCCACCTTAGAACTAATTAATTCAACACCTGATAATTAATCTCTTTTTATTTAACCCCTATATAAACTATCTCTCTCTGTCTCATACATGGCTCTCACATAGGCATGCCACAATCTCTTTCCTTCACTCAAAATATCCTCATATGCACACTTAGACCTCTTCACATATCATCAAACTATAAGATAAATTTATAAATTCAAAAATTTGACCTACATATCACACACATAGTCATCAATCTACTATTATTATCAACCCATCAACTAGGCACTCTACCTATCCTTTGCTCCACAACTCTCACATACACATTGCATAAGTCTTTACAAGTCTCACCCATAAGTCTAGAAATTATCATATTTGATCTCACTATATATATAACTATCATGAATTATCAAGTCCACAATCTTTCCATGTTGGACACAATACATGCCTTCACCCTTAAGGCATCTAACATGAGTCACACTTAAGCACAATATACTTTCAAATAGGCCTATGTCACTTTTAGGTCCTATGGAGACCCATTCACCTTTTTGACAATTATAAAATCAAAATAAGAATAAAGGAACACTTATAAAATGAATGTAACCATTCCACATGATCTATAGGTCTTCCATAAGTACCAAAAACCACTATAGTACCCTTCTACTAAGTACAAATTGGTCAAATAACATTTTGTGTAAATAGTCACCATGAACGAATACATAGTTGAATTCTTAAGAATTTTTAATAATAAAGATAGATTGGTCACACCTCAAAAATCCAAAAAAATCATCCTTTTGGAGTCTAAAACACTCTCCAATATCTAAGACATCATGAAACATTGAAACAACATCAATACAAGCTAATTACCCATTTAAGGTTACTTACAGAACACAATCAAACACACAATAAAATTTAGAGATAAATATATTTATCTATACATATAGTAAAACCTTAAAATGTATATTTATAGATGTGCCTTAGAGTCCTCTACCACTTTTCTTTTTACTACATGATCAAATTTTGTCTGGATCAAAAGTTATAGCATAAAACCTAGAAACTAGATTTTTCCTTTGTTAAATTCAAATATTCAAATGCAAATGGTCATAGTTAACCTCAATCACTATGCTCACATATAATGCCCTCATAGCTTAGATAAATTATGCACCATTGATCTTATTGTATGAAGCTTGACTTTTAACACATAGTTCAGTAATGCCAAATGTTAAACCTTTAAATAGTTGACCTCATCTCATGAAATTTGGAAACTTTGACTCAATGTGCACTATCAATATTTCATACGAAGCTCAATATTTAACAATGATAAATATCTATCACTTTGGCCTCTTGAATTTTATTCACACCATTAATATTTATCTATATGATCACTCACTCACTGTTGATCTTTGGAAGAAGCTTGATTTTTATCTCTGCACAGCATTAAATATTGAACAGATGGCACCATCTCACTACTTCCTGACATCTTTGAGAAATGTGATCCATCAATGATGTTCAAAATTTACCTTGTGAAAATTTGAAAAATTATGGGAACAATTTAATCTATCTAAGAAGCCAACTTTTAACCTTAATAAATTTTACCTTGCTCACTCACATGTTCTTAAATTTGGACCATATGATCTCTTCACATAGGATAATCCAACCATGTGTCAAATTGCTCCTAAAAACATCACATTGTGAGATATAATGCCATTAATCTATTCACTCAAATTTTTCTACCACAAATCCAGAAATGTCAAAAATTACTTGAAAGTCCAACTTTGCACATGGATATCTTTTGATGCACTTTAACACATGAATTCAAATTTAGTATAAATCAATTAAGCACAAAATTGAACAAACCCATATGATCATCTTGTTCTGAGACCTCCACATGTGTGAGATATGCCATCACCAAAATACTTACTTGGTTCTTTCTTGCCTCATGTAAATTTGGCTAAGTATGGGAAAATAATGTCAAACTACCTGGGTTCCCAACTTTGCACTTGCATATATTTTATCATGCTTAGGTGCATGACCTTAATTTAGCTCATAACAACTAGGCACATTAATAAACAAACCCATATGACAATTTCCTCCTAAAACCTCCATTCATGTGAATGCTAACATCATCAACATGCTTACTCATCTTTATTTGCACATAGAAAACACTATCAAAATGCTTGAGACACCAACTTTGCACCCACA
Source organism: Torreya grandis (assembly GCA_037957365.1). Taxonomy (NCBI): domain Eukaryota; kingdom Viridiplantae; phylum Streptophyta; class Pinopsida; order Cupressales; family Taxaceae; genus Torreya; species Torreya grandis. The sequence goes on along the minus strand of JARHVA010000775.1, from coordinate 4,481,989 downwards.
TATATTTGACTTCACTTAGGCACATGGCCTAAGACTTAGCACATAATAATTAAGGACTAATGTGATTAAAACCATATTATTAACTTACCCTGAATCATCCACACTTGGAAATGGTGATTTTATCAAACTACCTATTCATATTTTCAACCATTGGACCCAAAAGGTCTAGATAAGAACAATGATGGACCAGGTGAATTCCACTCATGTACACAAACACTCAAACCATTATTGACTTCTAATAGGACCCCTTGCACATGATAAAATCATCATATTCATCCTTGAACATCTCTAACCATGCCAAAGTTGAAGATCAACCAAGCCAACTTCAATCACAATAGGACAAGTACATTGTACAATTTATCATTGTTACTTAGACTATTAAGGCACTTCATCCACTAACTAGGACACCTCCATGACATCACCAAGACATCATTGACAACTCTCCAACACAAAGAAGCTCATAAGAACTTGGTCATGAGTTTTAAAAAAATAAATTGGTAACACATCGTCCATGGCTTGGTGTCCATTTTATTCTCTTTTGTAACTGTTCTAATGAAAAATTTCAATGATGGACTATTTATGTTAATTTCTTTCTCTCCTCCTCTCTCTTCTTGATATAAAACAAGCCTTGAATGTCTAATAATGTATCCTCACATTGGTTATGGTGAATCCTTACCAAAATTATGTCGTGTATTTACCTATTGGAATCAATTCAATCTAGACATTACTATATTCATCTAGTATACAATGATATTGAATGGGTTGTTTTGATGAATACTTAGTGATAATGTGTTTCCTTGCATTTATCCTTCTTATTCATACTTCTATGTAAGTTTATCTTCTTTCATAGGTTATAAGAAGTGTTATACATGGTTTACTTAGTTTGATAACTAATAAGTAATTAGTTTCTATTGTTATTACCTCTTGGTTAATCATCTTAAACTCTTGCAATCTTCATACCCTTCATATTAAAGTGCTTGTTGGAGATGTGGAAACATAAATGCCTCATTTTATTTTAATGTAAAATTATAAAACCTATAGTTTCTATGGGTAGCCTATAAAATAAACCTATAGTTTCTACAGACAACCTGTAGAAGGAAATTGTAGTTACTATGGGTAGCCTGTAGAAAAAACCTACAGTTTTTACAAGCAACCTGTAGGTGAAGACTACAGTTGTTGCAAGCAACCTGTAAATGAAACTTATAGTTTTTGTGGTTAACTTGTAGGTGAAGACTAAATTTTTTGTGAGCAACCTAAAAATAGAAAGCCTACAATTGACTGATGCTATGGGCTTCTATATATAAGTGTTGTTATAAATTGATAGGAATAGGTTAATGTCAAAATTCAATCCTAATGTTGTGGATCAATATAATCACTATGTGGTCATGGTTACATTGGCCATGGATATTTTTTGTTGTGGCCATGAAGGTCTATTTTTAATGATGCTCTTCTAGGCATTGATTAAATGTAAGAGAAACTTGAGAATGATCAGATGATTTGTCAATAGCCCATGCATCACTGTCATAGCTGTATGACTATTTAAAGTAGTTTGTTTTTAATATCTATAAAATATTATAATAGAAGGAAGTTATATTATATTTTTACTTCCGTATTATGCAAGGAATTTGTAACAAATTATAACAGAAGGAAGTTGTAATAAATTTGTACTTCCTTATTCTTCAAGGAAGTTGTAACAGATTGTAACTGTAGGAAGTTAGAATAGATTTTTTACTTCCTTATTTTTTAGTGATCATCCCTTTAAAAGTGGGAAAAGAGGTATAACAATTATGTAGATGTGATTTTTAGACAAAGATGATTATAGTTATGTAGTAATTGAAAGAAAGATAAAATGTATCTTCAGATCAAGGTGTTGCTAGAGTGCTTTAATACAAAGACTGAGGCGTAGAAAGTGTTAGGCACTTGTATAAATTCCTTTAGAATTTTAAATAGAAGAATTATTAAATTTCTTGGTGGACGTAGGCCAACATTTGGGTGAACCATGTTAAATACTATGTTAGTATTTTAGTATGTTATTTTTTAGCATCTCTTATTTCTCTATTTTTTGCATGTATTTATTATTCCATATTTATTTGTTTAACTTACAAGTACATGTTTAGATTACTTTTAATCTATGGGTTACAAAGTATATTTTGATACAAATTTGTAAACTCAATTATTCTAATCTTGGTAATTAAGTAATATTGTATGTAATAAAATCTTGAAACTTTCTATATTTAACCCAATAAGTGGTATCAGAATCATCTTTAGGTGGTTTTGTGTACCATTTTGCAAGTTGTAAATCTCTACAAGATCTCAGACTTAGAGTAATGTCTTCTCAAGTGGGAGACCTTGAACAATGGCATATGATGGAAGAAGACTGATTGATAAGTTTATTATATATAATTTTATTCTATGGAGGATGCAGATGATTAACTATCTGTATCAAAAGGACCTCTATCTACCACTTGATGGAAAGGTAAAAGGATAGGGAAAGAGAACATATGAGGAATGGAATGGCTCAGATAGAACAGCTTTGGGAGCCATAAGGCTCTACTTGGGAGGAATTTTTGCCTCCAATATATCTAAAGAAAAGACTATAGAAGAACTTATGACCACCTTATGCAAGTTATATGAGATGCCTTCAACAGCAAACAAGGTGTATCTGATGAAGAGGTTATTCAACCTAAAAATGAATGAGAATTCAAGTGTAGCTAAACATCTAAATGATTACATTACTATTACAAATTATTTGAATTTTTTTAAAGTGAAACTAGATAAAGAAGTTAAGGCCTTGTTGTTACTATGTTCCCTACCTAAATCTTGGAATAATATTATGATGGATGTGAGTAATAGTGTGTTTGAGAGAAATACTCTTAAAATGGAGGATGTTGTTAGTGTCATAATCTCTGAAGAAATGAAAAGTGCTATGTACCTAGGGAGAATATTTGAATCATATCAAGATCATATCAAGGATACCACTTGATATGATCTTGATATGATTCAAATATTCAATATATGTAGAAATACCCTTAAGGTAGGGTAACACAATATAATACTCCTTTAGGAAGGAATAACTCCACAATGTCTCTTCGAGGGGACAACCTCCAATATCCTCTTAAAATAGAAGACTCAATGCTTACTTGATATCTTTACACGATAATCATCTCCTATATATAGACATCTATCTAACCCATGGATGGGTAACCTTTTAATCCCAATGTAGGCTAACCATTACCCAATGTACTAATTCCACAAATTACTCCATTATCCTAATATATTGTACCCATATAACTAACTAAGGGGATGTGTGCCACATGTCAACATCTTCATCAACAAATATACATCAATATATTATATCCCTAGGTATATAGCACATATTGTCTTTTGAACTACCTCTATACATAGACAAACCTATATCACTTATCTTTAAAATTATGATGACATACATAATGTAGCATGGGGTCATCTTGTACTAGGTCATACTGCCATCTTCTAGCCAACCAAAATAAATGTGCATATATGGTCACTAGATAAAATCATCATCAACCATCTCATTGATGGTCTATCTATAGTAATATGTGTCTCCATGATGGTCTCATCAGTCCCCTCCTATCATGTAACAACTATATACCACTAGATCCTCAGGTTGCCTCTATCATTAGTAACCCATTGGTTTCTCTATAATGATTTTCTCATAGGCCAGCTCTAAATCAATGTGTGTGGTCCAATGCTCCTCCCCCACTAGTATGCCATCATATGAATATCTATATATAGTTGAGCCAATACCACTAGACCCTAGGAAAAATATGTGGTAGAATCAATCATGTCTCAGATCACACCTATAAGGCCAATATGAGACTAAAAACTACTCTTATCATGTACTAGTATGTCACTAATAATGGCCATAAAAATCATAGCCTCTCGATCAGTCACTAATGTTCCATATACTGAGAAAGATAGGTCCTCTAACGAATCGATATCAACTATTCCATCTACAGTGGCTACATTAGTGACACCAATTAATTCTTCCATAATAATGAACCTCCCTTACTACATCCAATGGATTGTATACCCTCAAATGGGAATCTACAGTATATGCTACACATCTTCTAGGGTCAACATCACCTCTAAATTTTGTACGTGGAACATGTTAGTCTCTAAATTCTAGCACTAAGCTAACACTAATAGTAAATCTCTATCAACTTAAATCATTAACATATATGTGATATGCCTCAGCCTAACCACCTAAAGGAATGTTAGTATATCTTTTATCCATAATTTGAACCATATTAAAATGTATGAGTGTCGGTCACAAGTGATCAACATAGGTACATGTTCCTACCAATCACAACCATGTCATCATCTTATGTCAACCATAATTTAACTAAACAAACTGATCATAATCTCTAGCACAAACAATCACTCCACCTATCTACACTAGACACTCATAATTCACATTTAGACCACCTACTTATTTTAATGTCAATCTATTTTTTTCAACTTTGGAATTTTTTTCCATTTTTGTGATCTTTCCATTTAGTATCACATTATCATAATTTATTAGGGTGATCCCATTGTTTGACAACATGTTATCTTTATTCCCCAATCTTTAAGCCATTTTGGTAATCTCCTAATTTATTAGGGTGATGTCATCATTTACCAAGGTGAATTTTATCATTTGATAGGGCATTCTCACCATTTCAAGCCTCTTTGACCCTTTTGGTGATCTCATTATTTGTTAGGGTGATATCACCACTTAATAGGGTGATCTCACCATTTTTCCGTCATTTTTGTCATTTCAGTGTTTCCCATCAACTAGGCATTCTTGCCATTTTGATATTTCTTATGTTTTTAGGTGATATCATATTTATCATGATACCACCATTTCTATTGGCATTATTTATTAGCATATTATTGTGTTACCTTAGGCTATTTTTTAAGGTATATTCCCTATGCTTATGGTTATACTGGTTTTAACCACTTAGGTAGGTAGGTTTCATGGGCCTAGCTTTTTTACGCTACTCGATGCTTTTGGTTACACGTATCTCCTTATTTTTTAGGTGTTCCTTTTGTGCCTATATAATAGGCTTTCTATGTATTGTTTCGTATGCTGGTTAATTCATTTTTTCATCTCTTTGTTGAATCTAATATGTTTTCAGAGCTTGCGGTGTAGGAAGCTTGGGAGGGAGCATGTGGAGCAAGAGAGGATGGTCTTGTTAGGGAGGAGCATGAAGCACCCGGTGGAGAGCCATGAGAGGAAGAAAATCAATTTTTATTTTTTATGACCAATAAGAAAGCCAAAAAAATATATAAAAGAAAGAGAAGGTCTATTAAGACCAAGACAGAGGGAGAGGAAGTCAAAGGAGAGACTCTAAGGCCTATTTTTATTTTTTCCCTGCCCCACATGTTGTACTGCACTAGAAGGTGCCATAGGAGAAGTAAAAAAAATCATTTTTTGATTGTTTCTCATGTTTCTTATTGCTGTAATTTTCTCTTAGTTGAGATAATCTTCCTAGATCTAATGAAATTCAATTTGCCTAAGAATTGCATCTGGAATTAGCATTTGAAGTTTTAAGCCATTTCTCTAGAAATGCACAGGTGTTTTTCTATTGGTAAATTTATTTCATACAAAACTTTATCCTATGTTTTAATCCAACCAATCATAAATAAGGTGCAATTCATTTAAATTAAAAATTGGAAAAATTATTTTTTTTTTAAACTTTAGAAAATTTTATTTTTTTTCATAAATATTTGCTTGGAGGAACACAATTAATTGTGTTGGGAGCAAATCGTAAAGTCAATTTGCTTGAAATTTTCACCATTTTTTGTGTTTTTTATTTGTATATTAACACAGATAATTTTTTTCAAATCAGAGTTGTAGATCTCCCAATTTAATTGTTTGTCCATTTTTTGGTGTTTTAAAAGATAAAAAGTTAAAATTTCCCAAACAATGTTGAGTATTTTGCTAAAAATTAGAGGTTTTGAATAGTTTGTGATTTGAATCAATGGGTAAGAAGAATTTTATGTAAATCCATTATCATTTTTTTTCTATTGTATTTTTTGGAAAAAGTAGGTCAAAATGGCTAGTTTACAACACCTCTTGTTACCAGATTCATAAAAATTGATAGGCAACAATTTTAGTTTGTGGAGTCACAAGATTTTGACAATATGTGAATATCAGAATTTTGATAAAATAGTGCTTGGTAAAGAGAAAAGGCCTACCACAGGTACCAATGACTATGATAAATGTCATCATGAGGCTCTTATGTTGTTAAAACTATCAGTAGCAAATAATCTAATCTCAAAGGTCAAAAATGCGACCACTACATCAGCTTTGTGGACTAATCTTACTTCTAAATATTAGTATTTTGAAGATGGTGGGGTATCATAATTGAATAATTTGTTGTTTTCTACCAAGATGCAAGAAGGTGGCTCTATTTATGAGTTTTTGTTACAAAACAAGGACATCAATGATCAGTTGAAGGCTATGCAAAATCCTATTGATGAGCAAGATTTGATTGCTCTAGTTATGCAGAATCTTTCACCTTCATTTGAGTCATTTTTGAAGTCTTTGCACATGAATGCTAAGACGTAGACTTTGAAATTTGAAAATTTATCCAAATTGCTATTATAGAAGGAGAGATGGTAGGAGTAGACAGTGTTATCTACATCTACTTCTACAGAGAGTGCATTCTTCATCAAGGGAAAGGGTAAACAATTTGGTAAGACTACTATTTCTCTGATAGAAACTTTGAAATTAAGTAGTTATAATAAGAGATATACGTGGAAATGTTTTTACTATAAGTAACTTGCTCATCTTAAGAAAGATTGTAGGAAAAGACAACAGGATATGGATAACCCCAGAAATAAAGCTCATCATGCAAATATAGTTGAAGGTAAAGGTGAGGAAAAATATCCTAATTTTTATTTTATGGCTTCTAGTGGTAATTATAGTTTGGATTGAGCTTGGTACTTTGATTTAGGGGCATCTCACCATTATACATGTCATAAGGACTAGTATGTGGATTTTGTTGAAAATGATAGTAGTAATGAATCTGTATCTTTAGGAGATGGTAGAATTCATTTTGTGAAGGGATATGGTAATGTTCAAATCAATTTTAATGGTGTAATTTGGTATACATTTAAGAATGTTAGGTGTGTGCCTAATATGAACAAAAATATACGTTCAATTAGTGAGATCACTTCAAAATCTGATTTTGTTGTAAAATTTCAAAGATAACAATATTTAGTCACTACCAAAGATAACAAGATTATTATTGTTGGGATTGGTCAGAAAGGCTTGTATAAGCTTGCAGATCCATAGAGAGCAAAATAAAGTACACTTTTAGTAGTTGATAGCACAAGTTCACTATGGCATGAAAAGTATGGGCATTTGAATTTTTAGTATTTGACTACATTGAGCAAGAATAATATGGTTAAGGGGATTCCTTCTATCTAGGATAGCCATCATGTATGTACTAGATATCAGTTATGGAAGCAAGCTAGACATTTATTTGATGTTGGAAAAGCTTTGAGAGCTAAGGGAGTATTGGATCTAGTACATACAGACTTCCATGGTCCAATGCAAACAGCTACCCCTTTTGGAGCCCATTACTTTTTGTTATTGGTTAATGATTTCTCTAGGAAAAAGTGGGTATACTTTCTAGTGAAGAAATCTGATTGTTTTTCTAACTTCCTTACCTGGAAATATATGGTTGAAAAAAATAGGTAGGATAATCTATGAAATCTTTTAGAATAGATAATGGGGATGAGTTCATTTTGAAATAGTTTAAGGAGTTTTGTGCAATTGAAGGCATACACAAATAGTACACTACCCATTACACTCTGTAATAAAATGGAGTTTTGGAAAGGTAAAATAGGATGGTGATGGACATGGTTCATTGTATGGTCCAAAGTAGAAATGTCCCAATAGATATTGGGCAAAATTAGTGAATACAATAGTGTACATCCTCAATAGAAGTCTTACAAAAGCATTGGAGAATATGAATCTAGAGGAGGCTTGGTCAAGTCAAACTCTAGATGTAAGTGCCTTTAAAAAATTTGGTTGTGTAGCTTTTGCAGTTATTCTTAGTCAAAAAAGAAGTAACTTGGATGTGAAGATTAAAGCATACATGTTTGTTGGGTACAGTGAGTATTCAAAGGCCTAAAAATTACTTGTCATTTCTACTAATAGAATTGTGGTAAATAGAGATGTCATAGTAAATGAACAAATGCCATACTTCACAATAACTGGTACAGTTTTAGATATTGAGTCATTTTTTTATTCTAATGATTCTATTATAAGTTGTGGTGTGAAAGTTGAGCAAGATTCTAGTTCATCAATGGAATCACATTCTAGGGAGGGAATTGATGTAGGTCATTATGAGTTTTTAGTAGAACAACCAAAGAATCCAAAGTGGTATTCTACCACAATGGAAGAACTAAAAGGAGACTTTACATAAGGTGTGGAAGGAAGAAGATTGAGATCAGGAAAGCAGTTTGGTAATAGATGTGAGCATGACAATTTTGCTCTAAAAATTATTGTTTCACATGCATTTGAGCCTAATTATTTTTTAGAGGCCAAAGGGAAGGCTGATTAGGAACCAACCATGCAATTGGAATATGATTCCTTGATGAAAAACAAGACTTGGGAGCTCATGGAGCTACCACCAAGAAATAATTCCATTGGTTGTAAATGGATTTATAAGGTAAAATGTAAAGCAAATGGTTCCTTGGAAAAACACAAAGCCATACTTGTTGTAAAAGGTTATGCATAAGAGGAAGGGGTTGATTATGAAGAGACTTTTTCTCTTACTACAAAGATGGTAACTTTTTGTTTGATTGTTGCTATTACTGCTTAGTTTTCATGGTAGGAGCACCAAATGGATGTCAAGAGTGCTTTCTTGAATGGACATTTGAAGGAGGAAGTCTACATGATTCAACCACAGGGTTTTCAAGTTCCTGGTAAGGAACATCTTGTTTGCAAGTTGATCAAGTCCTTATATGGGCTTAAGTAGGCTCCTCAATCTTGGTATATGAAAATAGATTCATATCTTAGGGAGTCTAGTTTCAAAAGGTGTAATTCTAAACCAACTCTCTATGTAAAGGTGTCTGGTGATGATATCTTAATTCTCATTGTATATGTTGATGATATAGCCATCACTGGGAGTAGTGCTAGTCTCATTTATCAAATGAAGGCTGATATTTGTTATACTTTTGACATGATAGACTTAGGACTACTAAAATACTATTTAGGTATTGAACTTTGGTAAGGTGATTATGTTGTATTCATGTCATAAAATAAGTATGCCAAATCATAACTAGAAAGGTTTAGAATGATGGATTTTAATCCAACTCACACACCTATGGAAGTTGGAGCTAAAATTTCAAATGACACTACTTCACCTCTAGTCAATGAAATAGTATCGATAACTAGTGGGTAATCTCATTTACCTCACTACCACTAGACTAGATATTTATTTTGCAATGATTTTTCTATCCCATTTCATATCTAAACCATAATAAGTACATTGATTAGCTAAAAAATGGGTATTAAGATATGTCAAAGGTACTCTTGATTTTGGCATATTGTATAAGAAGTTTATAAATTTTGAGCTTCTAGGATATTCTGACTCTAATTGGGCAAGATGAGTAGATTCAAGGAAATATACAATAGGATATGTATTCAATCTTGGTTTAAGAGTTTTCTCATGGTAGAGCAAAACACAAACTACAGTGGAATTATCTTCAATAGAAGTAGAGTATAAAGTTGTGGTTAGTGTAGGTTGTGAAACTATATGAATAAAGAAAATATTGGAGGATCTTTAGTTTAGTCATGAAATCCTAATTTGATTTTCTATGACAACCAAAGTGTTATAAATATGGTGAAGAATATATTATTCCATGATAATACCAAACACATTGAGGTTCACCATCATTACATCCAACATTTGGTTACAAATGAATACATCAGTCTCTTCTACTACTCTACGATAGAGAAACTAGTTGATATAATGACCAAACCACTTGGTTCAGACAAGTTCATAAAATTTAGGGACAAACTTGGTCTTGTTTTTGGTTTAGTCATTAAGGGAGGGTATTATAAAATTATTGTGTTACTTTAGGCTATTTACTAAAGTATATTCCCTATGCTTATGGTTATAGTGGTTTTAACCACTTAGGTAGGTAGGTTTCATGGGCCTAGATTTTTTATGATACCTAATGCTTTTGGTTACACCCACCTCCTTATTTTTTGGGTGTTCCTTTTGTGCCTATAATATAGGCTTTATATGTATTGTTTCATATGTTAGTTAATTCATTTCTTCATCTCTTTTTTGATTCTAATATTATTATTTTATTGGTGATATCTCCATTTGCATGCATGATATTTCCATTTAAAGAATGGAGGTATCACTCAGTTTCCTACTTCTAATGTATATTAAATACATTAAATGGAAAATCTAACCAAAAATAAAGGTACCTACCAATGCCTATTATTTGTTGGTCATTGGTATTCTTGTACTCGCTCGCCAAGATGCCTCTAGTGTGGAATACACATCATTTCACTCCAAGGTCTCTTGTCTAAATCTAAAATAAATTGTAAATAGGGGAGGGTGAAATATGAATCATTTTCACCCCCTAGGGGTAAATATATAGCTCTAAAATTTGAATTTTTTTACCCCTAGTCTGCCATTGCATTTTTGTTCTTCCCTAGGGGTCTAAAACTAGATTTGTGATCCATTTTTCCTCTCATTTTCTTTTAATTACATCATTTCTCAACTCTTTGGCCATAGAGTGTCCTATTTTCTTCTTTTTGATGGTCTATTCATCAAAATTATTTTTCAACCAATCCTTTAAGGGGGAATCCAAGGTATCCTAAACATTGCCTAGGGCATTGGTGTGGGTTTATTTTCATGAAAATAAATAAGAATCAATAAAAATTTAAATACATCATTATTCAATCATTATTAAATAATTTTAAATTACTTTTTCATTCTTTGAAAATCTTTTTCCTTTTTTTGTGTCTTACAATTTCTTATCAAATAGGGGGAAATGTCTACACTCAATTCTCATCACTTTCATGTCAAAATTACAATCAAAATCAATCTCTTGTTATAATACACAAATCACTAAAACACCCAAGTTTTCCCTCACAACTAATGTGTGTAATCGAAAAAATGTTAGGGCATCCCTGATTAGGGAAATGCATCATAAAAAATAGTTAGCTTCATCTAATTCACCTTGATCCAAATTATTATTTTGTAAATGGCATTTAGGGGTAATTAATTGAAATGAATAGTCAAATTTTGATATTGCATAAATCACATAGAAGCTAATCTGTATTAATTAGTCCATCAAATCAAATCAAATGGGTAAGCATAAAATCCATAGATTTTAACTATTTTATAATTATGCAATATTCAAATATTCAAAAAATATTTAAATTACGACATCATCATGACATCACCCAAAAATATGACAAACACTATCATAAATACAAGAAAATATTAGAAACTATAAGCCATGCCTCATTAGTACAACCTTTTTGCAAAATATTTATGGCATTAATCACTCCAAATTGAATTGAATTATAAGCATGCATCTCATTCTTGATCTAATGGATATAATCAATCTAATCAAGCTATAAATAAATGGTGAACCCTCTAGGCATAGTAATTATTTTTTTGCAAAGAAACTCTATAGATATCCATTAAAAAGATTCAACATTTATTCCACTCTTCAACCAATCCACTCATATACAAGGGGATATGCTAGAAAAATTGAATAAGTGGCATTGATAAAGACTCTTATCTCATCAAGTGAGTTATAGCCCAACAATGAGGATGATGGTGTAAAAGGTTATGCCTAGCCATCTACCAAGGTACAAATCCTAGGAGATACAAAAAGGGGAAGAATATGGGATCGTGCCCTTGGTGAATTTGGCAAAATGGATACCCCTCAGTCATTAGCACTAAGCCAAAGAAGCATTATGTACACCTAATACATGTAAAAGTAGGGTTTCAATAAAAAAAATACTCCTAGCTCTACAATTTGGGCACAAACAAACCTATATTAGGCTTGGAAAAAGAATCAATGGGAAAGGTATAGCATTTTATTTTTTTATTTCTATTTGTTTGCATTATCTTAGACTTTGACCACTTTGAGGTATTATGCCTGAGGTGTTGTGTTTGTCAATTTGTCTTTTTGAATGAACTAATAATCATCTCACCCCTCTTGTAATCATAACCAATAGTTAACACGGTCATTATTATTAGAATTTAACATGGTATTATCTTGAGACATTTTAGGTAGTATAAGGGGAAGCTCAAAATTTTAAATTGTAACCCCACCTATTCTAGGACTAAGCCTAGGTTTCATACAAATGATAGAATGTTTTTGGATAAATAAAGCAAGTAAAACCCTTACAAGGTTAAAAACCTAAGGAAAGCTAGGATTTGCATAATAAGGCACAAAGGTCAATTTCACTAAATGTTTAACCCTTTTGGTAAATAAGGATTAACATGATAGATTAGCCTAATTAGGAAAGGAATAAGTTACTCTAAAAATTGGTTTAGTTAAATAAATTTATATTCTACTAGTATTTTGATAAGATATATTGAACCTAAAAACATGGTAAATATAGAAAGTACAACATTCCATATTCTGATAATATCAATGTGAAGGATAAATTGTAATTATATTATACACTGATGTGTAGGCATTTTTTAGTAGTGTATATGTAGAATGGACTATCTGAAGATCTAGATCTAGTTGTTAGATTCTAAATATTAGATTTATGCTAGTCTAGACACTTTTATCACCCTATGCATATTGGTGTCAATGCTAGTGTCCTAATTTTTACACTAATATCCTATAAATAATATTTAATTTTTTATATAAATTCCACCTACACTTGTTAGGGTTCACTTTCACCTTAGATATTTTAAGTTTGGATTGCGTATATAGGTTCTCAAGATCATTCTTATTCTAAAAACCTTAGCTCCTCCACTTAGGACATGCCATTTTGAAAAATATGGTTGAGTGGGCTCAAGTGAAGTTGACATGATCTCAAAGACTCAATTTTTAGTGATTACTACCTACATATCAAATACTTCAAAAATAACCTTGAATATGTGTATGTATTCCCTATGTGTGAGCTTCTGTGTGAACAAGGGTTCAATGTGATATATGTGAATGCATGTAGTGGCATAGCTTATGGATTGACAAATACTACTCATTGGCTGATTCTATATGCTTCAAACCTATAATAATATTGATCATATGACTGATATTGAAACAGATAAGAATATAATAGATTTGAATACTTGAGATGTGCTTTTCTTTGGTAAGTTTAGATGTGTGTTTAAAAAATACTTGCTGATAACGAATGATCTTTGAATTGTATTTATACAACACCTTTTGAAAATAATATCAAAGAGGTTTAATTAAGATAAATATTCTTACCCATATATATCAAAATATTTTCAAGTTTGAGTGTTTATAAGGTAAAAATGTTGGCATTGGAACTGGAGCTCTTGCATCAATGCTATGTATAGGTCTAAACATTAGTGTCCTAGAGAATAGATAATTTTTAAAGCTCTATAACTAATAATAAATTTTATATATATATATATATATATATATATATATATATATATATATATATCAGGTTTTAAGTATCCTATGGGTTATAGGTGATTTGGGTAATCATAATATCAAGGTCAAACCATATGATAGGCATTTAAGCACAATGAGATGGTGAACGTAGGCCTTTAGGCAACGAGAAAGATGATTACTAAATGGTAGATCCTAGAGTGATATTTTTCAAGTGTACAAGACTATTTTCTCATGTAAACATTATATTTGATTATCTACGCTATGCTCTATCTCTCTTATTTCTAATTTTTAGAGCTCTAGGAGTACTTATCCTTAAACATCATTTATATGAGACCTGCGCTAAGACACCAAATGTTGAAATCAGCATAATGCTAAGTCATAAGTCAATAGTTCAATTATCTCATATAAGTGTTGACATCATGAGATAATTATTATTTCTACATTAATATAACATGCATCCTAAGTAAATCATAAATGTATGATACATCAACAAAATAAAATATAGATAATGATTTTAACTCGATTATTTATTGCTTGATTGATTATAATTACATATCAAAAGATAATTTCATCTCAAAATATCTTTATCTCATTTTAATTAGTAATATTAAATATAATATTACATTCAAAACATTAACAGACACATCTCTTCATCATGATTATCCAACTCTATTCTACTATGTAATATGTGAGGAAGTTCTTTCTATGCCACAAAGCATAGGTCGATGTCATGCTATGAATTAAATATTTCATGACTTAGGTTTACAATAAACCAATTAAATGAATGATAATGTAAACATTATAGTATAATATCATTTTATGTATTTAGATACAAATACAGTTACATGTGACACTACTCGCTCATGAAAGGTAACCCTTCCCATGTTTGATAAATGACCTTAATATGACCATCCCCTATATTTTTTAATTATTTATCATCTCATTAAATTATATATATATATATATATATATATATATATATATATATATTATATTCAAAAAATCAAAATCGAGAGCTAAGCATGATATGTTTACTAGTTTACAGTATTCACATTTTTTTATCAAATGTTTGGTAAAATTACATATCATCTTTCATATATACATACATATCATGATATTTAGGAGTGATATTTAGGAAATAAATGTTCCACATGATACATGGATGCATATATGCAAGACATTCATATACCCAAGGGCCATGCTAATGTTGGGGGCATCTTATTCCACGTGTTACATTGAAACATTTTATATCTTTCTATAACCTTTCCATTTACCATGTTGAACCACATTACTTTATTACACATATATTTTTATTACTCATATTCTATATATTACTATATTTCATGTATATGTTACTTTACTATGTTATAACATTGATATACTTGGATGGTGTAGACTAGATTACTCATTCTATACTTCATTGATGTTATTTCCTTTGAATAATAGGCTCATCAATGCTTATTCTTTTCGAGCCTTGGCCATTTGTGTGTGACATTAATTACACATTATTTTTGGTCTTTGGCCTTATGTGTGAAAAATATTATTGTCAATGTTATGTGGTACTTTACCTTGTTTACAATATTTTATTGTCCATTATAGGAATTCCTAACCTTATGTGTGACATTGAATGCTAATGTATCTAATTTTATTATATGCATCATAGACATGGAATTGTATTCTTATGAATGATTTTTTGATGAGCTTGTTTATTTTTATGGTTTTTTATTTTTGTGATCCATATCATGAACTTTTTCTCTTATTTGTGGTTCCACAATTCACATCATGCACCTTTACTATGTAGTCTTATTTAGTACCTATCCTAGTGATGGTTACTATTGTGTGCCTAGTTACTTTTTATATCTTGACATGACACTTATATGCCTTACATTTCATATCTCATATATGCTTTAAAGATACACTCATATTATGATGAAATATTCTCCACATGTTGACATGATTACATTTTTTACATAACATGATATAGTTAACTCTTTCCTTTGAGATGAGTGACTCAAAAGGTACATACCTCACATAAAATAGGGGCATATTAGTGTAATTTTCATAGAGACATAAGCCTCAATGATAATAATATTTATATTTGGGCATATTTTATAGAATTCATATATGTTGGGGCATATGTGATGCATATGCATATAATTTATAAGAAAAAAGGCTACATGTTTTTATATATTCATATATTTATAAGGATTATGGGGGCATATTCCATCAATGGGCACATAATTTATAAGAATATAATTTATAAGTTTTTTAGATATTTACAACTTCATACACATTTGGGTCATATGTCGTACATATCCACTTAATTTACAAGAACATGGGTTACATATTTTCATTTTTATGAAAAAATAGTATATAGATACATTGCATTATATATCATATTGGCACAATTCATACTATGTGGCATGAACCTTGTTCATGCATACATACTATTATAGTTTTCTATTTTTCAAACATATTTAATTGAATTTATAAGTAAACACCTTGAATCTATAATTCCAGATGTATTCTATTGATTCATGTATATTGAGGTAAATGTTTAGTGATGATAAATGTGCTTTAAATTTCTCAAAGTGAGTCCATGTTTGGATTTCACCTTACCATCTTGGGGTATAATATTAATTACAAGATTAGTTATATGGGTTAGTTTAGTTGAGAATTTTTAAACACTCATCATCAAAGGCACTACCCATTTTAGATGAGGGTTGGTGCATTTATCTTCCTAACCCATGGCCGTAGCTTAGTTCAAAATTAGGATTTTCCTCATATTATCCAATTGTTTCAACAAGAAATCACAATTCTTCAATGTTGACCAATAAGGAAGAATCATCCCCAACAACATGATACATGGAAACATGGTTCACCCACTTAAGGTATATTATTTCTTTTATCTTTAATTTTCTAAAATTTAACTTATAATTTAGATTTCATATTTCATACATGCACATTTATTGTTGCATTTTCATTACATGTTTCATGAATAAAGTGACACATTTGGAGCCTTTTCCAAAAAAAAATTTGTGTTGTACTCACTCAATTCATCTATTTTAATTTTATTCTTGCATTGTACTTCATTTAAATACTAGAATAAAACAAGGAATTTTTAATACTAAAATATGATATTAAATACTTGATAGTGGTAGTTTTGACCTAATTTCATCTTACATGAATTTTTCATGCACATAGCTCTTATTATCCCTTCTCTCACACTAATATGATTTTCATGGGCTTGACCTTCCTACTTTTCTATCATTCACCTACATGAATTCCATAATCTATTTTTATCCTACTTAAAATCATATAAATACTATCTCTAGATCATCAAATTAATTGTCTTAGTTTTTGGACAAACTAGATAGTCAAAAATAATTTTGGAATTTTGGACTCATGAAAGTATGATGGATTTATCCTGTGAAAAAAAATAGTTAATTTTAAAATTCAAATACTTATTTTGGTCAACTCATACATTTCACATGTTGGTGGCATGAGAAATTAACCAAATAGTCTAATATAAATATAAATCAGGTATAATCATATTACTCATTTAGCAAGCACCTATCAAACATACTCAAAACACTTTCACATTCAAATGGATTACCCTATTCTTTCCAATTTAGCCATCAATAAAAAGGATAAGGTCCTATCCAAGTTTGAAGCATGTCAAAGTCAATTTAAAGTTATTATTTTCCAAGTATCAAAATATAGATAACAAGTTTCATCATTAAAGGAGCACTATTTTACACACACCTGATAGGGAGAACTATATGTGATTTTACTTCCATATTTTGAGTATTGGATATGTAGGCAATGCTTAAACATTCATTATGGTGTATTTAGGTTCAACTCAACCCATATTATTTCCTATTTTATAGATTAAAACCTAGTGTCAAAAATACAACTAAGTTTAAAAATAAGGTATAAGTTTCTAAGTTTTTTGCACACATTCAAACCTCAAGATCACACACATCAAAATAATACAAGAAAACTTAATAGTATTTAACAAAATTGATAATTATAATATACAGAGAAAAAACCATCAAATTTAGCTATAAGCATCAGTCTATATTGACTAGATGATGATAGTTCTAGCTAGGTGCACCAATATATTTAGTTCTTGATCTAAGAAACTCGGTCCAATTTTTATCATTCCCTATTACTTGCATTTAATCTCAAACCTACATAGAATATTACAATTCTAAGTGTTTTACCCTTATTAGTAATTTCAAAAAATAACAAGTGCAATTGTTGAATCAATTTTTACCTTTTACATTCAAATTAATGATTAATTATAACACATCGTGCAATGTGAATTAATTCCTTGTTATATATTATTATATCACATCAATTAAAATAAGATAAAACATATTGTTGAGCATGACACTTTTAGGTACTCTATATGAGTACCCTATTTAGCCACATGCATTTCTTCCATCCCTGCCACCACTAAAATTGGGTTTTTCACCTATTCAACATCATTTTATACAGTCATTTTCTACATCTATTCAATATCATTAAGTGCAATTAGTTATATATCCTACTCAGGTTCATTATACATAAACTTTGCTATATGACTATTAATTTAGCGCCTATTACATTATAGAGACATTCAAGACTTTGATAGCCAGTATCTAATACATGTCCTAAGCTATAGTTGTTGAGAATTCAATGTGTTCCACATCAAACACATACACATGTTTATCCTACTATATAATGGATTTCACAAGATACCATGTAATATAGAGTTACTCATCATACACAATATCCTATGAGTTATGATGATGTAGCCTGAGATCATTTTTCAAACTCAGCTTTAGATACAATTACACGTGACACTACTCACTCATTTCATTTTACCCTTCTATTGTTTGATAAAATCAATTCACATAGCAACCCCAATATTGGTTAATTGGTTAGCATTTAATTCAAAAACACAAAAACCATCAAAATATTCAAAAAATCATAATCAGGACCTAAACATGACATGTTTACTAGCTTACATTATTCACATATATTTTTTATCACATGTTTGGTACATTACATATCCTCTTTCATAAGCACATGTATTAACGATATATATGAGTGAGATGCAAGACGTACAGGTTGCACATGATCTATGGATGCATAGATGTGGGACATTCCTATACCTAGGGACCATGTCACTACTAGGGGAATATTATTCCAAATATTGCATTGATATATGTTTCTAGATTATATTTATGGATTATATATCACCTCAATCTTGTATACTTGAAAAACTCATACCTTGGTTGTCCCTCTCAGTTCTAGACCTTGTTGATTCTGAAAGTCTCACATCTACTCTATCTTGTGACTATTGGCCTATCTCTTAGTCCAACTAGTCTTATGTTGATGACCTAGGCCTTATATCTTTCCCAAAATGATTAAAATTTACTTATCTTCCACCTCTTTAAGTTCTGAACTTGTGCCTATTTTCCTACTCCATGGACACTAATGTCCATGATAGACACTAGCATCAATGCTAGTGTCCTTACTCAATGCAAGTGTTCAGTGCCCTAAAGTCATCTATTTTTAAAATTAAAAGTATCCTAATGGTTGGCCTAAGTAATTTTATATAAATTTCTTAATTAAATGGATTGATATAAATACAAGATCAACCCTCATTCATTCCTTACCTAACATACACAAGAAAATACCTAGTATTCATACCAAAGATAATTCAATTGAACAAATCTTCCTTATTTTCTCTTATTTTTTTACCAGTCATAGAGACAACACATCTACAAGTATAAAGTACTAAAGGATCAGCCCAAGACCCTGATTTGACAAGTTATAAAATAGGTCATTATTTTACTTGCTTTGCACATATTACATGATCCACATGCAAGCCAACATGTAATGGAGAACTACATCAATATGAGGCCCTCTTTGGAGTATTGGATATGTAAGAATCACTCGCTAATAGAGGAGTATTTGGGTTCATGTTGACACCATGTGCCCACTAACACATTATTACCCAAGGTCACCATGAAGATGAACTAGAGTTTTGACATTTCATGAGGAGTGACAGTCCATGACCTATATCTGAATACACCAGAGTGAAGGTGAAATCAAACCTAGAAGCATTTAGGTGGTCACATCATTTTATATCAATTATTCCATATAATATACTTGCATCAAACCCATATAGTAACATCAATTCCATTATCCTAGATTGACATTAGTTTCCACGACTCCAAAAAGATCTAATCCAAATATAGGTGACTATTCTAGAATCATCTTCCAACCTATTTTCTACATGTTCTAAATCCAACACTATGTTAACATTAGATCCAACTAAGTATATTAATTTTTTTATCATTTCCATACATAGATTAGTTTTACTTTATATATTTAGCATATTTGTAGCATAATAAATTTAGTGTATGTTTATATCTAAGTTTAACACCCAATTGGCCTAATGTAGATCTAATTATCACACTTGTACACTATTATTTATATATATCCCTTTAATAAGCATATAAGTAACCCCAACTTATAAAATACCTAATTTTAAAGTTAAACCTAGTGAACTCAATCTTTGAACATCAAACCCTAGGTGATCTTGAATAACATCTTTGATCCTTTTATGCGGCATGCCTTGACTATGCCTCCAATGATAAACTTTTAACTAAATTATTTCCATGAAAATTCAAGGACTATGCTTTTGAGTGGTTATATGATTTATCTCTCCAATGCATAAAGGCTTTCAAACCTCTTATAGACCTATTTTTAACACACTTTTACATTAATATTTTTGAAAAGGTTTATATGCTCAAGTTGTCAAAATCAAATAAGGAACCAATGAACTTATCAATGAATACGTCTTGAGATATAAGACAATGCTATCTAAATTGACCAATCTAATAGAATATAAGGAGTTGCAAGACATATTCAAGAAAAATTTTCATGCTATTTTACATAATTCCATTGTTTTTAAGAAGTTTAAATCATTCGATGACTTATGTAATGTTATACGGGACCATAAAATGAAGATTATGTCATTAAATAAGATCAAGTATGTATCAAACACACTAGCTACATCTACATCTAGTACCATTTTCACAAACAAACCAAGCTATAAGTTAAAACATCCTAAGCCTAAAAAAGAAACAACCATCATGGTTAACATAGTTTCATATCAGCCTAATTGAATTGTTTTATCTATTGCAATAAGGAGATAGTTCTCACATGTACCTAAGTCCTCATATTCATTACTCCCATGACTACTAGAGCTTCAACTTATATCTCTCCCTCATCATATTGAGGTTGATATGAGTTGACCTCTACCCAAAGGATATGATGAAAATGTTTAGTATGATTATCATCAGGGACCAGGGCATTCTAAAAATAGATGTTTTTACCTTAAAACACAAGATACAAGATCTTATCAATGACCAAAATCTTACAATTTAGGATCCTCCAAAGGAATTAGGTTCACAACCTAATTCTCACTAAAAACAAAAAATATTTAACAATCCTTTACAAGACCTTTCAAAAAAATAACTAGAGGTGCAAATGGTATATAATACATCTCCTCCTCCATCACATTATGGGCACTCTTTAGATGGGATTATTTATACTTAAAAATGGAATATACCACCAATGGTTCAAATACCCTCTATTTATTTTGATGATACTGATATTAAGGATGATGGATCCAATCTTAATTTTTTATTTAGGTAAGCATACCTTGATAAACACCCTATATCTAGTGTTATGATTGATAATGGTGCAAATGAAAAAAAATTCACCATGACATTACTTACACACTTAGGTTTTACTCATCATGATTTACATCTTTTTACTAGATCAGTTAGAGCATTCGATGGGACTTTCAAAAGGTTCTTGTTGAGATTGACCTACCTTTACAGGTTGAAACTACACATGTGGTTACTACATTTTCAATCATACCTTCCATGAGAATATTTGATATATTATTTGGAAGTCCTTGGATACATACACTTTGAGTAGTACCTTCTATAGTACTTGGGTGTGTAAAATACATTCATGTTAATCAAGTAGCTACAATTGCTAAAACTCTGTATGATCATCTTCTTATATAAGAGAAACTTATAGCCAAACAATTAATTAATAATCCTACTAAGGCTCATTCACTAAAAAAGGGTAAGCAGCAAGAAAACCCATTTACTAGATAGTCAGTACTTGAGAGACCATTACATCAGGGACATATAGTGGACTCCATATAAACCCCATATATTATGCATCATGTTCAGATATCTAGAGAACCTACACATATTCCTATTATAATTATTCCAAATAAACCACAAAGCACTCAACGATGGGTTCCATGAACCCTTAATCTTACTACTCCTACTCATGTTTTATGACCACATAGTCATATTTTACATGCGTAGAGCATCACCGATACTCTAATGATAGATATTGAACCTATATGTGATCCCTGGTAGCATCACAAGATTATTACACCAAGTTCATAGTGGGGATATATCTATGGCCATCCATTAGATGCCATCATAGGATGATATTTCCTTTTAAAACATTTCAAAATATCAAAAAAAATAAAAAAACATTCAAAAATACAAAAAATATTTAGTTGATTCTATATACACACATATGTGTCACACTTCTATGTGAGTGTGATACATGCATACATAAATACATGATATATTACTATTTTAGATGTTTGGCCTTCCCTCTACTCATGACATGTAGACATTGGGGGCATTTGTTTCCTTGATCTTGATACACACATGTTATAACATTCTATGGTCACTCTACATTATCATGTTTGAGTTCATATTGTACTTACACATGTATTTATTCATGATTATATCTTACACATGATAATTAATATGCTATACACTTGACATTTTTCTTATAACACATTTGATCCATGGGATAATATGACATGTTTATGTTGGTTGCTTATGCTCTCCTTTATGTACTTCCTTTAGTGTCTTGTCTTGCTAGTGTAATCCTTATTCGAACATTTTTTAAATATGATCCTTTGGTTATGGCCTCGAACCTGTGTATGTTTTCTTTAACATTTGTATATGTCATTATTTGTTTCATGTACATTTGAATGTCATTATTTATTTTTTGAACATTTTATTAAGTCATGTCCCTTTGACTATGTGGCATTTTAACATGCCCCTTGTTTGTGGTCTCTTTGGACCATTGCCTTTTTAATTTATTTTGAGTTCTCTTATGTGTGTGTTTAAGTTCTTCTTGATCTTAAACTATTACTATCTATACATTTCCATGATCTTTATCATGCATCTTAGGCCTTCATGTGATCACATTGATTTTATGTGTTTCAATGTCATATCTATCTAGACATGATCCTTCTATATACTACAGGGTTCTATTCATATATTATGCAATTGTCTCATCCTTTTGAGGTGAGGTAACTACTAGTTCCTATCTTTCCCTTACTTCAAAAGAGGGGCATATTATTGGGGGAAAGTCATAGAGGGATATTCTCCACACTTGGAAAAAAATTTAGATTCAGTGGAGGTATGCTTTGGAAGCATGTTCTCTACACCTATTCAATATTTAGCATCTCTAGGTTATAGTGAGGGCATGTTTTAGAAACATGTCCTCCACATTAGTACTTATTTTAGTCTTTAGATTTTTTTTTATATAATGGGGGAATGCTTTGGAAGCATGTTCTCCACACTCATATAATTTTTGAATTGGCCAAATTACATAGTTATATGATTTAGATTCACAGTTGTGCCAAAATTGTATACATTGATACCATTGTTATACATAGTTTCAACATAAAACATATCTAAGGTGAATATGTTATGCAGTTTGTGCCTAATATTACAAAATCCAAATCAGTTTTGGATTATAAAACTTGTTTATGGACTGTTATCACATCATAGACTTTTACGTACTAATATCTCAATTAGACTTTTACAAACTTTATTGAGCTAATCTATTATAGTAGTTGGTTTGTTTTTTGGTATAGTTAAGGTGATTAAATCACTCAATCTTTCCAAGTTGTTAGGTTGGACTTGATTGTATCATCCATCCTCACCAGGTTATAAGTATCATTGGGTTTCACGATTGAGATAAATTCAACTACCAAGTGACAACTCACCTTTACTCCAAGGTTGGGGTCTCTCTCTCTCTCTCTCTCTCTCTCTCTCTCTCTCTCTCTCTCTCTCTCTCTCTCTCTCTCTCTCTCTCTCTCTCTCTCTCTCTCTCTCTCTCTCTCTCTCTCTCTCTCTGGATATACATACTTTCCATATTTATCTATATTTGTCCTACTCTCAATTTTAAAGCCTTAAAATGATACATATTTTTCAAATCAACTTGCCAATAGGCAAGGCAATTACATCGACACATAGGTATACTCCTAAACCTTGATCTTTCAATTTCAATCTATTTCAAGTAATTTAAATTCTAAATTATATGTATTGATTATATACTGTAACATGATCTTGGTTATATGTTAGTCCCCAACAAAACACTCAATTTGGGCATACACAAAGATAAGGTGTGTTATACACACTTAGGTACATATTCCTTTCCTTTAAACTAATAATTAAAGTACTAGATTAAAGGGGGGAAATATAGATGATATTTATGGATTATATAGAACCTTAGTCTTGTATACTTAGTAAACTTAGACCTTGTTTTTTCCTCTTAGTTTTGGACTTTTTACCAGCTCTGCAAGTCTCACATCTACTCTATCATGTGCTCCTTTCCCTATAACTTAGTTTGACCAGTCTTATGTTGATGACCCAAGCCTTCTATCTTGTCTAAAATGCTTAAATATACTTATTTTTCACCTCTACAAGTTTTGAGCTTGTACCTATTTTTTTCTCCCTCAACACTAATGTCTAAAATAGACACTAGCATCGACATTAGTGTTCTTACCTAACGCAAGTGTCCAGTTTCCTAAAGTCATCTATTTTACAAATGAAATTTATCTTAATGGTTAGCCTAAGTGATTTAATGTGATTTAATTATCTAAAGGCATTGATATAAATACAATATCAACTCTCATTCATTCCTCACCTAACATACATGAGAAAATACCTAGTATTCATACCAAAAAGCATTCAATTGAGCAAAGCTTCTTTATTTTATCATATTTATATATCAATCATAGGTACGTCACATTTACAAGTCTGAAGTACTAAAGGATCATTCCAAGAGTTTGATTTGATAAGTTATAAGTTAGATCACTATTGTACTTACTTTGTACATATTGCATGATTCGTACACGATATAACACATAGGAGAGAACTACATCAGTTTGAGGCTCTCTTCGGAGTATTAGCTATGTAGACAATGTTCACTAACAGAGGGGTCTTTGGTGTCAACTCAACACCATGTGACTACTAACTCATTTTTCTACAAGGTCTCCATGAAGGTGAACTAGGGTTTTGACATTTCATGAGGAGTGACAGTCCATGACCCAAATTTGAATACATCAAAGCGAAGGTGAAGTCAAACCTAGAAGCATCTGGGTGGCCGTATATTTTTCTAGTAGGTATTTTATACATGACACTTATATCAAAACCAGATAGTAGCATTGATGCAACTATCCCAAGTTGACGTTAGTGTCCATGGATCTAGAAGCATCCAATCCAAAATCTGATGACTATTTTAGAATCATTTTCTAGCCACCTTTCTGCCTATTGTAGATTCATCACTATGTTAGCATTACAACCAACTACGTATATTACTTCTTTGTCATTTTCATACATAACTTAGTTATACTTTCTATATTTAGTATATTCTTAGCATAAAAAATTAGTGTATATTTATATCTGAGTTTAACAACTAATTAGTCTATTGTAGATCTGATTCTCACCCTTGTGCATTTTCATTTCTATCTACCCCTTTAATAAGCATATAGGTAACCCTAACCTAAAAGTACCTTATTTTATGATTAAACAATGTTATATCTTTCTATGACCTTTCCATTTACCATTTTGAACTAAGTTTATTTCTTACACGTGTCTTGGTATTTCTCCTACTCTATACAGTGCTAAATTTCATGGATATGTTACTTTACTATTTTATGATATTGACATACTTATATTGTGTAGACTAGATTATTTGATATATGCTTGATTGATATTATTTTATTTTCATAATAGATTCAACATTGGTTATTATTTGTGGCCCTTAGCCTTGTGTGTACAACATTATTTTCTATTATTCATGGACCTTGACCTTGTGTCTACAACATCTTATTGTCCAATATTTTTGGCCCTTAGCCTTGTTTGTGACAGTTTATTGTTTCTTGTATGTGGCCTTATGGCTTGTGTATGGAATTGAATTTTATTGCATGATATTTTATTACATGCATCATGGCCATAACATTGTACACTTATGAATGGTTATCTATTATGTATGTTGATTTAGTTAGTTTATGATGTAATTATTCGTATCACACAACTTTTCTTCTTGTTCATGGTGACATGATTCACATTGTGCACTTTTACTACTTAATCTTATTAAGTGCTTATCTCAATGATAGTTATAATTACATGCATAATTTCCATATTTATTTTGACATGATACTTATATAACTTACATTACATGTCTTATATATGTTTTGAAGATGCATTCATACTATGATGATGTATTCTCTACATGGTCAAATGATATTAAATGACTTTATCTTTTATATAACATGATAAAGTTAACTCATTTATTGTGATATGGTTGACTCATAGGATCCATTGTTCACCCAAAAGGAGGGCATATCATTGGACTTGTCATAAAGACATAAGTCTCCCTGGCCATAAAAATTCACATTTTATCATAGGATACAAGATTCAAATATTTCAAAGTGGTTCACATATCAAATGGGTTAAGATATGAGACAAGTATTTACAAATTGGAACATGTTTTGGGACATGTGTCATGTATATTTAAATACTTTATAGGAATAGAAGTTGCAAGTTTTCAAATATTCATAGATTTAGAAAGATTATTAGGGCATAGGTTATGTATAGGCATATAATTTACAAGTTACAAGTTTTTCACATATTTACAGATCCATACACATTTGGGGGCATATGAATTTACAAGTTTTTAAGTTTTGGACAAAATAACAAATAAATGCATAGCATTTTATATCATATTGACATAATTTAGATTATGGGACATTAATTTTGTTCATGCATAAATATTATTAAAAAAAAAAAAAAATCAAACATATTCGATGGTATTTAATAGTGAGCACTTTTAAATTTATAATTCAATGTATATAATATTGATTAATTTATATTGAGGTGATGTGGTTGAGGTTCAACGACGCTCAATGGCTTTGGTTATCAAAAATATTAGATTAGTGTGTGACGTTATAAGATAGTTTTGTTATTGTGAATATTATATTATTAGTGAGTTGTTCCACAACTCTCAATAATTAGTATTTGATGAAAGTTTGTTATGATATTACAAAGATGATCTCATCCTTATTAGGTGATATATTTGTAATCTGGTTTATTGAATATATATTGTTGATTTGACCCATTTTGAACATGTACTCTCCAAATCCGAGCTTCGACTCTACTAAAATATATATGTATTTCTACATTCAGTATTAGCGTAAGTTCACTGAACCCCTCTAAAAATTCAAGTCTTGCTTTCATTATCTAAAAATTCAAGTCTTGCTTTCATTCTTTTTATCAATAGTTGTACAACACAAACCACTATAAATTTTGTTGGATATATGTAGAAAATATACAAACAATACCAAAGTATATATATATATATATATATATGGGGCATTTTTTATGTTTTTGGGCCGTATAGCTCACTGTTTAAGTATTTTTATAGACTGGGATCTCAATGGCAATACAAGTTTGTCAATCTGCAACTTGCCACTAGAATACACTTTCAGCTATTTGACTTCATACCTTTTTTAGTTTTGTCGATGTTTCCAATTACGATGTTGTTTATGAATGGCTAAATACACGGGGGTTGTTGATGGGCAAAATAGACTAAATAGCTGTTTGTTTGTTTGTTTTTTTTTTGTTTTTTTTTTTTTTTTTTGGTTCTCTTTTTTATATAGATTATATTTTAAAAGATGATATTATGTTCAATTTTTGTATTTAATATTAGAATTTATTATTGAGTATTGTATTTCGTTCGATTTTGGTTTTTGTTTTCATTTATATTTTGAAATGTTAATACATTGAAACGTTTTAATAATAAATTATTTATGTACTGCATTTGTATTTTCAAATTTATAAATTTTAATTATATTGTCTAATTTGTTAGTATATAATATAATATTTTTAGTTGTTAATTTGTTTGGATTTTTTTTATAAAGTCCAAGTTTCATATTATAAAATATTAGTTGTTTGTAGTATTTGATTTTAATATTTTTGTAGGTTTATTCATTTTAGAATTTATAAGTATGTAGGCCTTTAATGATCTTTTTTATTTTGTTTAATAAGTTGTTAATAAGTTATGAGTCAATATACAATGTTTGCTCAGTTGTGTCAAATATATATTTTATCAAGTTATAGTCAATCGAAATAAACTGCACATGTGTGTATTGTTATATAGTGTTGTAAAGTGTTATTCATTGAAAATGTTAAAATAAATTTATGTTGAAAGGAATGCATCAATATAACATTGTAAAGTCTCATATTGATGTAACGGATTCATTATCGGGCATCTAGAGAGGGGGTTTTATATTCCCCTGTGTCTGCAGATTAATGGGTGACATTATAAGATAGTTTTGTTAGTGTGAATATCATATTATTAGTGAGTTGTTTAGCAACTATCATTAATTAGTATTCTATTAGAGTTTATTGGGATACTGCAATAAAGCTATCTCCTTATTCAGAGATTTATAACTCTATATATTTGTAACCTAGTTTGTTGAATATATGGTGTTTATTTTACCCATTTTTTGCATGTGCTCTCGCAATCTAAGTTTTGGCTATATCGAAATATAGATGTATTTCTACGTTGGCATTACTAAAAAATGAGTGCATATGTGGATCCCACCTTAACATCTTGGGGTACAAGATTAGTTGCAAGATTAGTTATATGGGTTAGTGCAATTGAGGATTCTATGATGCACAACGACTAAGACACTACCCCATTTTTAATTAGTGTTGGGGAATTCATCTTCCCAACCCATCACCTTGTGTTAGTTAAAAATTGGGATTTCCCTTCATTTATCCAAGTGCTTCAACAAAGAAGCATAATTATACAATGATCCAATCAGGAAGCATCATCTCCAATGGCATGATACAAGGAAACATGGTTCACCCATTTACAGGTGTGTTCCTCCCTTGTTCTTTAAGTTTTGAAAATATCAATTATAGTTCAAATTTCATATTTCATTCATGGACATTGATTGTTGCATGTTCATTGCAAGTTTCATGGATTAAGTTTCTCATTTGGAGTTTTTTCACAAAGACAAAGTGTGTTGTACACACTTAAGTACATGTGTTTTCCTTTTATTCTAGTATTGTACTTTATTTGAATACTATAATAAAATGGGAGAATTTGTAGATACTAAAATATAGTATTAAATACTTTTCAATGTTATTTTTCTACCTAGCTTCACTTTACATGATTTTTACAAATATGTAAGGATCTTATTCTCCTTTCTCTCACACTTACATACTTTCCATGGGCTCAACCTTTCCAATTTATTATTAGTTGCTTATAGTAATTACAAAGTATATGTCTAACCTCCTTAAAATCATGTTACATCCTGATCTCAACCTATGATTTATAACATTCAAATCCATGGATTAATAGGGTTATTAGCTTATTATTATTACTTTGATTTGAGCTTTATGACATATACTATTATGGGATAGTGATATTATTGATTAGTACACATGATGTAATAACTTTATTTTATTATTATGTACATTGAGGATGTATATTTATTAGATTTATATCATTAGTTGATATATATGATGACTCAGACTAACTAACCACTTATTATGAGATGTATGTAGGATAGATCCTACCTTCAGAATTTGATGAGGGAGAGCATCATCAGAGAGGATGGACTAGATGGGATGATTGGAAGACGATAGAGGAATTTCTAGTGATTCTACACACATTCACATTAGATTTAAAAATGTTATATGCATAATATGTTTTAAATGTTAGTACGTCTTATGAAAATCTTGTTTGTGATTGTATTTTTATATGTAGATTTAGTTCATAACATGCAAAAGATTATATAAGATTTATTTACTTAAAATTTTCTAAATTTTCGTAAGTAAATCAAGCAAATAGATATTTGATTGTTATATATGAATAAACTAGTAAAATGTCTTTATAAACATCTTTTAACATTTAGCTCATTAATTATTGATATTCGGGATGTCAATATAGTAAGACATATATAAATTTATAATCTATATATATACACTAGGTTTTGAAGATATAATTATCCTTTAATTAGAAATAATTATGGGCTTATATATATCTAATAGATAAATAAATAATTATCTTTGTTTTAATTGCTTTCATGAAAATTGAATTATCCTAATGCTTACCTTGAGTTAAGACAACTAAACTTAGTGTTGTATAATATATACATAAAATTCGTTAAAAACTAAAATTTAGATATATTTATTTAATTAGTCAATTAAACTTATGTTTAAAGTTAACTTGGGAAAGTGTGGCATAATAATCTATACTAAGTAAATTATATGTTTTATATTGATTAACAAGGTTAAATTAAGGAAATACTATGGCTTTTGATAAAAAGACAACTTCAATTATTGAAATGAAAAGGAGATTGGAGATACCATACATGAAGGTAAAACTAAGAAATTTAAAATGCAAAGAAGAGGGGTGCAGTATAAATAGAAGAGGAATGGTTTTATAAATAGAGTTGAAATGAAAAAAAAAGGAAAAAGGGAGATCAACAGAGCAGGGAGGAAGAGAGAAGAAATGAAGGATTTGGAGAGAAGCAAAAGAAAGCAAGAGATAGAAAACTTGTTATTTTTCTAAACAATTCCATAGCAAGTAAGTTTTATAAATTATAATTATGTGGATGTGAACTTGAAATTCATATAAAAGCTTGATGATTTATTTGGAGTATTGTATGACTAAGTTTTATTTGGAAATGACTACGTATTGTATTGATGGTGGCATATTTTAAATTTAACATTTTAGACTACGTTTAAATTAATATTATGGATTGAGTTTTGATTTATTATTTTTGAATAAATTAGTGTTTAATTCTTAAATAATAAAAGGGTTTGAGTAGGAGAAACTTAGTAAATAATATTCCAAATTAAAGCTACTGATTTGTGAAATTTAATTATAATTTGACCTTTTCTATAAATAATAGTGAGAGAGAGAAAATTAAATTTATCTTATTCTATATTAATATGACTGAGAAATGGTCTAAAATTTTGTGTGCGGGCCTAGGACACTATAACAAACAGGATCTTGAACTTTATTTCTTGATTAGATAGGAGCGTTGAAACTAGACACCTTGGGCTCTGGTGCTATAGCCCTTCCCTAACACTATTGTCCTAAAGATCTAAGTTTTTTGGGTTTTGTTTTCCTAATCAGTGTGAGCCTATATACCAAATTTTGTAGTCTTTTTGTCAATAGAGCTCCTTGTAGAGATGATTTTCTATGTCTATGTCTTTTATGTACTTAAATAGAAACTTTTGCAAATAGGAAAAAGGGGTTAGTGTGTGTAAGATGCATTGAACGTGCTTCACACCCTGTGTGTGGGCATGCTATCTACATACCAATAATCTGAGTAGGGATCAATCCATATGTAGTTCTCCTTTTAAGAGTGCTTGGTGCAATAGTGAATGAAAATGCAAGAAATGCAAAAACTAGGTGTGGTTGAGATGACTAAAGGCTAGTGTAAGGACTTGAATTGGATTGAAAGTGTATAGGTTAGTTGTATGCAGAGAATAAGAAAGATTATTTGAGTGGTCTTACATATATACTTACTTTAGTGATATTTGCCAACCTTTTCCAAATGATCCTTGAATGGTCTTTTATATGGATCTATTAGTCATGGGTTAGATGAAAATGAACTAGGCTGACATAATAAACAAGAAGAATTGAGAAAAAATGGTAATTTAGGCTCAAATTGTGATTGGATAAGAGTGTCAAAAATGGGACACCCTAGGGTCCAGCATTATAGTCCAACTTTGGTGATATTGTCTTGAGTAGACGAGACCTGAGAGAATGGATTAGTCATGAAGAGAGGGTCTTGGCTCAGCTACGATCAAGTCTAAAAGGCTATGGATGACTGAAAATTAGTAAAAACAATCCTAAGAAGGTTATTACAGCAAGCAAGAAGGACCTAAAGATTGGGTGTCATTAGCCATGTTCAAGTTGTGAATTTTTGTATTTTATATTACTACATTTGCCCCTAATTTATTCTAGTGATGCCACAAGATGAAATACTATGATAAAGGAAAATAAAAATCATACATAAACTTAACTGCAAAGGTGAAGCCCATGAAGCTGTGTGATGCTGAATAATGTTGGATAGTGTATAGAGAGCATGTTGTGCAAGTGTGAATCTGTGAAAGGAAAACAAAGAGTAGATCTATTCTTATTATATGCAATATACAACAAAAAAGTACAAAGTTGGGTAAGAGAGAGAGAGAGAGATAGAGAGAGGAAGAGAAAGGAATGAATACACCTCATTAGGTACACAAACTAATACAAAATATATTGTGATGTTGAGTAAGGCTAAGTAATATTGGATGTGTTGGATGATATTGTATCAAAAGTTATATCATAAACAAATATGAGTGCTCAATTCCCCAAAAAGTGGCTCAAGAATACAAAGGTTGGCCCTTTGGCTCCATCAACATATACTAAGTGAAGCTAGATGATCATGCATGTGTTAATCGATGTTTGGACTGTGTGACCAATACTTCTAAATAGGTGGCTCAAGAATACAAAGGCTAGCCCTTTGGCTCCATCATTGCCTCATGAAGTGAAGCTCTAAACTAATACCAGTATAAAGAAGTATGTCATATGAGATGGCTTATGAATCCCATAAATACTCTAAAAATCTGACAATGTGACATGGATAGCTGAATGTGTATGAAAAACTCAGCAAATATTACTCAACTTAGAAAAGATAGAGATTAGGCTTGTATGAAAGTCACTCCAAAACTAAAAATTTGGCTTATGTGGAAGACACTCAAGAACTCGAGAATGTTGAGGTTAGGCTTATATAAAATCCACTCTAAAATGATGCCAACCACCTATAGATGGAGTAAGGTACACAATTGTTAAGAATGCTTGGGTAATGTTGAACTCAAAAAGAAAAGAAGCAAAAGTGTTGTACAATCTGCCCCTAATCATTGTTGTCTAAAACATGGATTTTAATCTAGAAGTTATACCAAATGACATATTTAAAATTGCAAGTGAGAACCAATCATGCCACACATGATTCCCCTTATGTCTAGATTCTTTGATAAAACTATACTAAAAACTATTGATTATGAATTGGTCTAATTGTGCAAAATTGTAGTTAAACCTACTTTTTTGCATGCTTCTAGAAAATCTAGATTTTTTTTATTTGGACAAGAGCATCAAAATAGGACACCCTAGTGTTTGGCATTGTATTCCAACCTCGACACTATTGTCCTAGGCTAAAATTGATCATTGTTTTAGATTCTTGATTATCTACCTAGTCTATTCTAAGTGGTTTCATGACTAGTTATTGTTCTAGTTATTCTAAAACTATATTTTTTTTACTGATAGGAGCTTTAATCTCTGTATCAAAACCTTTGTTTAGTGCCCCCTCTTCTGAGGGTAGAAATAGATACCCTGCGATGATTTCCCTTAGAAGAAGAAGCCATGTAACTGTGTTAAGATGGAAAATATACATGATATAGCAATGATAATCAATAAAATATCTCAAGATATAGCATGGTTTGAATTGAGAGATTGTTAGATCAATAGGGGTATGCCTAGATAGATATAATAATGTAAAAGCATGTGCAATGTACTATAATTGAATTAAAACTAGAAATGTTAGTTGTTAGTTTGTTAGTTGTTAGTTGGAGGGATGGAGCATGATATCCATCATGGCATCCAAGAGAATAGAAAAATACATGATATAGATCATGGCATTTAAAAAATCGAGAAACAATCAAGCAAAAAACACACAAAGCAAAAAATAAGAAGCATACAAGGGAGGCTAAGGGGCCACGTAAACAAGGGACATGGGCACATGTCACTCAAACTGAAAAGCAAGCATACAAGGCATGTTCAAATGTCACATACACATACAAGTGGAGAAAACAAAGTTGGCAAAAAGGCCACAAACACATAGAAGAGTACAAGAAAAGGACATTAGTAAATGTCCTAAGGCACACACATGAATAGAAGCAAAGGACATTGGAAAATATCCTAACACACATATAGGAGACAAGTAAGAACTGGCAATGTAATCACATCAAGCTATGCTAAGAAAGAAGATAAAGTATGTAAAGACTAGAAAGATACAATCACATCTAACTAATCAAAGTAAGAGGGAAAGTATGCAAGACATGTTTAGTACAAAACTAGGTATATGCTAAGAAATACACAAGTGCTAAATGCTAATGATATGTTGATAAAGTAATCTATGTAAGCTAGTAGATAATGTACATCAACATGATAACTTAGAGTGTGGAGTGTAGGAATGACATAACCTAGATGGTGTCGTCATGTAGAAGATGCCCCTAGTGGGTATGTATATCGATGTGTGTCTTGAATGTAAAAGTAGGAATGCCCCCTCAATGGGTAAATTGAAGCAATAAAGTAGCTAGATTTCACTGCACACACTCAAAGAATATCAAGTGAAGCATGGTAATGTAGATAAATCAACATATAATAGCATAAAACAACAAATGTAAGTCATATAATAGTAGTAGCAATGTAAAGCATGGATTATGCATATAATCAAAAAAAAATTATTGTTTTGATATACTTGAATATTTTTGGATTTTTTGAAATGTTATATTATTTTTTGTATTTTGGAATTATTTGAGCTATGTATAATCAAGCATAATAAACTATGTATAACCAATGCTGAGGATAAATGATACTAACTGATGAGTCTTATGCGAGACTCTCTATCATGGTGTCCTATAACAAGGAGTATAATTATGCATGATCGTGAAGCACGATGAAAATGCTAAGACTATGGCTCTGAAATATGTATATGTTGTAGATGCTTTAAAATCTCTGAAGTAGAAACTAATTATGGGATCCCTCTATAACTTTACGAATTGGATGTAACTGTAGGTCTCTTAGAGACCCATCTAGAAGTAGGAGAAGGTCTCTGAACATGTGCTCTATGTGTAGATGCATGAGATCTTAATGAGACTACCTTGGGTGTGAATACTATAGTTGGAAGCTATCTAGAATCATGAAGCATTATAGGTGTATGAACCCTCTGTACTAGTGATGGATACCTCAACTATGTCTGGATCTGAACTAGAGTAGGAACTATAACTGGAGGAGAAACTAGAATTGGTGGCAAAATTGAAACTAATGGCAAAATTGAAACTAGTGACTAAAAAGTAGATAATGGCTCTAAAATGGGGAGGGGTAACTCATATGTAACTCCTCCAAATGTAATAACCTAATTAATGTGATTAAATTTCATGAATATGTGAAATGTAGAAGGTACTGCTATGATTTTTTGAATCCATGGTTGACCAAGTAACATATCAAAAACTCTTTCACTGGGAATTATAGTGAATGGTGTGGCCACATGTGTAGGACCAACCTATAGAGGAAGTACAATCTCACCCAATGAACTCTATATGTGCCTGCTAAATCCATTGATAACTATGTATTAGAGTGATATCCTACTTTGAATATCTCAAATGATATAGTAATGTCATAGTGCACATGTTCACATTGGATATGTTGTTGATAAGAACACTATGAATAGGATGATTATGAATGTAAGCTCTGATAAAGAGTGCATGATAATTTGAATCATCCTCAATGATATCATGTTTTGAGAAGGAGATGGAAGGTCTATTTGGAACTCTAGAATTGTATACACCAATCATGTTGCTCAAAGGATGTAACTTAACTTAAGGTGCCCTATATATATCTGGTAGGGGATGTGCATGATATGCATGGTGAACCCCTGATTGATCCCTGCTTCTTGTTTGGAAGTTATGGAAATGGATATAAGAATATTTTCAATGCTTTATCCTATGTTTGATTTTTTGGTGGAGGCGCAACTGAAGTGCCAAGCTCAATAGCATTTGAATCTATTAGGTCCTATATCTTATGCTTTAAATTAATGCATCTATTTATCATATGACCTGGTGTCTTATGGTAGTCAAAAAATGCATGTTGATCATATCCCTTTGGAAGAGGCTTTGTTGGATTGAATTCTCAAATAGGAGGGAGAGATATGATATTATAATCCAAAAGCTACTATAAAACCCTAGTTGGAGGAAATAGAAGGTGTGAAAAAGTAAGTCGAGGGGGTGTTGATAAAATTATTCACTGAGAAGGCTCAGAATTGATATTGATAGTAGGTTGATTATGTAATTTAGTATCATTGAACTTGACCTTATATGGGACTTTTTTGTTACTCTTATTAGTTATGTATGATGTATTAGTGTACTTTAGTTTTCCCATTGAAATTAATTTTACTTCTCTTTCTTTCAATATGTGACACAATTCAGTGAAGGAAGAGAATATTTTGAACATGATTAATTCATGAAGTACTAGTAGAAGACTTTATTTGAAGAGGTCCTATAACTCATGATCTGCCATGGGGCTAGTCATCTTAGGCAAAATGGTCTTATATCAAAGAACATAATTTGTGAGATGCTCATTTGACCTTTATTTCTATTGTGCAACTTAATCATATGAAACCTTGTCACCAATGTTGATACAGAAGTATGTTAGGAACATGTTAGATAAAGGATTGAATGCATTGACCGATTGATTCAATAGACTATAAAACCATTGTAAAATATAATCTTTTAGGCTCCATGGAAATATCTTGATAAATAAGTAGTCATTTGGTACATAGTCCAATCATGATGCATGAAAAGCTCTCAAATGTGTCTCTGGATCACCCTTACCATCATAAAGAGTAAGCTTGGGTTGAACAAAACCTTCTAGCAAAGGTGTGAAAGTAATGTGACGTGTCAATAGTGTATGTAATAAATCAAAAGAATCCAAATCTTGTGTAGGTCTAGAGGCACCTTGCTCAAGATGTAGCACCTTAGATTGAAGAGATTTTATCTCTTGCACAAGGGATACCACATTAGGAGACAAAGAGGTCCTAGGTGTAACCAGTGGCATAGAGACCGGTTGCACTGCTATAGGGGGTTTTTGAGACATAGTTTCCCCCATAATGTCATTTACAACTGACTATTATGTGGTTTGAGAAGATTCAACTTGTTTAGTATTTTTGATTTCTATGATAGATTATAAAATAAGAGTAAGATATTGAGGCTGGTCCCAGAGTCTTTCTTGAAAACTTTGTATGATCAAATCTTTATTGAAGACAACTTCATTATTAATAATGGGTAGAAGCTAATCAAGAGTCTAATATGGTGGAGCATGAACATCGATATTTGTATCATCATTTTTATTCTCATATTGGTCTTTGTCAAAATTATCCTCATTGAAATTGGTGTAATCTAGACGTGTAGAATCTATAATAGAAACCTGAGTAGGTTTTCTATCCATGGTATATGGTTGAGTTGAAGGGATCTGGGTGAATTTAGGAGGGTTGCCACTAAGTATTACACTCCATATTTAAGGAAGAGATGCAAGGAACTTAAGTGGCATAAGGAAAACAACTTGGATAATAGTAGAAAAGATTAAACTTAAATAATCTAAACAAGAAACTGGAATATGCATAGAAAGGATACGAAGCTCCCAAACATGTAAGGTGATACCTCAACATGCAAAATAAGAGCTAGTACATGCAACTAGGATTTTGACAATAATATTTTTGCAAAATACTATGAATTTTTGAAATTGAAATTGAAGTTCTAAGTTAAGTATGCAAGTAAAAATTTAAAAATTTATGGGAAAGTGTTTGATTTAATGGGACCTAGTATATGGAACTCGGGTTTTGAAGAAAATAATTTTTTTGAAATTACTATGAATTTTTGAAATTTGAAGTGATTTTCTAATTTTAATATGCAACTAAAAATTTAAAAAATAATTGAATAATTAATGGGAGCTAGTTGATGCAACTAGGTTTTGAAATAAAATTATTTTTGAAATTACTATTGAATTTGAGAATTTGAATGAAATTTTTGATTTATATTTGTAAGCAAAAAATAAATAAATTATTGGATTAATATTGGAAAATTACTAGGAGCTAGTTGATGCAACAAGGGTTTGAAATAAAATTATTTTAAAATTTACTATTAAATTTTAAAATTTGGGATGAATTTTTTCTTTACATATTCAAGAAAAAATTCAAAAATTTATGGGAAAAATTAGTTAGGAATTTACCCTTGGTTTTGTAGAGTTTTTATGCACAATTTGAAGTAAGTCAGGTTCACCAAGTGATTTATTATTTTTTTATAAATTAGTGTTTAATTCCTAAATAATAAAAGGGTCTAAGTAGGAGAAAATCCGTAAATAATATTTCAAATTAAAGCTACTAATTTATAAAATTTAATTATAATTTGATATTTTCTAAAAATAATAGTGAGAGAGAGAAAATTAAACTCATCTTATTCTATATTGATATGACTGAGATAGGGTCTAGAAATTTATGTGCAAATCTGGGACACTATCGTAAATAAGATTATGAACTTCACTTTTTGATTGGATAGGAGCATTAAAATTAGACACCTTGGGATCTAATGCTATAATATTTCTTTGGTACTATTGTCTTGAGGATCTAAGATTTTTAGATTTTGTTCATCTGATCAATGTGAGCCTGTATACCAAATTTTAGAACCTTGATGTCATCAAAGCTCCTTGTAGAGCTGATTTTCTATGTCTATGTCTTTTATGCACTTGAATATAAATATTTAAAAGTAGGAAAAAGAGGTTAGTGTGTGTAATTTGTATTTTACATGCTTCACACCCTATGTGTTGGCACACTGCCTACATACCAATACTCCAAGGAGGGATCAATCCATATGCAGTTCTCCCTTTAAGAGTGCTTGGTGCAATAGTGAATGAAAATGTAAGAAATGCAAAAAATGGGTGTGCTTGAGATGACATAGGGCTAGTGTAAGGACTTGAATTGGCTTAAAAGTGTATAGGTTAGTTGTATGCATAGAATAAATAAGATTTCTTGAGTGTTCTTGTTGTATTCTTGCTTGCTTTAGTGATATTTGCCAACCCTTTCCAAATGATATTTGAATGGGATTTTATATGGATCTATTTGTCATGGGTTAGATGAAACTGAACTATGTTGACATAATGAACAAGAGGAATCAGGATTAAATGGTAATCTGGGCTCAAATTATGATTGGATAGGAGTGTTGAAAAGGGGACACCCTAGGGTCTAGTGCTATAGTCCAACTTTGGTTCTATTGCCCTGAGCAAATGAGACCTAGAGGGATGGATTAGTCATGAAGAGAGGTTCTTGGCTCAGCTAAGATCAAGTTTGGAAGGCTACAGATGATTGAAAATTGGTGAAAACAATCCTAAGAGGGTTATGAAAGCAAACAAGATGTACCTAAGGATTGGGTGTCATTAGCCATGCTCAAGTTGCCAATTTTTGCATTTTATATGACTACACATTTTTAGTATTATCCAACCAGCGTCTAAGTTAATAGTAGCACTATATGCATCATACCCAAATGATCAACATCCCATTAATATAGTGTTGCATTTTAATAGATTGTGTCAAATTTTAGCCTTACATTTTAGTTTTATGAGACCTACATTTTAATTTAATAGTCTACATTCCATTTTGTAGGTCCACATTTTAGTTAGGTAAGAACATAATTTCATTTAATATGAAAGTGTCTTACTTATTATTATTGCTAGTACCATATTATCATTGGTTGTGTTTTATACTATGAACTATGTATCATTATTTGAAATTGTAGCATCTATTTTCTATGTGTCAT
Source organism: Torreya grandis (assembly GCA_037957365.1). Lineage (NCBI taxonomy): Eukaryota > Viridiplantae > Streptophyta > Pinopsida > Cupressales > Taxaceae > Torreya > Torreya grandis. The sequence continues at coordinate 4,442,318 of JARHVA010000775.1, read as the reverse complement.
TATTTAAAATTACCAACGTCTATTTTATATAAACTGTGTTCCACCTTTTTAGACCAATGTTCCAAATAATTGGTCTATGTCTCCCTATTTGAAGGTGTTTCACTTTGTAAAGACCTACATTCTACCTAGAAGGGTCTGCATTCCACTCTTTTTAAGCCTACATATGGTTTTATTAACCCTACATATTATTCTGTTAAGCTTTGCAAAAATGGTAAGTTATATAAAAAAATGCAAAGTATAAAATGGAATCATTGAGCATATGATTTAAAACACTAAACATAAGATCTAAATGTTGAGCATATGATTTAAAATTATATATATATATATATATATATATATATATAAATGTATATAATATATATATATATATATATAAATGTATATAATATATATATATATATATATAAATGTAATTATATATATATATATATATATATATATATATATATATATATTACATTTGCAGCATCTTATTTGCTTGGTCGTATTTAAATTGATTTGGTAGTGTCTTCCAATAACATGCTTGGGATTTCCAATATAAGCCATGAAAACTTTATGAATTTTAGTGACTTGGTTATTTTTTGATAGAATGCTCCCTAACATATGGTTGAGAAGAATTAATAACTGTGCGAGGGAAACTATGTTTTCTCTTTAATGCAAGATCAAATGTTTGGTGGAGCTTTATTTTTTCCTTGGATTTTTGTATTTTGATTAACTCATGTATGAAGTTTAAAAATGAGCATGATTAGCATAGGATTCGTAAGAAAATCTTGAATGGTTATTGATTATTTGTTATTAATATCCTGAGGAATTCATTTTTTTATGATGTAAGCATGTACAAAACACTAGAATATAAAATAGACATCATGATGTGTGTCTAGATATGAGCTATGTTATAATATAGGATAATTTCCTCCTTATGAATAAATATTAGTATAAAGGATATTAGTCATGAAATTTTGACTCGTTATTAATAAAGATTATGATCATGAAAAATAAGGCTAAGATTATAAGATGATTGTTTCACAACTTTATTTTGATCCTCTAATATGTGTTAGATTAATTAAATTGATTTTTATAATTAGTGGTATATCTCTTTACATTTGTAAAATCAATAGCAAAGATAGAATTTTCTATGGAATGATACCATACTCATATTTGATTAATACTATATTCTAAATTGATAAAAGTATATGATCTAAATCTATACTATGGCTTTGCTTAAAACACTCATAGAGGCCAAGTAGTATTTATGTAAGCATAGTAGAGTTATGCAACATGTCGGTAGGGTCAAATTTTGTAGCGTTATATAAAGATAAAAACTTGTGTTCAGTATATTTTTGAGATTATTTTATGTACAAGTGATTAGACATTTTTATAATAAAGTAGTCCATCATGATGTGTGCTTAGAGATTATATTTTTATCTTATTATTATTGTGTGGTATAAACTAAGGTATACCTGGGTGGTATAATCTTATACTTGATTGTTTAATAATTAAAATGTGAGATTTATTGTTCATGTTTGAGTAGAGTGCTCATGCACAATAAGTTATGATAGTTTGGAATATCATAAAATACTTTAATTTAAAAGTATATGTCTAGATGGTACATACCATAGTTGTATGTCTAAACTCTCACCTATGTTGACTGATTAAATATATATGTTGATTAATTCTTGAACATCATATTTTTTAACAGTTAGTAAAATATCATGTATGCAAGAATACAACTTTAAGAGTTCAAATGAATGTTAGTTTAGACTTTTATGTGTTTGTATGACTTGATTTGTTATATATACTTGCTTGAATAAAAGCTTATGGTTTCATGTATTTAAGACTACTTTATTTGACTGATTATGAAAAACTAATAGTTATGCCTTAGAACACTAGACTATGATAATATGAGTTATCATGGAGTGTATTTGTATGGAATTTATTGTGAAATTAGAATTTTTAGCTATGTATTTTACTCAAGTGGTATAAACTATAAGCATAATTTCTAGTTTGGAATAGATAATAATGTAAATTTCACTCATGCATTGATGAAATAAATGTACATTTTGCTTACTCCTATGTTTAGCATATGATGTGATATGGTTAATAAGAGGATGTAATTAGTATGAATCTTATGATTAAATAATGTTTAGTGAGATATTATCTTTTGGTATGTATTATTTATATGTCAATGTGATATCTTTCAATAGAATAGGTTTTTTATGATACACTACATGTTTAGATTTAGAAATCATACACACTTGGGTACTTATTTGTTCTTTGGTTTATTACATCATCACTATCTACTTGTCCATAAAGGGAGGGTCATTTCCTGATAGAGAATTGTGTGGGGGATCATTGGTCTATGGTTGGTATGGAAGAGCACTCAGATGATGCACTCCCTCTCCATAAAAGTACTACTTACTTGGAGACCACACTTCAAATTATCAGAGTTACATGAGTTGGTTCTACTCAAGCTCCAAAGGACTTGGTATCTATTTATTATAATAAGGTTGAAGGCATAATAGAAATGTAATTGTATTTCATTTTCATATACTTGAATAAATATTTTTGTATTAGTGGACCAGTCTTAGATGTGCCCTAATATATTTATTTTCTTTACAGTTGTAATAATTATATTACATTACAATGTTTGAACTTGGAATTTTTATTATTCTAAGTTATTGTTTGGATAATTTATTAAGTATGTTTATATGGAATAAATGTAAAATAATTAGTTTAAAAAAAAATTAAAATTGTTCTAAGTACAGCTTAAGGGGTTGTAACATGTGGTATTAGATATGTGGCTCAAACTCTATGACCTAATGAGTCCATTAGTATTTTCATACCCTTTTATTTAGTAGAGAGGATAAATGTGAATGTTTGTGTGGTACATTAAGTATGTACCTTAAGATCATTTGTACCCTATTAAAATTTACTAAGGGGTTGGTTTATCAAGTGTCTTATTAGTGATGGTTTTATAGGGGTATGGGTAGGAGAGTACATAGCTTAGCTCTTGAGTTGTGAACAAGAGTTTCCTACCATATTCTTGATATTTTTAAAGACTTTGAGTAAGATTACATATTATTTTGGTAATCAAAACACCTTCACCATTTTTATTTTGTGTTGTGGGTATTTTAAAAATCATGGAGTACTTCCCACTTAGGTATTTATGCTTTAGTTTTGTGTCTTGTTTATACAAGTCTTATGAGTGGGATTTTCTTATAGTTGAATATAGATGTCTTGGTTGTGAATTATTTTGTGTTAGGATTTTGTTTATGTGACCTTGAGATAAAGTGTCATCTCTCTTATTTAATTTAGAGGTGAGTTTTTATTCTCTCACTCTCCTCTTACATCAATTTAAACTATCGAGGAGATTCATAATCTCAAGATGTTGATTTAGTGTTTTCTTAAGTAGAAATTTGTTTTTGAATTATTATTTTAATCTTATTCCCTTGATTTCATGGGATAGTGTTTTCTAGTTCTTGTTGAAAGAAGCTATAGGATTGAATAGATTGATGCATCTTGTGGTTAGTATTTTCCTTTTGATTAAGGAGGTAGGTTATAATACTACACTTACAAGTTTGGTAAGTGAATAGTGATTTAGCAACTTGGGTTGTGATGTTTCCTTTTACCATCTAAGGGTATGTAGGAGTTTTGTTTTTGAGATGTTAGTTCTCTATTTTCCACTTGTGACTTGTTAGATTCACTATTTTATCTAACTTGAAAACTTGATCATGAGGAGTGGCTAATGTTAAATTTATATTAATTCTAGTTGATTATTATGTTATTATATACATTCATTAGACTAATATTATTCTATTTTTGAAGCATGTTTTTTAGAAGAGTTTTATATGTACCTTTCTTCAGAAGCAAGTAAAGTATAAGATATGTAAAACATCTTGGTAGTCTAAAAGGATTGAGATAAACTTTTTAACTTGTTATGATCTAGTCATGCAAACAAGAAGACATTGTCTCACTTATAAGGTTGTAAGGACGGTATAATCCTTAACCTTTATATGTTATGTTAATTTAGACATTATTTTTTCTTAACTATGAATATAACACTATAGGTTAAGTTACACTATATGATACTAGTTATGTTTGATTAGTAACAGCTTAAAGCAATCTCAAAATGATTTTATGATTTTTTCTATGTATGTTAGTACATATATAATCATTTAGTATATAGTATTGCTTTTTATGATCTGTTAGTATAGGTTTGTGTTTCATTGAACTTTGTGCACATTTTAGAGATGATTAAGTCATGAAGAACTGAAGGAATAGTGGTTAACTAGAAATGTGACTTATAAGCAATAGGATGGTATTCTACTTAGCCTTACATTGACTTAGTTGTTACTGAGTTAGATCTGATAGATGAACTTGTTGAATTCAGGATTTGATAGATGGATTTGTCAAATTTAGTTATATGGCCATACACATGTATATGGTGGATAGGTATTTCATGATTTTGTATACATTAAAAATATAATATTTCTTATTCTTATTCATCATCATACATGTCAAGAGCTCCATTGAGTAGTGACAATATTGACATGTTATACTTATCAAAAGCTACTTGAAGTAGTGATAGTATCAAATTATACACATTATTTTCTAGGTTCCCTAAATATTTTTTTCTTTGAAATGAAAAATACACTCTCTAGGATATGGAGATGTGTAGAGAGGCTAGAAGGTTTTGTGGAACTCTCCCTGGTCATTTATTTTAGCTTTAGAGATGATCTAATGTGTTATTAGAAAGTTAGTAAAACTTTTATTAAGATTTTATAGGCTTGTTTTTCCAGTTCTAGACCCCAGAGTGGTCATGATAGAACCAATTAGTTTAAGTGATTTTTGTAAAATTTATTTACATAATAGAAAATGTCACAGAGTAGGGTCTTGTAGCACTAATACTTTGAAGATAGTGCTACTTGAGAAGACTGTGATGAGTTCTAAAAGTTATTTATGTATTTGTTTGCATGATTTGATACTATATACTATGTTTTTATTATGTTAAACTCTTTTGATATTCAAAACTATTATTTGAATAAGAGTTATAAAGATGATGACTAGTTTTAGGTTGGAGGATGTTACATCTTGATTTCACCCTATTATTTATAACCTTTAAATATATGGATTATTAGGGTTAATAGCTTATTATTATTTCTCTGATTTGAGCTTTATGACATATATTATTATGGGATAATGATATTGTTGATTAGTATACATGATGTAACAGTTATATTTTATTATTGTATATATTCAAGATGTATATTTGATAGTTTTGCATCATTGATTGACATTTATGATGACTCAGACTAACTACCCACTTGTTATGAGATGGATGGGGATAGATCCTACCCTCAGAGCTTGATGAGAGAGAGCACCATCAGAGAGGATGGATTAGATGGGATGACAGAGGAATTGCTAGTGACCCTACACACATGCACATTAAATTTAAAAATTTTATAAGTGTAACATGTTTTAAATTTTAGTATGTATTATACAAATCTTGTTTTTTATTGTATTTTTGTATGTAGATCTAGTTCATAACATGCAAAAGATTATATAATATTTATTTACTTATAATTATCTAAATTTTCATGAGTAAATCAAAAAAATAGATATTTGATTGCTATATATGAATAAACCAGTAAAATGTCTTTATAAACATCTTTTAACGTTTAGCTCATTAATTATTGATATTCAGGATATCAATATAGTAAGACATATATATATATATATATATATATATATATATATATATATATATATATATATATACACACACACACACACACACACTAGTTTTTGAAGATATAGTTATCTTTTAATTAGAAACAATTATGAGATTATATATATCTAATAGATAAATAAATAATTATTTTTGTTTTAATTACTTTCATGAAAATTGAATTATCTTAATGCTAACCTTGAGTTAAGACAACTACACTTAGTCTTGAAAAATACATGCATGAAATTTGTTGAAAACTATAATTTAGATATCTTTATTTAATTAGTCAACTAAACTAATGTCTAAAGTTAACTTAGGAAAGTGTGGCATAATAATCTACAATAAGTAAATTATATGTTTTTATATTGATTAACAAAGTCAAATTAAGGAAATATTATGGCTTTTGATAAAAAGACAACTTCGATCATTGAAATGAAAAGGAGAGTGGAGATGCCACACATGAAGGTAAAACTAAGAAATATAAAATGTAAAGAAGAGGGGTGAAACATAAATAGAAGAGGAATGGTTTTATAAATGAAGTTGAAATGAAAAAAATAAAAGAGAGATCAACGCAGTAGGGAGGAAGAGAGAAGAAATGGAGGATATGGAGAGAAGTGGAAGAAAACAAGAGATAAAAAAACTTGTTCTTTGTCCAAACAATTTCATACCAGATAGGTTTTGAAAATTATTATTATGTGGATGTGAACCTAAAATTCATCTAAAAGCTTAATGATTTGTTTGGAGTATCCTATGACTGCGTTTCATTTGTAAATGATTGTGTATTGTATTTATGGTGATTGCATTTTAAATTAACATTTTGGACTGTGTTTAAATTAATATCATGGACTGAGTTTTTCGTATTATCTGGCCAGCATCTAAGTTAATAATAGCACTATATGCATCATACCCAAATGATCAATATCCCATTAATATAGTGTTGTGTTTTAATAGACTATGTCACATTTTAGCCCTGTGTGTTCACTTTTGTAAGCCCTACATTTTAGTTTTATGAGACCTATATTTTAATTTAATGGTCTACGTTCTATTTTATAGGTCCACAATATGAAAGCGTCTTATTTATTATTATTGCTAGCACCATATTATCATTGGTTGTGTTTTACACTATGAACTGTATATCATTATTTGAAATTGTAGCATCTATCTTCTGTGTGTCATTATTTGAAATTACCAACATCTATTTTATATAGACTACATTCCACCTTTTTAAATTAGCATTCTATATAATTGGTCAGCATCCCCCTATTTTGAAGGCATTTCACTTTGTAAAGACACGTGTTTCACCTAAAAGGGTATGTGTTCCACTCTCTTTAAGTATGCACATGGTTTTGTTAAGCCTGCAAATTATTTTGTTAAGCCTGCATATTATTTTGTTAAGCTCTACAAAAATACCAAGTTATATAAATAAAAATGCATAGTATAAAATGGAATCGATGAGCATATGATTTAAAACACTAAACATAAGATTTAAAACATTGAGCATATGATTTAAAAGGATAAGTATATATTTTAAATTCTATGTATATAATTACATTGACAACATCTTATTTTACTGGTAGCATTTAAATTGCTTTGGCATTGTTTTCCAATAACATGCTTGGGATCTCCAATACAAGCCATGGAAACTTTATGAATTTAAGAAACTTAGTTAATTTGATAGAATGCTCCCTAATATCTGGTTGAAAAGAATCAATAACTGAGTGAAGGAAACTATGCTTTCTCTTTAATACAAAATTGTATGTTCAATGGAACTTTATTTTTGCCTTGGATTTTCATATTTCGGTTAGCACATGTATGCAGTTTAAAAATGAGTGTGATTATCATATGATCCATAAGAAAATCTTGAATGGTTGTTGATTATTTGTTATTAATATCTTGAGTAATTCATTTTTTATGATGTAAGTATGTACAAAATACCAAGATATAAAATAGGCATCGTGATGTGTGTCTAGATATGAGATACCTTGTGATATAGGATAATTTATTTCTTATGAACAAATATTATTATAGAGGATCTTGTTCTTGTAATTTTGACATGTTATTAATAAAGATTATGATTATGCAAAATAAGGATAAGATTATGAGATGCTTGTTTCACAGCCTTATTTTGATCCTCTAATCTATATCAGATTAATTAAATTAGGTTTTATAGTTTGTGGTATATTGCTTTACATTTGTGAAAACAATAGCTAAGATAGACTTTTCTATGGAATCACACCATACTCCTATTTGATTAATACTATATCTTAGATTGATAAATTATATGATCTAAATCTATGATATGGCTTTGCTTAGAACACTCGTAGAGGCCAAGTAGTATTTATGTAAGCACAATAGAGTTATGCAACATGTCTGGCAATGTCAAATTTTGTAACATCATGTAAATATGAAAACTTGTGTGCAGTATATTTGTGATATTAGTTCATGTGCAAGTGATTAGATATTTCTAGAATAAATAATCCATCATGATATATGTATAGAGATTATGTTTTCATCTAATTATTATTATACAATATAAACTAGGGTATACCTAGGAGGTATAATCTTGTACTTACTTGTTTAATAATTAAAGTGTAAGATTGATTGTTCATGTTTGAATAAATTGGTCATGCATAATGAGCTATGATAGTATGGGATATCATAGAATACTTCAATTTAAAGGTATATGCATGAATGATACATATGGTAATTGTATGTCTAAACTCTCACCTACATTGAAGGATTAAATGTATGTGTTGATTAATACTTGAATAGTATGTTTTGTAACAGTTAGTAGGATATCATGTATGCATGCATAAAACTTTGAGAATTTAAATGAATGTTAGGTTAGATTTTTGTGTATTTGTATGACTTGATTTTTTATATATACTTGCTTGAATAAAAGCTTATGGTTCCATGTATTTAAGACTACTTTGTTTGACTTATTATGAAAAACTAGTAGCTATTCCTTAAAACACTAGACTATGATAATATGGATTATCATGGGGTGTAGTTTGTATGGAATTTATTGTGAAGTTGAAATTTTTAGATAATTGTGTATTTTATCTGGGTGGTATAAACTATAGGCATTAATTTTTTTAGAATAGATAATAATGTAAGTTTCATTCATGTGTTGATGGAATAAATGAACACTTTACTTACTCCTATGTTTATCATGAAATGTGATATGATTTCTAAGAGGATGTAATTAGTATGAATCTTGTGGTTAAATAATTTTTAGTGAAACATTATGTTTTGGTATCTATGATTTACATATCAGTGCGATATCTTGCAATAAAATAGATTTTTTATGATACACTACATGTTTAGATTTATAAATCATACACACTTAGGTACTTATTCTCTAGTTTCCGACACCATCACTATCTACTCATTCATGAACAGAGGGCCATTCCCTGATGGGGGATTGTGTGGAGGATCATTGCTCAGTGGTTGATGTAGAAAAATGCTCAGATGATACTCTCCTTTCTCACACAAGTACTAATTATCTAGAGACCAGACTTGAGATTGTCATAGATACACGAGTTAGTTCGACTCCAGCTCCAGAGAGATTAGTATCTATTTATTATATTAAGGTTGAAGGCCTAATGAAAATGTAATTCTATTTCATTTGTATATACTTGAATAATAGTTGATATATTAGTGGACCAGTCGTAACTAAGCCCTAATGTATTTACATTCCTTACAGTTTTCATAAGTGTATTTCATTTTGATATTTGAACTTGGAATTGTTAATGTTCTAAGTTATTGTTTGGATAAGTTGTTAAGTATATTTCTATGGAATAAATGTAAAGTAATTGTTTTAAAAATAAAATACTACAATTCATAAAAAATCATATTTAGACTATCTCCAAATCATCTAAGTTTAACAGACTCATTTTGCACTAGTAAATTATTAGTTTTCAAATTCAAATACTTCTTAATGGTTAGCTCATACATTTTGTATGTTGGTGTCATAAAAATTTACCCAAGGATACCCATCTAAACATGAAATAATTATAATCTTATTACCCATCTATAAATTATCTATAAATCATACTTAAACATATGCACACTCAAAGAGACTACCCTATTATTTCTAATTTAGCCAACAATCATAAGAAGTCCTAGCCAAGTCTAAATACCTAAAATCTAAGCCAAATTTATCAATTTTTAAGTGTCAAAAGTGATTAATTTTTGAATTTTTTTAAGGATAACTATTACATATATTCAACTAATGGGGAGAACTATAATTTGTTTGAATTCCATTTTCATAATATTGGATATGTAGGAAATGCTCAGGTATTCATTTGGGAGTGGTTGGGGTCAATTCAACCCTAATTGTTTCACTTTATGTAGACCAAAAACTTGTTTCAAAAGTAGAACTAAGGTTTTAAGATAAGGAAACATGTTTACATGTATTATGCACACATTCAACCCTCAAGATCACACATAGATACAAAATACAAGCAGGTGCAATGGCTTGTGAAAAATAAAAATAATAATATATAGAGATGAAAATGTTGGATTCAATCCCAAGCATCAACCACTACAAACCATAGGTTGATGGTTTTCTCTAGGTTAATCAAGAGATATTGTTCATGATTTGAGTGACCTAAATTCTAGGTTCCCACCTTATATGCTACCTAAAGTTGCTCTCAGACCTATGCAAAATAGTAAGACACTAAATGTATTAACATTTGTTTTATTAATTTCCATAAATATAAAGTGTAATTTTCAAATCAATTTTTGCATTTTAAATTTAAAAGAATGTTTAGTTGTAACACATCATACAATCTAAATTAATTCAAATTTATATCTTATTATATCACAACAATAAAAAATAAATTAAACCATCTATAAATTTTGGGAAGATTGATGGTTTGAGTTGAACCCAACTTCTTAATGAATGGTTGAGTATTTTCTATGTATATAATAATCTAAGAAGGCAAATCAAACTATGCATAGTTCTTTCATTAAAGTGTATGTGTGAAATTTTTCTCCTTAGTATAAAATTAATCTATTATCTATATTTCGACACTTGAAAATGGCAACATGACTTGGCTTAGAAGTGTTTCAGGCTTATATAGGGCATGTTCCTTTTGATTGATTTATGATTTCAGAGTTTTATGGTAGTTCCTCTCAATGTGTAAATGGTTTTATATGTCTTCTTGGTAAGTGATAGATAGATAATAGGCATAGACCTATTGTGTATAAATATAAGAATATTTGTGTAACTTTTCATGCCACGTAAATTTGGAATGTATAGGGTGACCTGTATGCACCCAAATTTGACTGTAGACACCGAAATCGTATCTAACCCTTGTTCATTACCCCCCTTGGTCCATTCCCAACCCATTCCTAACCCATGCAATTACTAATTTAAAATAATAAACTTATTTTGAATTAACCCCCCTCCTTTGACACATCACCCATGACACCTCGCCTTGGACCAATTCCCACCCTATGACTCACCCAAGACCTATTCTTACCCTTTCCAACCACCTAACCAACTCTCGTGCGTATTTATTCCAACCTTCGACAAATCTCCAACGGATTATGCACCTGGCAGATGGAGAACAGGCTTGAAGGCCCTTTTACTCGTTCTACACCCATCGACGTTGGTCAATTGTCGGTCAATGCCAACGGGATTGCCGACGTCAATTTACTTAAACCGACTTCTAACCTCTTTCTTGGGTAATCACAAATTTGAATCGAAAAACTCTGAATCTCGGGAGCTAATCACGAATCTGGAATCTGGAGTCTTGGACCATCTGCCACTCTGCCAATCAATCTACCAATCTTCAAGCCAAGCCTCTCACTCTCTCCCTCAAGTGCAGCAACAGGTATTTTGCCTTCAGTAACTCCATCAACAACAGGGCTTTCACACCAGCAGTATCAATAGTAGGTACAGGGATCAACAACTACATTCCTTCAACAAGGCACAGGTATGTATATTGTCTATGTTTTCATTATGTTTTCAGTTATTGCTTTCAAGTAATATCTCCCCTCCAGACTAGACTGTTAACCAGGTCAGACCCGAATCCTTATTTCCCTGTCTCCCTATTGGCCTCCTCTACCCTTCTATCCATTTGACATTCTGCCCATTTGGCTCCCCTGCATCTCTACACAGACCCTTCGACTACCTCAGACCAAACCCAGACCTTCAGACTACCTCAAAACTAGACTCTCAAACCTTTTGACAGACCCAGACCATTCTGCACAACCAGACCCTGTCCACAGACCATAGACCCGACCAGACCTCGTCTAAAGACCATTTCCCCGACCGACGTCGGCCGCAGAGACCATTTCCCCAACCAACGTCGACAGCCTAACCGACATCAGCAGACATCAACAACCGATGCCAGTAGTACCACCGACCCCGACGACTGTGACCAGTCCGACAGCATCTTTTAGGTAAGCCTTTTGCTTCCATTTTCCTTTTTAGTCTTTAATCATTTTAGTATTTTAACATTCTGCTATTTATCAGACACTTCTTTTTATTGGCTAGTGGGTTGATATCCCTTAAGGAAGTCTTCATACTTTTAGGATCAAGCTTTTGCTTGGCAACCCACCATCTATCCATCTAACGCCTTCTTTTGTCCAAGTCTCTTTTCTTTACAGGTGTCATTCCTCCACAGCCAAAGAGGAGTTCTCACAGTGTCTGGATTATGATGCGCACGACTACATCTAGGTACATACAAGCCTTGACCATTTCTTCTCATAGTTTCTTAATTATTTTCTTGAATATAGAAAGCAAAATTAGCATAGAAACATTCTGGCACACCCGGTGGGACCTTAGGTTCTTCCTTGGGTTCCTTTTCTTTTCGTTCATATAGGGTGCATTAGGTTCCTCCCTTTTCACCTCTTTCTTCTCTTCTAAACGACATCATAAGCAGGAATAAAAAGAACTTTTCTTTTCTTTTCTTGCATTTCTAGACTAGTCAAAAATCATACTTTTGAACCCTTTCTTAACTTGTTTTGATTCCAACTTAACATTTTGACTTGGGCTTAAAACTTATTGCATTGCATTTCTGTTTTCTTGCATTTCGTAGACCACACTTAGTAATTAACAACCTGCATATTGAATTAATCTAGTTCACTTGATGTTACACAACCCAAACCACTTGCACTAAATCAAACATCAAACTTATCTAAGACAAGGCCCGACTGGGATTTCATCCCCCAGCAGATACCTTACCCATCCCAGCGATCCTACTTGGATTTCATCACCAAGGGGAAAGCCCACTCTGTTCTCTGGCAGAGTCTAATCTCTAGGGAAAGTATATTTTGGCTAAGTGAGACCAGCTACCACTGGGATCGTGAAGTGAGGGGAGCTTGCTCCTTAGCACCAGGCCATGTATGAAACCTAACCCAGACTTCTTGAGTGCCTAAACAAAACCTGAAACCATCCATTGACTACCTCTTTTAGGACCCTTCTAACAGCCAGTCTCCCAAACATCACTTTAAGGCATAAGCCACAGGATTCTAAAAAGTTGATTCTTAGGATTTAACGCTTAGGGCCTGTCTGTCTCCATCTCTATTTTTCTGTTCCTATCTAGTTTTTTGAGCTAGTGAGGACGTTCTTCTTTTTTTCCAAGAATCTTCAAATTTTCTGAGTTTCTGGAAACCACAGTCACCGGCATCGGCTATACCACCGACGTCGGCCACATTCCTCCACCGGTATCGGTTATCTAACCAACATCGGCCTTTTTTTCTCATCGACATCGATTTTTAAACTGACATCGGTCACTGTCACAGTCCTTTTTTCCAAAATAGCAACTTAAAACCCGACCCTTTTTTCTGCCAAAACCTCATTCTAAGTTTCTGAAATTGAAAAAACATAATTTTTAGAACCTGACCCTCTTCTTGCCTTGAATGGTTTTGACGCACAGTCAAACCATGACTTTTCTTGACCATGCTAGCCATCAACCACTTCTGCCTTCCCCGTCCATAACCAGTCCTATAATGGAGTTCCACTCGGAGACTGAAAGAACTCCTACACGACCGACCCTGACTAAAACTCCCATCATCCCTAAAGGGGACCAAGATTTTGAAAGATTCTTGGACCTCAATGTCACAGCCCTCCAAAACTATCTCGCAAGAAACCCAATGCGAGACCTTTCGGGTGAAGTGGTGATGACATCGACACCATTCATTACCCAACCTTTTATGACCTAGCCTTTTGCCTCAACCATTAACCCGACCATGGCCAATATGCAAAGTTTGGCCTCCACATCTTTTTTTAGACCGACCTCCATCGGAGTTCCATTACCCCCTCAACCACATGCAATTCAACCAAGTTCTACATCATACCAGAACTTGATTGTCTCGACCCCTCACGCTCATGCACCCACAAATGCAGGAGTGCCAACTTATCCTTCTACCAGTGCCACCATTCAACCACCTTTGGTGATATCCAGTCAACTTATACCTTCTACTTCCATAACCCAACCACTTTTGGCCTCCACTTATGTCCCTACGACTAGTTATACATACGTTGTGCCCCCACAAGCGCAACCGACTATGTCGTATGCCTCCTCTAGCCTCTTTCAAGTGCCCTACAACCTAGGGGGCACTCGATCTGCCAATCCATCAGTAGATGTCATCAAAATGTTGATGGATAAAATGTCCAATCTCGAGACCTCTATCTCTGGTTCACGTAATGCTCTCTAGTATGAGCAAATTTGCAACGAGCCCATCCATCCTTCCGTCCCTATCCGACCATACCCCAACCAATGGGAGCTTCTTAAATTCACTCGCTTCTAGAGTAAGGAGGACCCGCAACAACATCTACGAGCATTCAGACATGCCTGTTATCTCATTGTGCATGATGATGTGTTACTTTTATGCACATTTCCCATGTCACTTTTCAGCCTCACCCTTGACTGGTATAGCTCTCTTGCCAGACATTCTATCTTCTCATTCATTCAACTTGCCCAATTATTTCTTGACCATTTTTCTATCAACATCACTAAACAAGTCTCAATCACAGACCTCTACTCCATCAGGCAATTTGACGACGAATCAATAGTCAATTTTGTCGCCCATTGGAGGGGCTTGATTAACCAACTCTCCTTCTCCTTGCCTCAACCTGAGCTCATCGAGCTCTTTTCTCGAGCATGTGCCAGGCACATCTCTTTTACCTTGCAGATTCAGACATTCTGCACTTTCGATGAAGCTTTCGCCATGGCTCGAAAGCTTGAACTCTATGCCATTGAAGAGGATAAGGTCAAATTCTGTAATACCAACACAAAAACCAATGACCCTTCTTCTTCCAGACCTTCTTCTTCTGCTAACTCCAAACCCAAAGGAGTGGCCAACACTGTGGTCATTAGATCACCATCTTCAACAGCAACTAATTACTCTCAACCTTCTACATCTCTAAGCATCACCAAACAATTCCAACAATGGTACATCCAGCATTCATACACTCTGCTTGGAGAATCATACGCTTCTATTTTGGAAAAACTTCTCAAGCAGGGGGTCCTCAATCTCCCTCCAGTTCGACCACCTCAATTCGACCCTTCAAAAGCCCTCCCTACATGGTATAGGGAGGCTGACTTCTATCACTTTCACTGCGTCCACGGCCATGACATCGACAATTGTCAAACTTTCAAGAACATCATCCAAGACATGATCGACAAGGGGGATCTTATTTTAGATAACCCAAACGCCCCACCCAACCAACACATCAACATCTTCAAACAACCATTTCCAAACCATCCACCTACTCAAAATAATGTCCAAACCATGATCAATGACCCCCAAGACCATGATATTAACACAATCAACACTATCTTACCTCTTGTCCCTGACCAACCTCTGCCATCACAAGATGAAGAACTTTCTCCTCCTATTAGTCCTCCATCTACCTCTCTTATACTGGAGGACGCCTTGACCATGCCAACGCCATTAGCCTTACCTTCATCCGAAGACCCTACCTTGCCTACTCCTCAAGCACAAATAGAAGGCACCATCATCCCTGCCTTCTACCCTCTTGAGGAACCGCACTCTCTTATTTCTTCTCCACCAGGAGAAGAACTAGTCTCTTCACCCATTTCGATCGAGGAAGACCCAGTCACGGTTTCCTCTTGCCTTTTGTCTGAGATTGCTACATCTCACTCACCTCCATCCATATATGAACTCAAACCTGCATCTAACCTCACCTCGCACAAAGGTGGCCCTCAACCCAAACCAAAGAAGACCACTAGACCACACCGGAGGCCTCCTCCCCCACCTTCCTCATTACCTTCAATCTTGGGCCCACATCTGTCCACTTTAATAGGAGTGCTTCCTACTCCCATACTTCATAGAGGCAAGTCACCTCCATTACTCCCTCAACCCCTCAGACATATATCTCCTCCAAACCATCGACCTATGCCTCTTACACCTCTCAAACCAAAGTCATCAACCCCCACTGCAACAAAACATCCAGACCCGTTAGCAGGTTCTTATGCCTTGCTATTACGGCAATTGTTGCAGTCTTCTCGCATCAGTTTCCCACCTCTTAGACCATATCAACCTCTCAGACCAAAACCACCCTGGTTTGATGACACTCGCATTTGTGCGTATCATCGCATGCCTGGGCATGACACTGAGCATTGTTGTGCCCTCAAGGTTGCCATTCGCCAATGTCTGAGGAATGACACCCTTCTTCTTGACCACATCATCAATAAACCTTCAACACCACCCCACTCATCAACTCTCGGATCAAGGCCATCTTGGTTTGACAACTCTAAATTTTGCCATTATCATCACACTCTGGGACATGACACTGAGCATTGTTGTGCTCTTAAAGCTGTCACTCGTCAACATCAAAAAAAGGATACCCTTCTCATCAAGGATCCTCTCGACCTCCTCTTCAACAAATCATCAACACCAACCCATGCTTCTCCAACTTCATCACCTAAATCGGGATCTTCACACCAGACTATGGTCTATTTGCCGCCTTTGACCCCATTATTCGACATCAACACAGTCCATCTGACCACTAAGCCCCAACCGACCTTGACCAATCTATCCAACATTCTCCCTAAGCGACTGGGAGAATCCAACCTTATCCTAACCTCGACCAAACATTCGACCAACTTTGACCAATCATTCAACCAACCTTTTTATCCAAAACATTCAACCAGTCTCGACTAATCAGCAACCAAATATCAATCAACCAATCATCGACCAAACAATTCAACCCTATATCAACCAACTTCACATCCAACATCAATCAACACCTGACCAATCTAGAAAGAGCCAAATGGGGCACCTTTGCTCCTAATTGACTCGAACCTTAATGCACAAGCATGGCCCAGGGACTTATCAGAACCTGAGCCCTTTTATGCCTTGCATCTTGTGACCATCCTTATGTTAATCGAGTACTCGTCCACTTGACATTTTACTTGAGCTCATCCCTTGAGCAACCCCATCCTCTTCATTCCTATTCCTTTCAACCCTGATTCCCAATATTTGTCAACCCCTTTTGTCAAGCATGAATGCTTTGTCCTAATAAAAGGGAACCCTTAAACCTCTACAGGCTCATCCATGGCTAAACTTTAGTCAACAATATATCAATAACATATCATACCAGGTCATAAACTCTAAATGTAGACTGCTCCCTCGAAGGACAGCTACATAATTGTTGTATTACTAGACTGCTCCCTTGAAGGACAGCTAGGCCAACATATCAAACATTTAAAGTAAAATATAGACCACTCCCTCGAAGGATGGCTATGACTAACTCTTGTTATAGACAACACCTCTTTTTGAAGCTTCCCGCATCGATCAGCTTCACATATATGACCACCAAAGCAAACAACATCCCTATGTGGACTTCCCGCTTTGATCAATCCGCTCTTTAAAAAAAATGAAAAAAAAAAAAATTGACTGACAAGCTATCAAGTCATGGACATGCCTATAGTCATTCTCGAGTCACCTATACAAGGGGCAAGGTTATTCCTGCCACAAATGGGTTACCCCCTCCTCTCCTATCACATCACCCGCTCAAGGGACTTCGAGCTCACTTAACGTCAAGTGATTTGATTACTTCTCTAACACAACCTTGGTCCACGATGCGATACATAAATGGGGCTTTTGTTCTAATAACCCCTACCTATGCCGTCATTTTGGTCCTTGTTAATGAAAGAGCAATTCGCCTTTCACTTATCCTTCACACTTTGGTCCAACTCAACCTCAACATTTTCAGACCAGCAACTTGGCATCACGACATCATCATCATCCTAGTCCATTTCACATAGTTTCTATGGACACCAATACACATGGAAACTATCGACCTGACACAATTTATGTTAAGCATAAACCAATACTTGTTGAAGCATAAATAGACCTCAATTCATTTTTAGCATACATCCATCATGAATATGGAAAATTGCTAGGGATGAAAGACCACTCACCAATGTTGCAGAATACACCATTTGGAAAAGGCTGTAACATATTCTCCTCCTCATCATTTCAACCTTGACCTTGACCAAGACCAGCCTATCGACCTCTTTGACCCTCTGTCCGAACTACATTGGTCTGAGGCCCTATGACTAGGGCTATGTAGGCAGCACTCAGTCTTCTGAGGTTAGCTCAGCCATTCCTTCATCCATCCATCTGCTTATTCGTCTCTGTCAAGACGTCAACCTTTCATCTTCCATCATGACCAATCAACCAGCCCTACAAATGTTTAAGTCATTTCTGATTCCTCATGGGGCACATTTGAGATCACTTATATCTCAACCTGACCAGCGACCATGGAGATCACGCCTATCTTCGCAGACCCTGACCACTTTCGAGACAACTCTGTCTTGGTTTTGTTTGCACGCATGCTACCTCACGAATAGATAGCAAAATTGTTCACATACCATATTTTTGGACCCTCACAAGTATAGGATCGCAAGCCAGTTGATCCGCACTACTTGTGACATTTTTGTGTTTTTGGGAGCACTTCTTGAGCCCGAGATACCTGGAACACGATGACCATTTGGAGCTACAGCTTAGATTGAATAACCCGATCAATTACGACTAATGCTGGGGCTCAGTTATTTCAATTTTGGCACTCTTTGACCTTTTGACTGCAACCATTTGACCTACCTGTCCTGTGAAGTGGTATGCGCACAATCACAACTATTGCAGCGTTTTCACTCACTCTTCATCCTTCTCATCCACCTTTTGTCAAATCGGCACCCGACATCAGGTTCCCTTCCCTTGACTCACACTTTGAGGGGGACTACCTCATCCATATCTCGGGGCAATCCACATCATCTCATACTTGGGGCAACCAACTCCTATTTTTCTCTTGCAGTTCATCTAGAACAACCAACAAGACAAAAAGGGGAAAATGTAGACACCAAAATCATATCTAACCCTTGTTCATTCCCCCCTTGGTCCATTCCTAACCCATTCTTAACCCATGCAATTACTAATTTAAAATAATAAACTTATTTTGAATTAACCCCCTCCTTTGACACCTCACCTAGGACACCTCGCCTTGGACCAATTTCCACCCTATGACTCACCCAAGACCTATTCTTACTCCTTTCCAACTGCCTAACCAAATCTCGTGCATATTTAGCCCAACCTTCGACAAATCTCCAACAGATTATGCACCTGGCAGATGGAGAATGGGCTTGAAGGCCCTTTTACTTATTCTACACCCGTTGACGTCAGTCAACTGTCAGTCGATGCCAGTGGGATCACCGACGTCGGTTTACTTAAACTGACTTCTAACCTCTTTCTTGGGTAATCACAAATTTGAATCAAAAAACTCTGAATCTCAGGAGCTAATCACGAATCTAGAATCTAGAGTCTTGGACCATCTGCCACTCTGCCAATCTTCAAGCCAAGCCTCTCACTCTCTCCCTCAAGTACAGTAATAGGTATTCTACCTTCAACAACTCCATCAGCAATAGGGCTTTCACACCAGCAGTATCAACAGTAGGTACGGGGATCAACAACTGCATTCCTTCAATAAGGCATAGGTATGTATATTGTCTATGTTTTCATTATGTTTTCAGTTATTGCTTTCAAGTAATATCTCCCCTCCAAACTAGACTGTTAACCAGGTCAGACCCGAATCCTTATTTCCCTGTCTCCCTATTGGCCTCCTCTACCCTTCTGTCCATTTGGCATTCTGCCCATTTAGCTCCCCTGCATCTCTGCACAGACCCTCTGACTACCTCAAACTAGACCCAGACCTTCAGACTACCTCAAAACCAGACTCTCAGACCTTTTGATAGACCCAGACCATTTTGCACAACCAGACCCTGTCCACAGACCATAGACCCGACCAGACCTCATCTAAAGACCACTACCCCGATCGACACCAGCCACAGAGACCATTGCCCCAACTGACATCAACAGCATAACCAACATCGGTAGACATCAGCAATCGATGCTGGTAGTACCACCGACACCGGTGACTGTGACCAGTCTGACAGCATCTTTCAAGTAAGCCTTTTGCTTCCATTTTCCTTTTCAGTCTTTAATCATTTCAGTATTTTAACATTCTGCTATTTATCAGACACTTCTTTTTATTGACTAGTGGGTTGATATCCCTTAAGGAAGTCTTCATACTTCTGGGATCAGGCTTTTGCTTGGCAACCCACCATCTATCCATCTAACGCCTTCTTTTGTCCAAGTCTCTTTTCTTTACAGGTGTCATTCCTCCACAGCCAAAGAGGAGTTCTCACAGCGTCTGGATTATGGTACGCACGACTACATCTAGGTACATACAAGCCTTGACCATTTCTTATCATAGTTTCTTAATTCTTTTCTTGAATATAGAAAGTGAAATTAGCATAGAAACATTGACATGGTGTGATACTCTCGATACAAATTTGATGATGATGCATTGATGTTTTGTTTTGTGCTCCAAAAAGAACTCTCTAACTCATTTCCCTATTTATGTTGTCCTACTCCTCCCTTGACCCATTTGGTCCCCTTTGTTAGACTTTTATAGTTTATGTCATCTTGTTTTAAAACATCCTATGTAGTAATAAATTATTGTGGTAAGGGATAAAATCTCCCCCTCTATTATGAAATTATCCCTCCAATTACACAACCACCATGGAAATTTTGTAATAAATGTAGAAATTATATCGTTAAGAGGTAGTTTTGTATTAAAATAGGTGTGGTTCTAAAAATATAGGTGGTGGTTCTATCTTCAAGAGTGGTAGTTTTGAAACTGGCCCTTTATAAAGCGGTGGTTCTATCCCCTTGTAATTGTCTTCCAAATTAAGCTCATGAGAATCATTCTTTGACACATTTTTCATGCTTTTTTCTATATTTCTTATTCACCTCATCATAAGTTCACCTATGATCAAGACCAACTCACTTCCTCTTCTATTTTCAGTCATTTTGAGTTCCTCCTAATTTCAACTCCCAATTGAACTCGATTAAACTCTCTCATTCAAGTTCTAAAATTTTCTACAAAAAAATATATTTGACCTAATTTTATATCTAAAAATTGCCATTAGAAGTTGTTATTTTGAATATTTTGTAGACATTGTCTTGATACAATTTTATAAATGTTCAACCTCTCTATAGTTTTCATGTCGAATACATTGCCATAGGTGAAGTGTTATTGGTCCAGCAACTCGATCTTTGCAAACCAGAGCATTGGTCAGCCTCATTTTAGATACTCTCCATTTATGGTCATATATCCTCTTCTTCCCCATTTAATTTATAGCTTTTTCATACTTTAGTTAGAGATTACCAAGAAATCACATGAGGATAAAAGGATCTAGCATACTGAAGATTCTTTCATCAAAATACTACACACACATTCTAGCTGATCTATGCCTTGGTTAGGTTGGAGTCTCTTTTGATTTTAATATTATTTATTTGTTAGATTAGATTATTGTAGTTATTTTTGCATTAGATTAATTTCATTATTTAGTTGAGATAAAATTTAATAGGGAGAGATGTTTATTTGTTTTCATTATCTTTACTACCAAAAAAAAGTAGTTAGTTTTGATTGTGCTTGCATTCAAATAGATTTATTTTCCTATCCATTAGCAAAAAATTCAAAAAAAAATACTTGGGAAGATCTGAGATAACTTTCAAAACATTTATATCCAATATAGAATTTTATTTTCAAAGTCAAAACAAGTTCTCTTGCATTCAAAACAACCAACTAGACAATCGCAAGAGAATAGACAATATGAGGCACATGAATAAAGCTAGCATAATTCTGCTCTTTTTAGTTTTGGTGAATTAAAATTATTTTTGTTCTTTCTCAAAAAACAAAAAAAATGAATTTATATTTCTTATCTCTCTTCCAGTTAATCATTCAAAAATATTGTTTATAATAAACTAGGAAAGTTGAAAGGCTAGTTTAGCTTGTTTATAAATAAAGTTAAAAAAAAAGTGTCATAACATTGTTTTTTAGACTACATTTTATTTTACATTGATTGCATATTTATAATACATAATTTTCATACTTAATACATCTTAGACAAATAAAGAAAAGACTATAAAAATATCACCACCTAGATTGTATCTAGACAAAGTTAGGAAAAATCAACACCTTACATAATAGTATAGGTTCTTCCTCTCTCCTTTACATGCATTGTGAATTATTAGAAAATGATAAAAAGAAGTCTTTTTTTCATTTAATTTCAAATTTTTTATTCCTTTGCTTTCAACACTTTAATTTTAGCAACTAAAAACTTGCTTTCATAAACCCAAAAACAACAAAAACTCAAAATAAATAGCATCAAGAAGCCTTGCCAACACTCACAAGTAGCTATATTTTCACTATAAGCTTAGCCAACACATGCAAATATCCATGCTCCATCAAACCCTTGAATATTTATGAAATCACCCTGTTATGGTGTGGAGCTAAAAGCTTCAACTGTTTGCAGACACAAGGAAGGATGCTGAAGAACCAGAGCCACCGACGTCGGCAGTATGACCGACGTCAGTTAGATGCAGTGGCGAAGGAGACCGATGACGGCAAGGAGTTAGCCGACGTTGGCAGCACCAGACTAGCAGGGACCGGTGTCGATCACCTGTGTATTTCCAGAACTGTTGTTGACAAACAGTCAGTTAAGTGAAGCGAGTGTTTGCATGTCAAGCGACTAATTATAGTCACGAGATGCGTGTCTAATTATTGTAACTAGAGTTCTATTTTTGTAAGCATGGGATCTTATTTACAGACCCATAAGGCATGTATTGTAATAAAGAAAGAAGGCAAGTAAAAGCATTGAAGCTAGCAAGGTCAAGGAGATCAGCTGAAGTATTCAAGGAGGGATAGCAACTCAGGCTTTAGAGTTGTTGTGTTGAGCAAGAGAGAGAGGGAAGAAGGTCTTGAGGTGTGGCAAGCCTTTGAGGTGGAGGAAGAAGTGGCATCTTCCTTATTTTATTTTATTTTAGTAGTATTTAATACAAGAGTGTGTATTGTCTCTCAAATTCTTTGCTGTCTCAAGTTTCTAGCTAGTTTATCATTCTGGTATAATTTTGTGTTTAATTGCATATAAGAAAGTAATCAATTGTGCTCTAATTGGTAGAGCTATAGATCCCCTGACAAGTGGTATTAGAGCTATGGTTTGCAGGAAGCAGGGTATTGTTTTTTGATTACAGGTCATTCACAGGGTTTTCTAATTGAGTGGGAGTTCAGCAATGGTAGAAGAAAGTAGACTACGAATGGATAAGTTTAACGGCAAGAATTATCAACATTGGAGGATGCAGATTGAGGACTATCTGTATCAGAAGGATTTGTACTTACCATTGGGTGGGGTTGCATGCCAACCCATAGATATGAAGGATGAAGAATGCAACATTCTTGATCGGAAGGCTCTAGGTTCCATAAGGTTGAGCCTTGCATCGTCTGTGATTTCCATCTTATCACAATGCAAGACAACGGAAGAGTTGATAAAGTCCTTGGCAAATTTATACGAAAATCCCTCAGATTCTAATAAGGTATATCTTATGAAGCAGCTATTTACTTTGCAAATGCAGGAAGGTGGATCGGTACATACTCATCTCAGTGATTTCCATGGTTTGGTAAACCAATTAGCTTCAGTCAATATTGTTTTTGATGATGAGGTAAAGGCTCTCTTGATTTTATGTTCTTTGCCTGAAAGTTGGGACGGTATGGTTATGGCAGTAAGTAATTCTGCATCTACTTCTAAAATCTTAAAAGTTGATGATGTTGTGAGTGTGATCTTGAATGAAGAAATATGTAGGAGAAGCACAGGTGAATCATCAGGGAATGCTCTAAGTGCAGAAAGCAGGGGAAGGCAAAGGGAGAAGGTTGAGCAAGGGAAATCAAGGTCAGGAAGGAGATCCGAGTCCAAAGGTATTACCTGCTGGTTTTGTGGAAAGAAAGGACACACGAAGAAGGAGTGTTGGTTGAGAGATAAAGAGAATCAACATGTAGGTATGGAAGAAGCAAAGGATGCTAATATTGTGATGCAGGATGCTCTCATACTTTCTTCGGATAGTCAGGTAGGATCATGGATTTTAGATTCTGGTTCATCTTTTCATGCATCCCCAAATAGAGATTTGTTCTATGAGTATGAACAGGGAGATTTTGGAGTGCTCTATTTAGGGGATGGTACGCCTTGTCAGATAGTTGGCAAAGGGAAAGTGCAGCTGAGATTGCACATTGACAACACATGGGTGTTGAAAGAGGTCATGCATGTTCCAATTTTGAAGCAGAGTCTAATTTTTGTAGGAAGATTGGGAGATGAGGGATGCACAATAACCCTCACAGCAGATTCTTGGAAGGTTACCAAGGGAGCACTTGTTCTAGCAAGAGGTAAGAAAGTAGATACTCTTTATCTGTCTACTTGTATTACTGATTCTAATTCTGGTGTAGATTCGATGATGTGGCCCAATAGGCTTGGTCACAAGAATAAGAAGGGAATGGAAGTTATTGATTCAAAAGGTATGTGTTCAAATTTGGAAAGCATAGATACAGTTCATTGCAGAAAGAGGAAATTTGATGCTTTTGACAGGAACAAAGAAGCCTTGGTGTTTACAGAGGAGATGAAGGACAGAGATCAGTCACAGGGGCTGAATAAATCTAAGTAGGGTAGCATAGACAGAGGCATGATCCAAGTAGAGCTCGCGGATGAAAATTTCATCACTTACAAGAACACACAGACACCGATGTCAATCGCTTGGCACCGACGTCAGTCATCTAGATATCGACATCGGTCATGTGCAGACTAGCAGGGTCGATAGGTCGGGCAGGAGAAGTTCGACGTCGGTCATAAGGACCGACGTCGACAGGAGGGACGCCGGCGTCGGCTAGGGAAACGACGTCGGTAGTCAGGGTCAGTGCAGGGAACTGACATCAGTCGGGAGCAGACTGGGAGATGGCTGAGATCAGTCACTGGAACGGATAGTGGGTGAATCAATAAGTCTCAAACACCCATGTGGAGGTCAGGAAAGGTATGTGAACCTCATATTCATTGTTCACTTTCTTTATATTGCTTACTGATAGTCATGAACTAGGAAGATGGAAGAAGCAATGCAGGTAGAATCCAAAAACAGTGGGAGCTTGGCATGGATGAGGAGTGTGAGTCCTTGGAGAACCAAACAGGTATTTGTTGGTAGTGTTGTTAGCTGGAAGAAAGCACTGGATAGAGGGATGGATTCCCATTTTAGAGAAGAGAGTGGATGGACACATGAGACAGAAGGCTATGGTATATGGTCTTGATTATGCTGCAGGACAATGGAGGTTTGACCATTGTATTTTATCTTTACCAGGTTGGATAATATTAGCTACATTATCCTGTTACTGTATTGTGTTACTTGTTACAGGGTTTCATATACAGGGAGTTTTCTGAGCTAAGGGTAGAGTTGGTTCAGAAGTATGTCATTGAGAATTTGGGAGCAGCAAAATTCTTTTGGCATAAGAGACAGGTATAGCATCACAGGTTTGCGTGGTGGTTGGTCTTCAAGAGTGACATTGAAGAGGGATACAAAGCCTAAGGAACAAAATAGATGGTGTACAGGTATAGGTACAAGTTGTAGATGTTTATCTCCAAGTGGGAGATTGTTATGGTGTGGAGCTAAAAGCTTCAACTGTTTGCAGACACAAGGAATGATGCTAAAGAACCAGAGCCACCGGCGTCGGTAGTATGACCGACATCGGTTAGATGCAGTGGAGAAGGAGACCGGCGACGGCAAGGAGTTGGCCGATGTTGGTAGCACCAGACTAGCAGGGACCGGCGTCGGTCACCTGTGTATTTCCAAAACTGTTGTTGACGAATAGTCAGTTAAGTGAAGCGAGTGTTTGCATGTCAAGCGACTAATTATAGTCATGCGCTGCGTGTCTAATTATTGTAACTAGAGTTCTATTTTTGTAAGCATGGGATCTTATTTATAGACCCATAAGGCATGTATTGTAATGAAGAAAGAAGGCAAGTAAAAGCATTGAAGCTAGCAAGGTCAAGGAGATCAGCTGAAGCATTCAAGGAGAGATAGCAACTCAGGCTTTAGAGTTGTTATGTTGAGCAAGAGAGAGAGGGAAGAAGGTCTTGAGGTGTGGCAAGCCTTTGAGGTGGAGGAAGAAGTGGCATCTTCCTTATTGTATTTTCTTTTAGTAGTATTTAATACAAGAGTGTGTATTGTCTCTCAAATTCTTTGTTGTCTCAAGTTTCTAGCTACTTTATCATTCTAGTATAATTCTGTGTTTAATTGCATATAAGAAAGTAATCAATTGTGCTCTAATTGGTAGAGCTATAGATCCCCTGACACACCCTACACAAATCCTTGCTTCAACATCACAATAAGAATATATAACAAGCCATTGTCTGAACAAGTTCATACGCTTTTACCTAACCTCTTTTGGATGACCTTTCCCAAGATACTAGGTTTTGTCCACCATGATTTATTCCATAATATTAGAGCACCAATTCCCAAAGTTGACATATAGTCTAATATTAATATTGAGCTAAGATGTAAGGTTTTTCATTCCACTTTGATTTCTCATCTTATTATTGACTCCTTGACTACTTTGGATGAACAAAAATGAATTCTTGATACACCCATCATTTCCCTTCCTCATAACAGAGGCCATCACTATTTCCCATCCATACCTCCTCCTTCTCTTCAGGTCTAGCCTCATTTTATATCATTCACATATTTTATATGACATTGACAGGGCATAGCGAACCCCAAAAAGTATATATTTTCCTATGAGTCATTTAGCCCGATCTCTCCCATTTTTATACTCATAGTATTAACCAGGAGCTTCACCTTCTTGTGATCTCAAAAACTGAATGGCCTTAGAGATCTATTTTGACACAACTTGATGCTCTTAACAAGCACCATGACAATTTTTATGTCTTTTGGTTCCATCACCATAACCCATTTCTACCACCCATTATGAATCCCATTCTACCTAACAACCAACCTAATCCATATAACATCTATTATGTCAATTTCCTTGGCCTAACCTTGGGGAATCAAGTGCATAGTTTAGCATGTGTTATTCACGTGTATAAAAATTAGTGAACTCAATGTGAAGGACTTCATCCTTTGCATATTCCTCTCTTCCTCTTCTCCTTTCCCTTCTCCACCTTCCCTCCTTCCATTAATTTTGTGGGTAGTTATATACCTCCAAAATATGTTTAGGCATGACTTAGGTGGATCTCTTGGCCTAGAAGGATATAGGAGACATTATTTCCATTGTAGTGAGCCTTCATTTATGAGTTGGAATAACCTGACCTTTGAAAGTAATATATAATACCAATCATACTATTACTCTCATCCCAACACCCAAACTAGGAGTAGGGTCTTCATTCAAGAGATATGAGACATATCTGAAACTATGAGTAACCACCTAAACTCCAATGTTATGACCCTTATTAGGGGAGATGAAGTCACCCTCATACGACCACGAGTTTTCCATCAGATTAAAAAGTCCATATGTAGAAAGGATATCCAAATATTATCATTACCTAGGAAGGATCCATCACTTAGAGGAGGTCAATCGTATATAAGTGGTCACAAACCTTCCTAACAAGAGTCAAGATGCCTCTGACCCATTGGTACAAGCCACAAACACTATCCTTAGGGCTCTCACCCCAAAGCAACCTCTTCATACTATCCCATCTCATGCCTCTATTGCTCATGCATAAGAGGTCCTTAGGCCTAGTACCAACACTGACCCAAACCAACTCATCAACACATTGGTCAGTCACATTCATGACCTAGAGCACAACCGACACACTCTAGGTCAGGGGATAGGCCCAAATTCCCCTACACCAATTCATCCCTCTCATTATCTCATCTAAATAATGACTCATCCATCACAACAACAACAAAAATACAATATGCTTTTACCACAAAATCCTTTATTTTGTTAAGTCCTTAGAAAATTCTTTCAGTGTTTTATTTTGGCTAAGTGTATCCTTCGAGAGAATTGTTTTGGGTTTTCTGGCTAAGTGTTGGAAATTATTTCAAAAAAA
This sequence comes from Torreya grandis, assembly GCA_037957365.1. Taxonomy (NCBI): domain Eukaryota; kingdom Viridiplantae; phylum Streptophyta; class Pinopsida; order Cupressales; family Taxaceae; genus Torreya; species Torreya grandis. The sequence goes on along the minus strand of JARHVA010000775.1, from coordinate 4,414,166 downwards.
TTATCCAAAATAAAATTCTTGAAGACCCAATATACTTTTAGACATTTTGTTTGAAACAAAAATCCCAATGACCTAAATTATTTTAATAAATTGTCCCACAACAATTTTCCCAAAGACCAATTTCTCTCAGACATTTTGTCCACAACAAATGTTCTAAAGGCAAAGATCTCACAAAATTATCTCTTTTGGGTAAAAGTTACACAATAAAATTCTTGAATACCTTATTTCTTTTGGAAAAAAATTTTGCATCAAAAGGCTAAGTTAAAGTCCCGAAGGCAAATTCTTTTAGACATTTTATCCACAACATAAGTCCTGAAGACCTTATTTATTTCAGGGAAAGTGTCCCAAACAAAAGGCCTGAAGAAATGTATTGGCACAAAGCTCACAACAATATTAATGATATAAAAGCTTTGATAGAATTAATTTAGGGAATTTGTTTGATCTAAGCCTTCAAAGTTGATCTAGCAAGTATGACGTTTTCACAAGTGTGAAAATCAAGCTATGTAATTAGTTGTTTGAGTTCAAAGTGTGATGGGCTCACAGACATCAGTGATGGTTGCATGGGCATCATTTAATGGTCATGTAAACATCAAATTCAATCCATGACAAATAAATATTAAATTTAAAGTATCTCAGTGATGGTTATGCAGACATTAAATATATTCATGCAGATGTCAAATACATGCAGATGGATGTCAATTTTAAACCCCATGGAATAGCCATTTGGATTCAAAAAATCAAGATCAACAATTAGAATTCAATCGTATAAAAGATCCAATAGTGAGCAGCCATTGATAGGTTAATAGGCCTAGGTAGATTAATGGCTCAAATTTAATCATATATTCAAATCTAACGGCACGTGAGTAAGTCAAAAGGTCAAGGATCTTAGAGGTCACCATGTGGCATAAGTGCAAGAGTAAATAGACTAATAATGAATCTTGAGTGGAAATGTGTGGCTACCAAGTATAACCAACTCATTTAGAGTTGATAGGTCAAGGATAGATCCAAGGGCTCACATTAACCTATTCCATGAAGATTAGATGTTGTGAGCCAAGGTCAATGAGTCAATGATCTGAGGCATAGTCGATAGCCAATTAAACAAAGGTGAGCCTAGCACTTTTGATGGAAGTCAACAAAGTTATTTTTGACCCAAGAAAAATAAGTATGAATGGAACCAAGGTTGATCATGATCCAAGTTGGACCAAGAGCATATATTTTAGGATCAAATGGTGCCATTAAGACTCTGTAAGACAAAATCAATCTTTTTAGACCTGATATATATCAGGGTGGGCTACTAGTTGTTCATATGATATAGATATGTCCATATGGATATATCAACTATAGGAAAACCAATATTTTAAATTGGTTTTCAATATATAGTAGGCCCAGGTCCACATTTTAAAGTAGAGGTAGATATATGTATTTAATGGAGGAGCATCCTAAGCCATACTCTCAATCACTAAAAGTAGACATAAGCATGGTCTTAAATATGAAGATCTCACTCTTGCAATAAAATAATTTGATATGGAGGAGCTTGAGAAGGTTCATGTGGTAGCTAAGATTGTTCCCTACAACTTGTCCTGATTTTTCATATTTTTCATCATGCCAAAAAAAGATTGAATGACATTAATGCGGGAGCAAGCTCAAGGAGGATTGCAGCGATGATTGTTCTAAATGGGATTGGGATCATTAATGATCCCTTCAACACCATTTTTCTCTCTCTTCCCCTTTTTATTCCTACAAATGTTGGCTTTGATCTCTTGTTTTGGATTCATCAGCTAGAGATAGCGAAGCTCTACCAAAATCACTTTGCAACACTCTCTTGAAGTAATATAAGATAGTTTTCATATTCTAGTTTAATGCCAAGTGTGCTTTATTGAAGTCTGATGTGTAGATCATGTGTTTTTATTCATCATATGTATGTTTTTCATGTACCTTGCTTCAATTATATTGGTTTCTTGTAGGTTGTATGAAGTGTTAGCTAGTGATGTTCCTCTTGAAGTGCCATAAGTTCATATTGTATTATATAGACCTACCTCTTCATGTCCTTCAAGTCGTAGGTCTCCCTTTAGCCTTTATATAAAATATATATGCTTGCAACCTTGTCATAAAGTCTAACCAATTCTTGTCTTGATTGAATTCATCAGTAGTCATAGAAGTGTCTAAGCTGAAAGTGGATCATTGAATATTCGGTGCATCACCACATTTAGTATAGATTTCCATTTATTTATTTATCTCCCTTTTCATCCCAATAGCATAGTTTTAGTAAAAGGGACTATATTTTTATATTTGAGGATCTAGCCTTATTAAAAATCCTAGAGGTCTGACCTAAGTTTAGGTAACCCACAACCTAGGGTCATTCCCATGTTAGACTAGATTTGAGAATAGGACTTGAACATTTCTACTTTTAGCTATAGTACAATCTACATCCATAATAATTTTGTCACCCCTGATGGCACAACTCTAAGGAAGAAGCTAAATAATTGGTGTTATCTTTGGCTAACAAGTGTAACAAACACTCAACAAGAGCAAGTGACAATTCCAAACATCTCTAGTTTGTAAAATCTAACCCCTTACCTACATGCCAAGAGGAACAAGATCATCTATAAAAGGCATCAACTTCCATTTTAGCGAGCTTCCAATTCCCTCAAGAAGGAGAGTAAGATCATCCTTGTCCCCTATCAGAAGGCACAACGTAAGCCACTCACCCCATAGAGCATAGTCTACACCACCATTTAAAAGGTTTTATTCGAGGTGAGGCCTATTTCCTGTTCCATTCACAATGTTGTCTAGGAATCAAGCTTTTGTACCCTTTAATGGGGGAATCCCTCTTAACCTTTAGCAATATAATGACATCCCTACTACCTCTTTGAAGATTCTACCATACTTTATAGAATAAAACTCCACCACCCCTATAGAGCACATTGTTGACATTGTAAACCTTTGTGTAGTATATCACATTACACAAGAGAATGTAGCCATGAGACTACTAGCCATATCCTTGAAAGGAAAATCCCTGTAATGGTATAGAGGTTTAACTCCTACCTGAATCAATACTTGGGATGAGTTTTGTGAGTGCCTATGTAAACATTTTGAGGATAAAAGTGACCATGTTTCACTTGTGGAATAGCTTACCTCAATCAAAAGGACACCTCAAGAATCTATGGTTGATTTCAAATATAGATTCCAAAAGACTTGGGATAAGACACCTATCATCATTAAGCCCACACCCAATTATGATTTCATTTACTATTTGAGAGCATTGAATTCAGACATTGCAGCCATGATCCAATCTATGGGTGGGACAATTCTTCTTGGGGCTTATGAGATAGCTATAAGAGTAGAAAATTGTTTGATACAAGAAGGGAATCTCATGCCAAGACCTCTCATGCCACTTTTTTCTAAGCTTTAGCCAATCCCACCTACCATTACCCCACTACCTACTCCAAACAACCAAGCCCAACCTAATGATGGCCAACTAGACAAATTTGCAAGGATTGAGAGCTTGATGAAGGTACAAAATAACATGTTAGTGGATCTAAAGAGATAGCAGCAAACTTCACATAGGCCATATTCGTACCAAGGTCCCTTCCAGACCCAATACCCTGCTCAATCCTAAAATAACCCCCTTAACAATCAAACCAAAAATCTCAAGGCCAACTCACTCAAGGTAGACCTTATAATAGCTACAACCCTACAACTACAAGTAACTCGAAAGCCTTGGTCCATGCACAAAACAATCTTTCACAAGAAGGTCAATGGCAATCAGGGGAGTAGTCTAATGAGATGGTAATGGTTATAAGTGGGGATATGCATCAGGACCCTAGTTGGTAGCATGTTCCTTCATTCCCAGGCCATGACACCATGCCTCCTCCACCACAAGGCCCTCTAATGAACCAAGGTAATGTACCTACCATGACATCATCAGAAACTCAAATTCAACAATAAAGAAGCATGGGTCATGCACCAGCTAACACCATGTGTATAAATATTCAAAAAGAGGAGCATATGTTTGATCATGTAGAAGCAAACATGAGGTAGGCTACAAAAAGGCTAGATGAATCAGTTACAGCCTATAACAGATATAAAAGGAGGATGTTGGATGGAAATTTGGAGTAGCCTAGGGTTTCTTCAGCATCTCCACAAACTAGTCAGTATCCTATCACTTTAAATACAACTATTAAAGCTCCTAAGACTCAACAAGTACCCCAACATCATAGACACCAGTAGAAGTCTCCTTTTGTTCCACATGTCACTCAAGTGCCAAGTGATGCTTCTACTTCCAAGGTGCAATCCAAAGGTACTAATTTCACTTTCAATATTATAGATCATATGAAAAGGCCTAATGTCACTATGTCTATGTATGATACTCTATCTATTCCAGGGCAGAAGGAAATCCTTCAATAGGAACTCTCCAATCCTTCTCATGTGAATGAGACAGCTAAAAAGGTGAACATTATTTTTACAAATAGTAGTCAACCTGGTCCTAGTAAAGTTTCTAATCAAACTCAGGTTCATAATTTTTTTCATCTCCCCAAGGTATTCAAACCCCCTTCATTCTATTTATTAGCCATCATAGGAGATTGCCTAGTGCACAATTATATGATAGATTCTAGTGCTTTGACTTCGGTTATGCCTAAATCCATAGAAAATAAGCTTGGGCTTAAATATGTACCTAATGAAAAAGGTGTTCTCCAGTTGGATGGTTCCCCCACTAAAATGGTGGGCATAGTGAAATATCTTAAGATCACATTGACAGCATGCCCAAATTGTGTCAGCACTCAAGATGTAATGGTTGTAGACCTACCCTCATATTTTTTAATGCAAAGATTGGGGGATATTTATCCTCTAACTGGTCATACATGGTTTTTAGAACCATAAATAGGACTAAAGTCACTATTAAGTTTGAACGTGTCTCTATGTTCCATATAGAGCCTTATATGCCTAACCTTGCAAATGTCAACTGCACCATATTTGAGGAGGATGAAAATGTTAGTGAATAATAACCTCATGATCATCTTGAAGGAATTTTAGACCTATATCTAGATGAATGGGCAGTTGACAACCATGGATATGATCCCTTTAACAATCTTAATAAGTTTAATTAGGGGTGTATTGTATGCATGAGGAGGGTGTTACTATACCTTGATTAACTAACACCACTCAAGAAGAAGATGGTCTATGGACCTTATTATTTGATGGATCAAGGTCAAAAAATGGTAGTGGAGCTAGGGTCATGTTGGTTTCACCCTCAGATCAAAAGTATTATTCAACTACAAGATTCTAATTTAGTTGCACTTAAAACACAACTAAATATGAATCTCTTTTACATGGTTTGCAAGAAGCAAGAAGAAGAGGTGTCAAAATTCTTCAATTCAAAGTTAATAGTGAGCTTGTTGTGCAACAAGTGAGAGGCATATTTTTAGTCAAGAACCATCATTTGAAAATCCCACAAGCATCATGTATGGGATCTCGTAGAAGACTTATTGGCATTTAATATGCATTCCATACCAAGAGAGGCAAATCAACATGCAGATAGGCTTGTAGCCATTAGAGCTCAGTATGAGGTTGCAGATGGATTCAAAGGCAAAAAGAGCTAAGGCAAGGTCAAGGTCATATGCAGGCCAACTGTGCCTGACAATGAGGTAATTTGGTAAGTGTTTGATTGTGATGATCAAATTATATGTTTTTTGATGCAAGAGGTAGAATTCTACCATAAGAATCAAAATAAGTTCCAACACTAGCATGATGATCAAATAGTACATCCAAGATCTAAAAAAATTCCTAAGGGGCTTGTGACATTGGAAAGCATCTTTAATGAAGATGACCGAGTGAGAAAAGGCAAGGCATATATCTCACCCAAAGAGGAACATTATGAAAGGATAGAGATCTTCAAGGGCAAATTATTGAAGTTAGGAAATATTAATATAGTATAAGAGAGTTTTTTATTTTTTGCTTTATGTCAATATTTATCTTATGTATTTGTTTGGGAATACAAGGATTTGAAGGGTTTTGACCCCAAACTGGCACAACACGCCATTGAACTAGAGAACAATGCAAGACCAGTCAGGAAGAAGTAAAGCCCTATCAATCTAAAAGTGGAAGAGTTGATGAGAAGGGAGATATTTCAGCTAATTGATCCAAAGATCATATTCCCCATCAAACATTCCTCATGGGTGGCAAACCTTGTACCAATGAGGGAGAAGAATGGGGAAATACATTTATGTGTCAATTTTAGGGACCTCAATAAGGTGTTTCTAAAATATCATTACCCACTACCCTCAATGGATCAGATTCTTCAAAAAGTGGTAGGTTCTCAGATATTCTCATCGCTTGATGGATACTCTGGCTATAATCAGATCATGGTCAAGGAAGAAGATAGGCATAAGACTACCTTCACCATGAAGTGGGGCACTTATGCATTTATGAAAATGCCCTTCGGACTATCCAATGCTAGAGAAACTTTCCAAATGGCAATGGATGTTACCTTTGAAGGTTTGATCAATGACATGGTGCTCATCTACCTAGATGACATCACTATTTTCTCAAAGAACCTAGCTGATCACATTGCTCACTTGAGGTTAGTATTTAAAAGATGCAAAGAGTTTGGTGTGTCACTGAATCCAAAAAAATGCATATTTGATGTTCATGAGGGTAGATTATTAGGCCATTTAGTGTCCAAGGAGGGTATTTCTATAGACCCTAAAAGAGTTGAGTCCATCTTATCTCTACTATTGCCCAAGTGCAAGAAAGGAATGTAGAGTTTTTCAAGAAAGATTAATTTTATAAGAATATTTATTCCAAGCTTTGCGGAGATGGTCAAGCCTCTTACTCACATGTTAATAAAGTGCAAAGAGTTTACATGGAACAAATAAGGTAAGAGGAGTTTTGAGGTCATAAAATAGGTTATCTCTCATGCCCCTACACTTCTTAATCCCGATTTTAACAAGGAATTTTACTTGTATGCTTTCTCTACATTGGATGCAATCTCTACCATGTTGATGCAGTAGAATGAACAAGGTTTGAAACAACCAATTGATTTCTTCAGTCAGGATTTAGAGGAGTATGAGGAGAGGTACAGCTTTGTAGAGGAGCATGTGCTTGTACTAATGAGAGGTTTGAATAAGTTTAGACACATGGTCTCTGATAATAAGATCATACTCATGGTGGTACACCCAAGTATTAAAGAGTTTATACTCAACAAAGACCTCAATGAGAAAAGGGATGGATGGGTGACAAAATGCATGGAGTATAACCTTGAAGTTAGAGTTACAAATCTTGCGAGGGATAGAGCATTGTGTGATCACCTTGAAATAGAAGTAAAGCAAGATAAAGATCAAGTGTTGGCAGTCCATGACAGCCAGTAGGCAGCTGCAAATAACACACCTTTCATTTGGTCACATGACATAACCAAATTTCTTGAGTCAAGTCAATGTCCTATGGGGCTAGATAGATCTAAAATAAGGCACTTCAGGTTGTAAAGTATACCTTATATCTTGATAAATGGAGTGATTTTTAGGAGAGACATAGGAGGCATGCTTTTGAGGTGTGTGGAATCATGTCAAATAGATAAACTACTTGAGCAGTTCCATGATGGTCCAGCTGGTGGGCACTTTGTTGCCAAAACCATAGCCTCCAAAATCATTAGAGCTAGGTACTTTTGGCCCACAATGTTTAGAGATGCTCACTCTTGGGTAAGGAAATGCCCAAAATGTACAATGTTTACTAGCAAACAAAATCTATTTGCCCTTCCCTGACAACCCATATAAGTAGAGCAGCCCTTTATGCAATGGGTCTTAGATTTTATAGGAATGATACACCCCCCTTCAAGTAAAGGGCATAAATGGATCATTATAGCTACAGACTACTTTACAAGGTGGGTTGAAGCAGTTTCCCTCAAGGAGGCTAATGAAGTTTCTATTTTGGACTTCTATGATAGCGTTGTGACTAGATTTGGTGTGCCACCTACAATCATTTCTAATAATGCATTGGCCTTCAACAATAAAAAGGTATGTGAGTGGGCTCTTTCACGTGGAATTTATCTCAAGGCATCCTCTAACTATTACCCATAGGGTAATGGACTAGCAGAGTCCACCAATAAGAACCTACTAAGGATTATCAAAAGAACTATGGAGGATAAGTCAGAGGGAGTGACATACTAGACTAAGAACTTCCCTATGGTCAAACAGAGTGACACCTAAGACTACTAATGGACACTCCCCATCCCTCCTTGTCTATGGGAAGGAATCCAAACTCCCTATATCTCTTGAGCTTCTTGCATTAGAGCTTACACATCAATTTGAACTTCTAGAGGATGATGTAATGCAAGTAAGGTTGAATGAACTAAGACAACTGGAGGAAACAAGAGACACAACTATGAACATCATGTGGTCCAATCAACACCAAGTCAAGAGGTCATTTGACAAGAGAGCTTCCTCAAAGACATTTCAGCAAGGTGATATAGTTCTCAAATGGAATGAGGACCATGTAAAACATAGGAAGCACTCCAAGTTTGATAGTCTTCAGAGTGGATCTTATGTTATCATAGCTTGTAAAGAGAGCAATGTTTTTGAGCTTGTTAGGTTGAATGGAGAGATCCTTTCCATCCCCAAATATGGGAGGTATCTCAAGTTCTGTTATTAGTATTTATCATGATCCTTTTGCATAGGTAGATAGGTTTGTCTTTTCTCTAAGTGCCCTTGCACATTGTTTTATTTGTTGTTTTTTTATTATTCCAAGTAGTCATTTATCCTTTTGTTGCTTTTGTTATTCATGTGTGTCTCATTGCTTCAAGATGTTTCATAGGGAGATAGGTAGAGTCTTTCTATAAATAATGCTTCATTTGTCTAAGTCATCATGAATGAGCTCAGTCAAATTCTAGGATCCATGACCAACAGGCTGGTCAAGCCAGTTTAGTCCCCAAAAATGTTGGCCACATTTGGGCCACATAAAGATCTTGCCTATAAATTGTTTGAGCAAGTGGACCAAGATTATGGATGTAATGAGTGGTCCAAATATCACCCATAAATTTCAAAGTTTTTGAAACACTTTAAGCTTACTTGAAGTGTATTTTGTCAATTTTTGAGGGACAGGTTTGTAGAATGAGGTAAAGTGTCTGAGTAGGTTTTCATGTTGATCAAAGTAGTTCTAAGTCATGGAACAAGTCTGCACAAGCTTCAAGTTTTCATAGTTCATTGGATCCTTCAAGGATCTAGTAGCAGGGCATGTTACATAAGTTCAGAAGACCCTACAAGCTAAAAGCTAAGTGCAAGACCTTTATTTTGCTAAGTCCTTACTTGGAAAATTCTTTCAAGCTTTTATTTTGATTAAGTGTTATTTCCTTCAGGAGAATTGTTTTAGGTTTTTTGGCTAAGAGCTGAAAATTGTTTTGGACATTTTGTCTGAAACAAAATTCCTGAAGACCCAATATTATTTTGAACATTTTGTTTATAGCAAAAATCCCAACAACCTGAATTCTTTTGAGAAAATTGTCCCACGACATTTTTCTCAAAGACTAATTTCTCTCAAACATTTTATCCGTAACAAATGTCCTGAAGGTGAAGATCCCATAGACTTGTCTCTTTCAGGCAAAAGTTTCACAACAAAATTCCTAAAGACCTTATTTCTTTAGGGAAAATTATCTACATCAAAAGGCTAATTTAAAGTCCTGAAGGCAAATTCTTTTAGACATTTTGTTTGCAGCATAAGTCCTGAAGACCTTATTTCTTTCGGGGAAAGTGTCCTAAATAAAAGGCTCAAAGAAATGTCTTGGCACAAATCCTACAACAATATCCCTAATATAAAAGCTCTGATGGAATTGTTTCGAGGAAGTTGTTTGATCCAAGCCTTCAAAGTTGATCCAACAATTATGACGTTCGCACAAGTGTCAAAATCAAGCTCAATAATTAGCCATTTGAGTTCAAAGTGTGGCGGGCTCGCAGAAGTCAGTGACAGTCGCATGGGCATCATTTGACGGTCATGTAAACATCAAATTCAAGCCATGATAAATAATAATTAAAGTTCAAATATCTCAGTGACGGTCACGTGGATGTTAAATATGCTCACATAGATGTCAAATATAGGCACACAAACATCAATTTTAAACCCTGTGGAATAGTTGTTTGGGTTCAAAAAAGTAAGATCAATGATTGGCATTCGATTGTACAAAAGATCTAATGACAATCAACCACTGACAGGGTAATGGGCCCAAGCAGATCAATGGTTCACATTCAATCATGGATTTAGATCTAACAACACACGAGCAAGTCAAAAGGTCAAGGAGCTTAGAGGCCACCATGTAGGATAAGCACAGGAGCAAACAGATTGATAGCATATCCTGAGTGCAAATGTGAGGTTTCCAAGTGGCACCAACTTGGTTAGAGTTGACAGGTCAATGATAGATTCAAGGGCTTGTGTTAACCCGTGCCATGAAGATCAAACGATGTGAGCCAAGGTCAATGAGTCAATGATTTGAGTCATAGTTGACAAGGAATTAAACAAAGGTGAGCCCAAGACTTTTGACGAAAGTTGACAAATCAATTTTTGACCCAGGCAAGGTAAGTATGAATAGAACCAAGCTTGAGCATGATCCAGGTTGGACCAAGCACAGATATTTTGGGATCAAACGGTGCCATTGAGACTCTACAGGATATAATAGGTCTTTTTAGACCTGATATAGATCAGGGTGGGCTACTAGTTACTCATATGATATAGATATGTCTAGAAGGATGTATCAACTATAGGAAAACCAATATTTTAAATTGGTTTTCAATTTATAGTAGGCTTATGTTCACATTTCAAAGCAGAGGCGGTATATGTAATTAATGGAGGAACATCCTAAGCCATACTCTCAACCGTTAAAAGCAGACACAAGCATGGTCTTGAATATGAAGACCTCACCCTTGCAATAAAAGACTTTGATATGGAGGAGCTCAAGAAGGTTCATGCAGTAGCTGAGATTGTTCCCTACAACTGTCTTGATTTTTCATATTTTCCATCACACCAGAAAAGGATTGAATGACATTAATGCAGGAGCAAGATCGAGGAGGATTGCGGTGATGGTTATTTTGAATGGGATTGGGCTCATTAATGATCCCTTTAGCACCATTTTTCTCTCTCTTCCCCTTTTTCTTCCTATAAATGTTGGCTTTGAGCTCTTGTTTTGGATCCCTCAGTTGGAGATAGTGAAGCTCTGCGAAAATCACTTTGTAACACTCTCTTGAAGCAATATAAGATCATTTTCAAATTCTAGTTGAATGCCAAGTGTGCTTTATTGAAGTATGATGTGCAAAGCGTGTGTTTCTATTCATCATATGTATGTTCTTCATGTACCTTGCTTCAATTCTATTGGTTTCTTGTAGGTTGTATGAAGTGTTAGTTAGTGAAGTTCCTCTTGAAGTGTCATAAGTCTGTAGTGTCTTACATAGACCTACCTCTTCCTGTCCTTCAAGTCACAGGTCTCCCTTCAGCCTTCATACAAAATATTCATGCTTGCAACCTTATCATAGAGTCTGACTAGTTCTTGTCTTGATCGAATTCATCAATAGTCATAGAAGTGTCTAAGTTGAAAGTGGATCATTACGGGATTTGAGAGTAGGACTTGAACATCTCTACTTTCAGCTAGGGTGCAATCTATGTCCATAACAATTACTTTTTCCCACTTCTTGAACCAACAATGATAACATCCTTTTGTTTTAGATTCGAAACACTTGCATCCTGTAAACAAGGATCATATCATTGAAGTGACACACACACACACACACCTACCATGGCATATGTAAGCTGCCTCAAGTGGTCAATGTTGGGCAATATGTTGATCAAGCTAAGTGATAAAACCTTCAAAAACATTAGCTTTCGTTCAAACACAATGGAACCATTACTTCTCAATAAATGGCAAATGTTCCATGTACAGCCTTGTAGCTTAACTCACAACCACCCATAGCTGCACAAGCCTACTCACTCCTCTTACATAACTTGAGCTCCTCGCCCTTTTAGCGTCTCGTGGCAAGTACATAGATTCATGATCATGCAAAAGCATGGCGTAGCTCCTTGCAACATATTGTGTAGCTCTCACTTACCTCACAACTTGCTAAACACTTTGCATTATCTTTGAAGTGTCGCAGTATCTTGGGGCATTGCCCTATGTAGTGCCACGCGTGTCGCATACTTACTTCACAACTTTAGAAACTTTTGGAGTTATGTGCAAGCACTTCATAACATTTATAGTTCTTATAGTCTTGCACCTCTCACAATGTAATGTTTACAGTGCTTGTAGCCTCACGTCAACTCAATTTATAGTATTCGTAGCTTCTAAAATATTGCAAGCAATATTCATAACTTTTGCAATACCACACACCACTTTGCAACATACACAACTTCTTGCATTATTGCATGAAACCTTGTAGCCTTGCAATGTGTCAACATGCTTGCACATTTCTTCTTCCCATACATGTGTTGTCACAAACCTATGCAAGAGCTATTCACATAGGCATTCACTTGCTAACACTTTGATGTCATGTGGCACATTCCTCTCCTATATCATGTTAGATCATCTCCTCAACATAATATATGTCAGTCTCACCCATCACTCGATCAAAAAAATACAACAATTATAATTATTCTTTCTACAACAATTACCCATTTTACAACTCATATATATATATATATAACAACCAATCAAGACATCTATACATTCTTAGAGGTGAGAGGTGACGCAACCTAGAAAGAAGTTTGCTAGTATTTTCTTAACATTCAAGCCCTATATTATTTCGGAGGAGTCTAGGCAATCGACAAGGAAGCGTTCGACTCCCAGGGACAAAACACTTACGCCTACAAATTTCAGAAGAGAGGATGAGGGCCTCTTTCATTGAAGTGAGAGAGGGCGTAGGTGATTGGTGAAATATGCGGTGGAATGTCATTATCAAACCACTGCCACAAGCGTATTGGAATTTGGATGGGCCACGCCGTAAAATGCATGATATATCTGCTGACGCCACAACATTTGTCTCCTAACTCTGATGCGCTCACATGAACATCAAATCAAATAAAATTAATGAATGACAGACTGCGAGCTCTCAATAATGTTTGGTTTTTTCACGTGTTAATTTTGTTTGGGACTGGAAAAGAACCGTCCATACCTGCCGCGTATTAAAGTTTTCTTTATACTCACATAATTCAACCTTACGTCACACAAATACAGGTACAGCGGGACCTTTTTCTTCTCTCTTATGAGTTTAATATGACCGACTTCTTATAAGCTCAAAACCCTTCATACATAACGTAGAGGCATGCAGATCGTTCTTCGTATTTAAGAGTACATTTTAAAAATGGATTAGTTTTATTCTAAGGGTAGAGACTTACTAATCTTTTTTACTCAATTAAAAAATAATATTAAATTTAATAATACCCATCAATTTATTTTAATTAATAAATTTTGATATTTTTATAATTAAAAAAAATGAATAATATTTCAATAAGTTTAATTTAAAAAAAATAAAATCTTAAAAATTAAACAATCTTTAAACATTATCAAGTCATAATAAATTTAAAATATAGAAGAAAACAAAATAAATTTTATATAGTTAGATTGTAGAGATGAGTGTGTGTATCGGTTGACCTTTCTAAGTTTTTGCGTAACATTTTGGCATTGAATTTTAGCCATGCTTCCAAATACCAATTATATTTTACTTAGCGATTTTAATATGATTGAATTTAAGAAAGGTAAAAAGGGACTTCTCCTAACATAATGGTGAGCCAATAAAAAAGAGAGAGTTTTATATATACAACAAACTTGGGTTGTCAAAGTCCAACTACCACTATTAACTCCTCTCAGCGACCCCTTCATTTACTTGGACCAAATTCATAAAGATGTTGATAGTGTGGTGAAAAGACTAGATAGAATTTTTTTTTAAAAGAAGAAACACGTCTCCTTTACCGACAATTTTGATTGTCTTTTAGGAGAAATTATTACAAATCACTCTCCCATTAGGTTCAACATTGAATGGCTTATGCCTTAAGTCAAATAAATCAAATCTCAATTTTATGACAACACAAATCACATCCAACATGAGTGGACTTATTCCTATATCATTATAATACAAAATCTTGTTCCGCCTACCTCGCCCTTATGAATAGTTGGGTTGGATTGAATGGTGGGACGCTGCCAATATTCAAATTCCTTTGTATCTACAGTAAAAAGGCAAACAAGTTTCTATGTATAACCCAAAATGCATCATATTATGAATATTTGTGAACTTTAAAAGATCTTGAAAACTTTCTTCTTAAATATTAATTTATTTGATTTTATTCTTTTACATTTGATTAGACTTTAATTAATATATAAAAATAAATGGACTATTTTATTATATAAATCTTATTTTTCATATAATAATATTATTGGATATCACACTTATTTTTATAAGAAACTGATAATAATTTTATTTTTTCTAATTCAATATTTTATTGATAAGACTTACATGTTCAATTAAATAACCTTTTAATGTTAGTAGATATTGTAAATATTGTGTAGAGCCTTTTTTCTTATGTTTACTTGTTTGACTTTCTTCTTATTACTTTGTGACTTTCTAATCTCAAAAAATCTCATTCAATTAATTTTAAATATAAAGTTTTTAAAATTGAGTTGGTAAAGTAACTTGATTATTATAAATACTATCTCAATTCAAATTCAAATACAAACCTTAGTCCCTTACATCTTGAAATGGCTTCTACCTGTTTTATATTTTTTAAATTTCTACCACTACTTTGCAGCGATCTAAATTAATAACAAAATCTCATGGTTTAATATCAGACAATCCAATTACTCATACAAACCAAAAAAATTCCCAAGGGTTATCCAGCGTATAAAACTTTTCAACGGATAAATGAGTCCAACATGGTCAAATGGAAAAAAAAAGGGAGAAGCTACCACAATCTTATGATTGATTTATCTGTAACAGAAGATGGAAGCCTGTTTACCGGACTCTGGTGGACTGGTGAATTCAGCGGTGAATGGATATGCGCTCAGATTTTTATTTTAAACAAATGCATAAATTTGCAGCATCCCCATATATTAAATGCATAAATTTGCAGCATCCCCATATATTAATACCCAGCAATCTATCTACTGCTAAGTCTGACAGATCCCCATGAGCCATAACTATAACCACCTGCTTTTTTTTCAAATGACTGTCATAGCCGTGAGTAGAGCCTATTGGGTTGGGTCATTGCTAAAATGCTTAAATCTGCCAACGCAAAGGTTCCAAAAATTATTAAGAAATTCATTGAAGGTACATTAATAACAGACTTATAATGAATGCTTGTCAGCTTTAAACAGTTTTAGTATTAGAAAGCATATCTGGTTGGAGAGGAATCGTTGGATCTTTCAAGATGTGTTGTTGGGGGCCCACCATTTGTGATAGAAAATTCTCCATTCCTTGAGAAAAATTGTTTCGGCAAAATGTGAATTGATGAACACTGTGAACCCTGGTGATGCTATTTGCTACAATCGTCTCCATTTTCCTCCTCCACATGACTAGCGCATGAGAAATAGATGCAGACATCTTATTTGGAAGATAAATAGGGTGGGGAAGTGGAGTCCTCAACTGCAAGGCATTCTAAAAATCAACACGGACGGGTCTTCTTGGGGAAACCTGGGCCTACTGGAATTGGTGGAGTTGGTAGAGATAGCTTGGGGATTGTTCAATGTATTTTTCTATTTATAAAGGTCATCATACTAATAATTTGATGGAGGCTCTTGCTATTTTATATGTTGTGGAGTGTGCTTGTGCTCTTGGATGGAACAGGGTAATTTGTAAATCTGATTTGCAAGTGGTGGTGCATTTGTTGACCCGACAACATTCTGAGGCTATTAGTTGGCAGTTAGTTTTGGTTGTTAACTAGATTCTTAGTTTGCGTGCTTCTTTGGATTTTGTTACTTTCACTCGTATCTCTAGGGAGTGGAATGGCGTTGCAAATTGTCTGGGCAAATAGACTTCTGATCAAATGCAAAACTGGAATATTGTGGATAAGGGTCAATTACCTTTGAGTTTGTCTCAACAATTAGATCACTTAGTGGAACTTGATAGCGCTGTTTGATGCCCTTGCTTTGTATTTCTTCTTGTTTGAATAAATTTTAACCCCTCTTTTGTTTAAAAAGTATTAGACTTTACACATGTTCCTTTATTTTTCTGTTCCCTGCTCTGCGCTTTAATTTGCTTCACTTTTTGTTCAAGGGAGGAGCACTAAATTTTTATCTTTTCCCTGTAAAATTGAATAAGTTCTTTGTAATGGGCATGAGAAAGTTGGCATTCTATGTAATCTTTGTTTTTGAACGATAGCGAACATTTATGTCCGTAAAATTTTTGTTTTGTCATTAAAAGAGGTTTTGTGGGTAAATATATGGACAGGAATGAGATTAAGGTAAGATATGTCTATTGAATAATATAAAAAATATGTAGTGTTTCCATTAATTTTATAGTATTAATTTATTTGATAGGATGTAATCATTGGTTTCTTGTAAATAAATATTTATTAGTATTCTTTTGTGTTGTCTTGAATTAAATAGATTTAAATTTAGATAAATTTAAGACACATATATTTAAAACAATGTTTTCAACATTATATATAAATTATTTGAATGGTTTGTTATGTCATTTTGATTGAAGAATATTTATGCACATTTTCACTAGTACAAAATCTTTACTCCTCATTATATTTATATTGTAAACAATATTAATGATTTCTTGATATTTTTATGAAAATTTGAATAACTTTATAAATATCTTTATAAATTTGTAAAATTTATTAAAAAAATATATAATAGATTTATGTATTAATATTAAGAAAAATAATTATTTTAAATTAAAATAATTTTTTTTTAAATTTTATGAAAAAAAGATAAAAATTTAAAAAGCAGTTTCTAAAAAATATTGCACAGTTTCCTCATAAACTTAACTTTAAAATATGAAAAATATAAAAGATTTACAGATTGTTTGAATTATGTACATAAGTTTATCAATAAACTATGTGCCAAGCCTAAGCCAACAAGAGATTCTATGAAGAAATTTCCATTTCTATGAACAAAACAAGCAAAACGTGTTGAGCAAATTTTAAAAGTAGAATCCAACGTTAGTCCCTATTGCTAGTTGACCGAAATTGTTAATGTACGTAAGTGGGTAACTTAAAAAACATGAATTAAATAATTGGCTTGTAGAAAAAGAAATATTAGCAATTATTAACGCTCTTGAAAAAGGAGAAATTTGTTATTTCCAAAAGAATTTATAATAATAACTTTTAACAAAAATTTCAAATGGTTTATGTATGAGTTAGTATTTGCACAATTATGTTGTGGATAATATATTTGGTGGCAAGAGGTAATGAATATTTAATATATTTTAAATAAAGATAATTTTTTTTTTTTTTTTTTTCAATAATGTAATCATAAGTTAGTTAGTTATTATTATTATTTTTTTTAATGTTTAAAATTATTTCTTCAAAATTATTTAAATAAATTTTAATTTAAAATAATTTGTTAATTTATATAATTGATTTATTTGTATTATGTTAGTATGCAAATAAATAATTTGTTGAGGAATCAATTAACATAAAAATTTATTATTTATAAATATTTATATAAAATGATGTAACATATTTTATTAGACAAATAACAAAATGGTATGGATTTGAAAATTGACAAGTACAAGAAAAATAAATAAAATCTGTTTACAATAAATGTATTTTTAAAAACATATTTATAAATATCGATTAATATTTAATATTAAATTAAAAATATTTTCCGATCAAAATAAACTAAATTTTATCATATAAATTATTAATAAAATGAAAAAATATTTAATGAACCATCAAAATTAATTTTCTACATATGAAATATTACAATCACCATCAACCCAAAGGTTTAAATCAAAACCAATAAAACCTTAATCTAAAAAGTATACCTGAATAAAATGGAATATAATTATTAATAGGATTCTTATACCATGGTATATCGAATTTCATTTATTGGTAGAAAACATTAATCAATTTATCGTTATCATATGAAATCTCAAATAAAAAATGGTGAGAATAAAATGAAATTGATGTAAATATGAAGACACAAATATTTCTTTTTTAGGACCCATGTATTTGATTATTGATTTTATTTATCATTTTGCTTTAATTCTTTTTTCTTCAATCCTATTTCTAGTTTCTTCTCACTTATTCCCATAAAATTCAGTAATTTATTTGTGATGAGCATGAGAAAATTGAGGGAGTCTATGTTGTAATAGTAAACCTTTTAGGTTATCAATTTATGGATGTTTTGTAATTTGTTATTATCAATGAATCTGAATGACTTTGCTTATGATAAAATCTTAAATATTATTATATACATTTAATTTTTTTTTTAATCTTAATTTAAAATTTAGTATTAAAGTGAAATTTGAATATAATAATATATTAAATATATATATTTTTAATTAAATTGAATAGTTTATTTAAAATATAATATACATCTTCAATATAATAAAATAAATAATCAATAATGATTGTAAAGTAGGGCACATGTGAAAGAGCGAGGAGTGGCAGACAAAAGAGTATAGATAAGTTAGGGTTTGATAATGAATCTTATGAAGGCAGTTTTTAGAAGGGATTATAATGAACCATGATACTATCATGACAAAAAAATTACTAATAAGTAAAGATTATGAACAATAATTAGTATTGATTCATATTGAATGATTCAAATAATTAAAAACCACACATAAATAAGTTTCAATTCAGATTTAGAGTTGACATGAAAAATTCGTAAATCTAAAAATAAATAAAACTCAACTTGTTATTTTTAGTAAGTTTCGAATGCAAGTGTGTGTAGCTTTAAAAATATTTAAAAACAAATTAAACTCTAAAATTAACCTATAGGAAAAATTTCAATTGAAGTTCAAGTCTGGTTTAAAAAATAGATAATTTTTAAATTTAGAAAAAACTCAAAAATAAAATTAAACTACAATTTTGGACCCTCAAATGGTCACATTTGGCCTCCAAAAGATATTTAAAACATCCCATAACTAGAAGGATGGGTTATGATTGCATTGAACTTTTTGAGCCAGTCGTTTTGGCATGAAGATGGGCACAAATGGAGCTATGGATCAAAAGTTATGGCCTCCGATAGTTTGATCTCTTTTTCTACATCATTCTCCTCTGATTGAAAACAACCTAGCTCTTACAAGTTGATCCAATTGTACTGTTGCCATTTATTCTTATCAATCTTCTTCAGCATCCATTCTATAATCCAAGTGTTTTCTTCCTATTATAATCCTTTCCACTATACTAAATACTTGTCATAAATTCATTGTCTTGTGTTTATTGTCTTCTTATCCAAAACTTGTACTATCTTTTTTCTTCTTCTTTAGTACCTATTGCTACCAATCTACTTCATCTTTTTCACCTTCACCATATTCTCCATAGAAATTATATAAATATGAAACATTAAATACTTGAGAGATATCAAAATTTTATGGTAAACTCACCTCATAAGCATTATCATTGATTTTCTTCACAATTCTACATGGTCTAATTTTTTTGTACTTCAACTTGTTATATATGTTTTTTGAAAATCTCTCTTTCCTCAAGTAGACTATCATTAAATCTCTTTCTTCAAATATTTTTGACCTTTTTTTAAGATCTGCTACTGCTTTATATTTCTCATTACTTTATTTTAATTTTCTTCTTACTTCTTCCTATAACTATTGTATATGTTTTGCAAATGCTTCTGTATCATTACTAAATCTATAATTGGTAATTGTACCAAATCTAAAACACTTATATGATTTAAGCCATAAATAATTTAAAATATCAAATACATGTTGATCTATTCACTGAACTATTATATGCAAACTCATCTTGCGATAAATCTAAGTCCCATTGCTTGGGTTTCTCTACAACTATGCATCTCAATAATTTTTTCAAGCTCTTATTTACAACTTAAATGTCTGTCCATCGATTTGAGGGTGATATGCATATTGAATTGTAGTGTAGTTCCCATCTTTCTCCACAAAATCCTCCAAAAATGATAGAGAAATTTTGTATCCCTATCTGATGTAATGGTTTTTGGAACACCATGCAATCTCACAATATCCTTAAAAAATAGTTTTGCATTTCTAGTGGCATCATTGTTTTTCTTACATGCATTAAAATGAACCATCTTAGAAAAAACTATCTACAATAAAAAAAATTGAATCATTACCTCTCTATGTGTTTGGTAATCTCAAAACAAAATCCATACTCAAATATGTCCATGATCCTCTTGGAACTGGTAATGGCATGTACAACCTTGTATTTTGTGCATGTATTTTTGCCACCTGATATATCATACACCTTGTAATATATTTTATCACATCTCTCTTCATATTTGGCCAAAAATACTTCTCCTCCATCAAAGCTATTGCCTTTGTCTTACCAAAGTGTCCAAGCAATCCACCGCTATGCAGTTATTTTATAATTTTTTTAATTAAAGACCCAATTAGAATACATAATTGTTTCCCTTTGAAGAGATAACCATTTTACATAATTTTTTTTCATAAACATTACTTGTATCATCGGTCAATAGATTCTTACATTGATCTACCATCTTTCCAAAATTTGGATAAGTATCATATACTTCTTTAATAAATTCAATTCGAATTACTTCACTCACCATAGTAGTTATCAACCTCACTTACTTGCTCAAAGCATCAAATAACTGATTTTATTTTCTTAATTTGTGCTTCAACACAAGAGTATAACCCTGAAAAAAAGACACCCACTTTGCATACCTACTACTTAACTTCTTTTGAGTGTTTACATACTTCAAAGCCTCATGATCAACAAATATGATAAACTCTTTAGGCATTAGGTAATGCCTCTGATGTACAATGAATTTTTTTTAACATCATATGTAGAATACTTTGGTCTTATCTCATGCAATTTGTCACTGAAATATGTCATTGCCTTCCCTTTTTGACTCAACACAACACTAATTCCCATAAATGAAGCATCACAATCAACCTCAAACACTTTGTTAAAATATGGTAATGCTAAAATAGACTTTTCTATAATTTTCTTCTTCAACAACTCAAAGCTTTTTGTTGCTGCTCTTGTCCATACAAATTATTTTCCTCTCATATAATTTGTTATTGTTGCAACACAATTATTAAAATTCTTAATAATTTTTTTTTAAAATATTGTTAAACCATGAAAACTTCTTACCTCTATGATGCTCTTTGGGATAGGGCACTCAAAAATTGCCTTTAATTTTTTTTCATCCTTTTTTACCCCATATGATGAAACTACAAATCCCAAGAATACCAAACTATTCTGCATAAACCTACACTTCTTCAAATTCGCATAGAGCTTATTTTTTCTTAATAAATCAAATATCATTCTTAAATACTATAAGTGCTCTTCTTTAGTCTTAATAAATATTAAAATATTGTCAAAACAAACCACCACAAGCTTACCACTATATTCTCATAGCACTATGTTCATCACCCTCATAAATGTGTTAGGTGCATTAAATAACACCAATGACATCACCATCCACTCATATAAACCATCTCTAGTTTTGAAAGTTGTTTTTCATCCATCTCCTTCATGAATTTGAATATGATAGTAACTACTCCTTAGATCAATCTTGGTAAAATACTTTGCTCCTACAAGAACATCCATCATATCATCTAAATGAGGTATAAGAATCCTATAATTGATTGTAATTTTATTAATTACTCTACTATCCATACACATCCTCTAACCTCCATATTTATTTGGATTTAGCAATGCTAGTGTTGCAAAAAGACTCATACTCTCCCTTACTACACCCTTCCTCACCAATTCAATAATCTATTTATTTAATTTTACATGTTATGTTGGACTCATCCTATAAGCTTCTTGATTGGGTAGAGTTGATTCTGCAATCAAATCAATATGATGTTGAATATATTTTTTTATTGTTAAACTATCTGGTAACTCATCAAATATAACATCTGCATATTCTTTCAACGCCACTACTAATTTTTTTGGTACATGCACCACTTTTGTGTCTTTTTCTTTTCTACTAATGTATAACAAGAACCTGTCATCTTTACATCTTTCATAAATTCTTTAGTAGTGAGCATGATTTCATCCTGACCCTATTCTTTAAGAGGTAAAAAACTACCTTCATATCACCTTTCCAAAAACTATACATGTTCTTTGCTCCATCATGAATTATTTTTCTATCAAACTGTCATGGCCTTCCTAATAATACATGTCATGCATCCATTGGTATAACATCACACCATATTTTATACTTGTAAGTTTTACCTTGATCAAACACCTTTTATCTATTATAACTTTGTTCCCTTTTTAAAACATGAAATCTGATAAAGATTATGATGTTTTTTACACTGAAACCTAGTTTCTCAATCATATCTTAAAAAACCATATTTACAGAACTACCACTATCTATAATTACCTTGCATATCTTACCTCCTAAAATATACCTTATTTGGAATATATTTGTTTACATCCATGCATCACCACCTTCTTTATTTTACACAAGTTATTTCCTTAGAGCAATCATTGTTCTTTTCATCATGAAATTTTTTCCAATATCTATTACTGCAACTTCAATATTTTGATCTTCTATTTCATCTTTAGCTAAATTCACTCTTGGGTGATCCTCTTGTCACCATTATTTATTTTATGAGTGTGGACACTTAAATGATCTATGCTCTTCTTTTCCACATCTGTAACATACATAAGACCTACATTGATTTGGAAACTATCCTCTACCACCACCATAGTTTCGTCCTCTCTAAGATCATCTTCCTCTTTGTTGGTTTTGAAACCCTTGTATGTTATCTTCTTATCTTTCTAGACCACATGATAATTCTCATCTAATGGTATTAAACTTACCTTTGTTTGTATTAAATCCACCTCATCCCCTTATTGGAGGAGATTTTCCTCTTCTTGACCTAGTAGGCATTCTTCTAAAATTTTGTTTATTTTGTTTTTCTTTTGTCTTCAAAGCTAACTAATAAGCTTCCTCAAAGTAAATTATTATATACATGATTAATTCATCTTGAATATTCATCTGTTCTTCTATCTCATCATGCTCCACGCATATGGAAAGCTTGTAAAACTCATTTGTATACTCTTGTATACTATGATCCTTCTTCCTCAAATTTTGAAATCTTATGTATATGGTTTGTGCATAATCCATGGGAAGAAAAGTATCCCTCATTTTATTCTCCATATTTTTCCACAAATTGATCTTCTATTTACTTTTTATTTGTCTTTCTTTTTGCTAGTGATCCCACCAAATCATTACATGACCCTTCAATTTCGTGCATACAAAATTTACCTTCTAATCTTCTCTCATAGTTCTTCGCTCAAATAAATTCTTCATGATATTCATCCAATCTATCAACTCCTCTAGTTTTAAACTTCAACCATAATCTAGAACGTCAACCTTGATTCCTTTATTCTTTCCTTCTAGATCTCTAACTATCCTCTCCTCCATTGATGGCCGCTATTCTTGTTGCTCCTCTTACAAAATTTATTCTTCATGGTGTGTGTCATCTTCTACATCATCTTCTATTCTCCTTTGTCTTTAATTCACAACAATCTAGGTTAATTATTTTAATTGCCTCTACAACTCTTGCATAGTATGATTCATCTAAGTTATTCTTCTTCATCCTCTCACCATCTCTTATACATCCAAGATTCGAACTTGATCTGATACCAGATAATGAACTAGAATACTATCAAGATAATAAAATTACCAATAGATTAATATTATGAATAATAACTAGTATTGATTCGTATTGAATGATTCAAATAATTAAAAACCATGCATAAATAATCTTCAAATCATAATTGGAGCTGACACACAAAATTTGAAACTATAAAAATAAATAAAACTTGACCTGTTATTTTTAGCAGTTGCTATTTTTAATAAGTTTTGCATGCAAGCATGCACAAATCTAAAATATCCAAAAATAAACTAAACTCTAAAAATTATCCTATTGAATGAATTTCAACTGAAAATAAAATAAAATAGACAATTTTTAAATTTAGAAAAAACTTGAAAATAAAATTAAACTATAATTTTGGACCCTCATATGGTCACATTTGTCCTCTAAAAAATATCTAAAATATCCCATAACCGAAAGGGAGGGTTATGGTTGCATTGAACTTTTCAAGTTGGTTGTTTTGATGTGAAGATGATCTCAAATAGAGATACAAATTAAAATTTATAGCATCCAAAAGTTAGACCACTTTTTCTACATCAGATTGGTGACATGCCGAGGGAAGGGGTTGGTGGCAGAAGATGTGGTTAGATGATAAAAAATTTGTAACCCCGATGATGAAGGAAAGGATAAACAAGAAAGGAGGCTGATCGATTACCTTGAGTTTAAGTTTAAAATCCATTTAAAAGCAAAGGTGTCTTTTAGGATTTCTAAGGAAATTTTAGAAGAAATTCTTAAGGTTAACTCGTTAGAAGTGGAAGATGTTTTTCGATGATTGGAATGGTTACTCTTCTCCCACCCAATTTTGGGTTTTGAAGGAGAGGGCTCTAACAAAGAGAGGATTTTGGTTGATGTGGGTCTAGAGATTGAAGTCTTATATATTATTTCAGAAGTTTTGGTGGTGAATAACAACTGGGAGGTTGTATCAAAGGAATTGGCGAGTAAAACCATTATATACACATTTGTGGGAGCTTGGCCAAGTAGAGATGCTTTAAAGAGTTGGATGGGAGAGAATTGGTGTTTTTTCCCTAGACTAGAAATAAGATTGTTAATGAAGGGATTTTTTCAAGTTTCCTTCCAATTGGCTAAGGATACAGGGAATATTTTTAAAGTTGCTCCTTGTTTTTTAAGGAATGCAAGTCTATATCTAAGAGACTGGTCTCCATATTTTGATCTATAAAAATAATGGATATTTAATGTTCCTATTTGGGTGAGATTGTACAAACTTCATAGTGAGTATTAGAGTGAAGATGTGTTAAAGAGATGCGCAGATGCATCAAGGCAATTCATGTGTCTGGCAAAAGAGACTGTAAGGGGAGAATTAGGAGCATATGCGAGGTTTTGTGTGAGAATGGATTTAAGAAAACTCATGCCCAGAGCTATAAAATTAGTTGTAGACAACAAGGTTTGGCTTCAGGAGTTGAACTATGAATGCCTCCCATTTAAATGTTTTGAGTGTTTACAAGTCAGACATACCATAATTAATTACCCAAGTAAAATTAAGACTTTTTTAGAGTATGGGAAGGGTATTTTCAAAAAAGAGATGATAAATATATCTAATTCAAGACTCTTTCAATCAAATTTTTGGACTACTAATAAGAAGTGGTGAGTAAGAATAACTACAGAAGAGAGGCAAAAATGGTTTTGCTGGAGGCATCATTCCTAATTCTTTGAACTATTAAAGTTTGTGTTAGAATAAATTCCTAAGTCTATCTTTGGTCATCCTTTTGTTCAAATTGCAGGAGAGGATAGTAAGGAAAAGAATCCTCTAAAGCTTGTAGAGTTAGAGGCTTTCCAAGAACCTACTTTGGAAGAATCTAAAAATATGTTTAAAGCTAAAGTAGGGATTAGGATTGAGAAACAAAACTTCCCTCCTACTCAAGGGAAGGAAATTGAATACTTTTTTAAGAATTCAGAAGGTGGAATGGCTACTTCCCCCCAAAAATAAGAAGTTTGGGAATTCAGTAAGAAGACAGTTAGTGCTCATGAAAAAAATCCTCTTTATTCTAGGGACCTTAATTTAGAGGTGGAGGATATGCAAGCCATGTTAAGATACTTAAAGTAACTTCAGAGTTCGGTAACAACATGGAGTTGTCCCTCCTTGGGGCTACCTAAAGGAAAAAGAAGAAAAAAGACTATTGAAAAGATTCAGTCTAAAACACAAGCTAACTTAGAGTAGGGAAGACAAATATTGCTAACTGAAATGTATATGGGTGGTAGAGGTGCCTCTACTATTAAATAATTATGAAAATATTAAGCTAGAATGTCAGAGGACTATATACCTCTAACAAATGCCACTTGGTTAAGTGGCTGGTAGAAATATGAAAACCAAATATTTTCATGCTTTAGGAAACCAAGATTGGGAAAGAGGAGTGTATTGTCTCTTTAAAAAATGTTGGGCAAGCACTGAAGGTGTTTTTATTTTTGTTATTAGTTATGTAGGATGTTTGGTGATTCTATGGCTATCAAAGGTATGTAAATGTAACCTTATTTGATCAGACTCTTAAATGATTCATGTTTTGGTTAAAAAATTAGGAGATAAGATTTTTTTCTTACTCTCCAATGTGTATGGGTCGATGACAGTGAAAGAAAAAAATATTTTGTGGGATAATTTGTGCATGTTGAATGGAGGAGATAATACAGTGAATTGGATTCTATAAGGATATTTTAATGTTACTCAGAGACTCTTTAAAAAAAGAAAGGGAGTTATAATACTCTCACAAACTATGATGGACTTTAATAAATTCTACCTAGAGGCAAGGCTGGTAGATTTGGAACCATTTGGTCTGATATTTAATTGGAATAACATGAGATAAGGGGATCAACTAATTTTGGAAAAACTAGATAGCTTTCTTCTAAATTTTAAAATACCGAATAAGAAAAGTAAGTTTATGACAGAAGTAGTATATTTCATTGGATCAGATCACTAGTCAATCCTCCTTAAGAAAGACAATGACTTAAAACCCGAAGGTATTCCATTCAAGTTTGAATTCATTTGGTTACAGGATCCATCCTTTGAAGTGTTAGTTAAGAACTACTAGAATAATAAGGTGTTGGGTTCAAAGTGCTACATTCTAAGTTAGTAACTAAAAATTATTAAAAGGGCAGTCATTGAATGGAATTAAAAAAAAATGAAAATATTTTTGATAGAAAAGCTACTATGGAAGAAGAGCTCATGGTGTTACAAACTACTTTAAAAGAAGGTGAGTGGTTAGAGGACCTGTCAATTCTAGAGTGAATCTTGATGATGGTGTAATAGAGGATACTTTTCTTAGAAGACCTTTTGGGGATAGAAATCTAGAGCAGTTTGGCTCAAAGAAGGAAATCGTAATGCAAAATGCAAAACACTTTCATCTTTCCATTAAAATCCATAGAAATAGGAATATGATTGATAAAATTGAGACTCCAAATCAAAGGGTTTTGAAATATTTATAAAATATTAAGAAAGAAACAGTGTCTTTTTTTCAAAATCTATTAAGTGAGAAGGAGATAGATAAAAACCCTACTCAAGATAAGCTTTTTCAGAATATCCCAAAATTGGTCTCAAAAAATATGAATCTCAAACTTATAACCCTAATGTTTGACCCTAATATCATTGTAAAAAGTTAGAAAAATTCTTTTCAATCTTAAAACTAACAAAACCATAGAGCCAAATAGTTTTCAAACATGATTCTTTCAACATTTTAAAAAAGTGACTAGAAAAAATGTATTAAAAGCTATATATATATATATATATATATATATATATATATATATATATATATATATATAAAACTACACTTTTTTAACATTCCAAAAAACAAACAAACCATATTTTGATTCCTTTAGAGTAATCTCCCTTGATTAACCATGTATCTAAGAACCATGTGTCAAAGGTCATGGCTATGAGACTAAAATATTTCCTTGAGGTGATTTTAGAAGAGCAAATTGGTTTTCTAATAAGTAGACATATTTTTGATGGTATTATTGTGGCACATGAAGTTCTTCATTCATTTCAACACTCTAAAAGACTAGACATGGGTATCAAATTTGACATGATCAATGTTTATGATATAATTAATTGGAATTTTCTAGGAAAAAGTGTGGGGTAGATTTTTATTTTTTATTTTTAATAAAGATGGGAGACAATGAATTCACATCTACATCTTTTTCAATTCTAATTAATAGGGTTAGATTTGGATTCTTTAATTTTTTTTAATAAAATTTTGTAAAGAGATCTAATCTTCCTCCATCTTTTTATTATTATGACAAAGACAATAACAAGATCTTTAAGTAAAACAAGATAAGATGTAAGATTGAAAAAGTTGATGCTAAGTGTTAATTTAGTTGCTAACATTTTTAATTTATTTGTTTACTAGTATTAATTTTAGTTTTTGAAACCCTTGAAGTGGGGATGAGTTATTAGTTTTTGAAACCGGGGATGAGCTCTTGACTAGTACACGAAGAAAAGAGGATTTACATACTTTTTATTAAATTATTCATTTTAAAGTTTAAAATTTTCAGTGATTGTAAACCTTGAGTACATATAAACCAAAAGATTGTGACAATAAATCAAAATAGATTATAATAAGAGAGCTTGAATCTAACAAGCCATTCAAAATATCAAAATTGTTAATTATAGGTTTCTATTTATTAGAATTTGGTTAAATTTTCTTTTTAGAATATATAAAAAAAATTGTTAAATTTTTAATAGAGGTTTAATAATTATGTTCAAGTTTTATATATTGTAATACTGGAGATTTATTAAAATTAATATGGTAATTATAAATTATGATTTTTTTCACATTAAAATAAATATTGATTAGTATAAGTTATATATTTATTTGTAGATTTTTTAATGAAAATATTTTATTTTAATTGATCATCATTTTTTATTAGAGTTATGAATTGGTTTGGAATATATATGGAAACTCAAATCTTTAGAAGATTATCAAATCAATAAATAACATGTTTCGAATACACCACATATAACCACCACCAATATAGTGATTATCAAATTTACAATTAGCAAGTCTTCAATATACCATAAACAATCATAATTAACTTCACATACCTAAAAAAATTAACCTTAAATAAAATTAAAAATAACTAAAATGATTTACCAACTCATCCACATCTCATCAACTTAATAAAAATATTAAAATTATTATAAAATATTAATATCACACACACATACATACATATCCTCCCAACTACTAATCCCTTTCCCTTGAGGACAATAGTTTACTATCCAAAAATAATACTATGAGATTAAAAATAACTCAACATATCTTATTATGGCACATGGCTTATATTCCCTTTAAGCTCTTGTAACGTAATTCATATGGATTGGATGGTTCATATTCCAAACATTTATTGAAATTGTTTGGATGTCTTCTTTTATTTATTTTTCATTATAAAATCAGAGGTTGAGTTTTTGAATGGAAATGGTGAACTATTTATTATATATATAATTAATTTCAAATTTTTTATATTTTAGTTAAATTAAATTTAAATCATTTTATTTGTTTTATAAAATTTTCATATCATTTTAAAACATATTAATGGAATATATAGAATGATTTTTTTTTTAATGTATAACAAAATCTAAAAATTTGAAATTGTGTTTTTTCAAAATATAATTAATTGTTCACTTTAAAAAAAATAAAGCACTGATAGTATTCTAACAAGGTTGATATAAAAATAATTGTATTTTAAATTTAAATTAATAAGGAAAAGAAGAGCTTAATTTAATGGTTATATGAGTATTTTTTTGAAAATAAAATAAAATCAATTATATGTGTATATTTTTTTAAATTAAGATGAATTTTAGGCAATCAATCAAAACTTCTAAAAAAATATTAAATATAAAAATAAACAATTTAAATTAATATTTGAAGGTAAATGTTGAATAAAATGTTAAATAAAAAATTGTTATTAAAATTTTTTACATCCAAAGAGTTTGTTTCAATGAAATTTGGAATACATGTTAAAAGTATAAATATAAAACATTAACATGTGTATGTTTCATCTAACTCGATACAGGTATGGTTGAAAACCCTGTTTATTTATGCATGCATTGAATCAAAAGATTATGAAGAGCTCTTATTTGGCTTAGGAGGAAGACATGTAGATAAGAAAGCACTAAAGAAAACTTATTCGTTAGACAGATAGTTGGGTGGATTGCTTAGCGATAGCTAGATCTCAAAAGTGAGAGCTTCCTTAGGGGCTATCAATCCACACGTTTGAAATAATTAAGTTCATAAAACTAGAAAGAAGGAACTTGCATCAATAATCAAAAGGTATTGAAATTGAACACAAGAATACTTGCTTGGAAAGCAGACTAGAAATAATTGAATTAGTGATAAACTAATTAATACTAGTGTTAAGGGGTTGGGATATGCTTCAAAAAATTGGAAGGAGGCCTATGGACAAACAAGAACACAGAAGACTAGGATTGGTTGAGAGTAGATGGCTAAAAATAACTTATTGGTTTTAACTGTCACAATGACCATCGATGATTAGGGTGACCATCAATAGTTGGGCAAACTATCAATGATTGAGTCAACTATCAACGATTACTATGTGAGTTCTAGGTTGTTAATTACTAAATAATGAGATTCAAAAGATAGATTCCAGGGGATGGAAAAGGGTTAGGCTGATTACAAAATGAAATCAAAGTAAATGAATATTAACAAACAAGTACTTGTCTTACCGAAAGTTGATTGGGTGAGTGGTTGAAGTAGTTAACCTGTTAGTGGAATCTGACTTGAATCTGATAGAGTAACGGTACTTGAGATCTTGGTTGAGAGGCGAGGGCGAGTCAGCTCTCAATGTAATGATTGAATTGTTAATGATGTTGATGATTGACCTATAAGAGAACAGTCCTGAACCCCTGATAATTAATATAGATGGATTTCTATTCCAATCTCTTTTCTTCTTATAGGCACAAGTAAGAGGTTAAAGTCAAGGTATAATTAGGCCATCTAAATATAATTTATTCATGTAAAGGTTCACAACAAGATTTAAACAAGTTATATTTAGAAAAAGTCAGTGGATGATTTGCATTCTTTTGGTTGAGGAGGTGTACCTTGATCATCAGAGGTCAAGGTTTCCCAAGGGTGAGCATCAACGGTTACCCTGACTGTCGATGGTCAGGTCCCCAAAGGAAAAGGTCTTGAAGACCAGGTTGAGTTAGTTTGTGAAATTGACTATGGGTGAACTTGGTTAGGTTAGATTGGTGTAGATTGGTTCCCAAAAGGGTCCTAGGTAGGTCCAAGGGGATTTTTGACATTTAAAATCACAGTGTGTAGATTTCCAATGTCTACATTTTGCCCCTTTTTATTGTGCAACTTGTGTGAATGAGTTGCAAAACAAAAACAAAGTATGGGAAAGAGGTTTGGTTATCTCGCGAGTGGAAGGAGGTGTTCCCCTTCAAACCAAGAGTTGATGTAGTGAAGTTAAAATTGGGTTAGGGTTTGGTAAATGGTAAATGGTGAGTCATGAGGTGGTGACATGAGATTGGGCATTTGAAATGCAAACATGCACATAAAATATGACTAAATATGATTAGTTAAAATCATGCAAAGACTAAAGTTAATAATGTTGGTAAAAATAAGGGTCGGTGATAGAAGTATAAGTGATAGGGTAACCGATCCACAATGCTAGTCATGGCTGATCAGGTGACTCTATAAGCCATCTAGACAAGGTCAGTGTTGGGCACAAGTATCCAAAGTAAGAGGTGCTCCTATGAAATAACATGATTGGTCAGGTCATGCACAAAGTGGTGCAAATTATAAAAGTTCAACATGACAAGGTGGTCGATGTGGTCAAATGGACCATGTAAAGTTATCACAAAATAAATGAGTAGTCTAGGTCAAAGATGTCCAACATTGAGGTGGGCATGGTCTAATGAGGGGTCAGAGAAAAGTAATCTCAAAAAGTTTAATCTCTAGTTGAAGTGAGATGAAGTGATCACTAAGGTTAAGCATCTAGGTGGGGGGATCCAAAATTTAAAAGGTTGGGTGCCCTGACCGTTGACAGTCAGAGGTCCTTAGGTTGACAGTTGACCTAAAGTCAATGGTCAGGGAAAACCCTAAAAACCCATGGATAAAAAAGTAAAATGTGAAATTGTTTTTACCATTTTGACTTTGGTGTTTTGCTCTTTGGGTGAGTTTTGTGTTTTGTGTTTTGTGTTTGATCATGGAGAGATTTGGAATTGGTGGGGCTGGTGTGCTTGCTGAGGTGGATGTTTGATTGGTTGAGCAAGTGCTTAAGGTTGATTGAGAGTGGAGTAGATAGAGGGTGGATGAGGACGTGGTTGTGCAAGTAGACAAGGGCTTTAGCCATGACAACACTTGTGAAATGAGGTAGGGATTGTTGTAAATTTGATATCTTAGTGGAATTTGTTGGTTTAAAGATAAATTTAAACAAATTAAAATAGTGGAGTAGGGGGTTTGAAAACTATTTCAGGCCATGACGCCCTAATTTCCATTTTGGTTGAAATTAAGCAAAAGAATGGGTAAAATCAAGATTAGAATGGTAATTTAGGTTGATAACGGGTTATAGGTGAGTTTTAGGGGAATGTTTTTGTTGTTATGAGGTATTTTTAAAAGATTTTAGAGGTTAAGGGTTCTATGTTTTCACCATCGACGGTCACACATAATGACCGTTGGTGGTTGAACCTGACTGTCAATGGTTGAACTTAAATAAAATTGCCCTTAGGGGATCGTTGATGGTTCAAGGAACTGTCAATGATCGGATGTTGTAGGTTGAGTTTTATTTTTTTATTTTTTAAAAAGTGAAGTTTTGTGAATTTTTTGTTAAAAGTTTGAAGGTTTTGTTGAGGTAGATTAAAGTGTTTAATAGTTGTGTTAAGTGTTGGAAAAGGTTATATGCAAGTTAGGTAGGATGAGGTTTTTAAGAAAGTGTTTAATAGGTATAGCAAAGTGGTAGAAATGATAGGTGGTAAAATAATGTGTTAGGGTTGATGTTTAATAGTTGTAGTGAAAGTTGTGCCAAATAGGGCAATTATTGGTGATAGAAGCATGATGTTAGGACATGTGTGGATAGAGTAGAGGTGTAAGTGTAGAAGATAACATGGTAGATGTGATGGGGTAGTTTAAAATAGGTCAAAAAAGGTAGGTATAGGTTGGTGCTTAGCTCAAGGTGGGAAACTAAGTGTGCATGCTAATGTGATTGTTATGCTGGCATGTGAGCAGACCCAAATGTGAGATTGAGTCTCAAAGATATTTGTAGAGATCCATGATGATATGACAAATGATGAGTGGTATCATATGGAGGAGGTTAGCCTAGGGGCCAT
The DNA here is from genome assembly GCA_037957365.1 of Torreya grandis. Lineage (NCBI taxonomy): Eukaryota > Viridiplantae > Streptophyta > Pinopsida > Cupressales > Taxaceae > Torreya > Torreya grandis. The sequence goes on along the minus strand of JARHVA010000775.1, from coordinate 4,381,106 downwards.
GAGGCATTATCAGAAGTTACCATGAGACATGACTATGATCATGGTGTTTATTGAGAGATGGGATCTAGTTATGAAAATGTTCATGTTGCCTACTGGAGAGATGAGCATCCTACTAGAGGATGTGCATTGGATCACATGATTTTTGATTTGTGGAGACTTGATCTACCATATAGAGAATGATTAATGAGACTATTATATGGACTGGATTTATGATGAGGATAATAAACAAGTGAGATTTCATATGGGTGACATGCACTATAAGCCATTATACCAGAGTGCATCGGTAGATAGGTACCTAATAATGATGATGATGATGATGATGGGCATATCCTACTTTTCCCTTTTTTATTTGAGTAGTGTCCACTTTTTGTATCTATTGCTAAGGGTGTTAGGAGAGATGTTACCAGGGAGAATTGTATTTATGTGGGCTCCCATTTTATTAGTGCAAATATATAGAGAGATCTCAATTTTTTATGCACATAGGTGGTATGGGATTAGTGTTGGGTTTATACTCCACTACTAGGTGTATGAGCATATTAGAGTGCTTAGACCACTAGGGCTCCCATGGGATGGCTTTGTGCCTACAAACTATAGGGTAGGCTTTATGCGATGGAGAGGTGATTTGGCATTGATAGGGGCTGGTGGATGTGCTCGAGATATAGAGTTGTTCAAAGATGCCCAAGATGGCTTGGTAGTTGGTGATGTGGTGTGGAGATCTTACTTGAGTTGGCTTATTTGGGTAGGATATAGGTATCACATGTTATCACTACAAAGCTGGTGGTAGATATATGGGAGATGAGAGGGTGAGACTGAGCTCATCCCAGTTAATAGGGTGCAAAGGTAGTTCAGATTGCTATAGGGGATCCCTCTAGATTTTCCTCAATACATAAGGGAGGATGTTAAGTTCTTACTCCTAGAGCCAAAACTAGAGGAGGTTTTCTTGGACCATGAGGAGTTGCCCATGAGAGCTTCCATCAATGATACTAGTGAGGTAGATGGATATGTGGCTTGGTACTAGGCTAGATATGTAGCTACTAATTTTGGGTGGGGTGATGGGGGCTAGTAGCCCATGGATGTGGACCTTATAGGGGCACTAGTACAAGGTGTTCATGTAGTAGTGGCATTAGTAGTAACACAGGCCCAGATCATAGGTTTACAAAGATAGGTGGCCACCTTGCAAGCTCAATTTATCACCTTACAGGGGTAGGTTATGACATTGATAGGTAAACATGATTCAACAAGGGCCTCTCTTGTTTCAATGACTCAAGAGAGAGATTATTTGAGATAGGGGTAAGAGAAACCACAACAATAGTAAGAGGACCACCTGACATAGTGCTGAGAACATGATATCTAACAACTGTTGAGGAGCTGAGGTACTATGAGGTGATGGTGTTGGAATAGTTGCCTAAAGCATTGAGATACAAGGAGTATATGACCAGTTTGGTAAGGGGTCCTTTGAAGGCTACTCCAAGATAGTGGCCTCCACAGTGGGCCAGGCAAGGACACTAGGGGGCCACCACCAGATGGGAGTGTAGGTGTAGGTGGGGATAGCAGTAGTGGTGCCCCAAGAGCATGATTTACACATGTTTTGATATGTTGATAGAGATAGGTGTGCATTATTTTGATATCAACCTATGCACTAAATGCAATGAGATGTACCTATTTTGAGAGAGAGTTTACACATTGTTACATATATTATTTATGATGACATGATGTATATGATGATGATGATGTATAGTTTATGATTCATGGTTTATACTCTAATATAGATTTTTATGTTCATGTTTATGGTTGATGTTTTATGGTTTCATGCATATGCTTTATGAGATGTTGACTTAGTACCTTAGGCATGTGATGTTTAAAAGATGTTTATGATTTTTTGATTTGGTTCATGAATATGAGAGGATGTGATATGGATGGATATATATCCTATGATAATGTGATCATAATGACTTTGTTTATGGTTATGTTGATTTTATAAGATGAATTATTATGATGTGATGGTTAATAGTAGATAGGTAGATAATATATGATATGGTGCATGATGTTTTGATTATTGATTTTGTTTATGCTCATGATGATGGATGGTGGAATTAGGGTTGTTTATGATATGATATATGTTCACATGATGTTTTGATGGTAGATGGATAAGATGATGATTATGATATGATGTGATGTGATGCAATTTTATGGTGTTTTGACCATAGGTAGAGATATCTGATTTTGGTTTATGGAGATAGTTCATAGTGTTGCATTTGTTAATTGATTTTTGTTGTTTATGATCATGGAGATAAAATGTGAAAATGGTTAAGGATGTAATGAGAATACATAAAGTAAGTAGATAACAAACTAAATTTAAGAAAAGTGATAAGAATCATGAGACGTATGTTTGCATGAACCAATAAAAGATAAGAAAAAAAACATGAGGCCTTTTCATTGGTAAGGACAAAAATGAAACTCAAAGTTGGATTGGCTTAGTGAAAACAAGACTTTAAAATGATTCGCATTAGCATCCTTAGGTTGATAAATGGGTATCTTGATCACATTGTGTCAAGTAAGCTCATAGTCCTACGCATATGATATATGGAGGGAGGATGGGTGAAATTGAAACCTTTTTATGAAACTAACATGCCTCTTCTGTAGGCTTTTGAGAGGATAATAAATCAAGACTATGCTCAGATATAAAGTGTAGATTGATCAATGCGGGAAGTCTACTAAGGAGAGCCACTTGTGGCTTTCCAAGATTATTGCTTTTATGAGAGTTGATTGTTGTGTTTCTCATTGTTGTTGCTTTTGCTTATGGGTTATTCACTACTTGTGATTGTGATTTAGGGTTAGGGAAGCTGATCGATGTAGGAAGCTTCCAAGAAATTGTTAGCTTTGACAAGTGCTTTAATCAACCATCCTTCAAGGGAGTGGTTTAAGTTTATATGCTTAGTTTAAATGCTTTTGATAGTTATCCTTTGAGGGAGCAGTCCACCTTATGTTTTTATAATTTTGAATAAGTTTTCAATAATCACCCTTTAAGGGAGCAGTCTGTGAGTGCTAAGAATAACCCATGACTTATTTTTGACTTTGATATTACTTTTGCTTTTGTTTGATGTTGCTTGACATAGACTTGCTTATACATGCTATAGGGGTTACCTTTATAAAGGAAAGATTAAGAGCAAAAGAAGGTTGTATAGGTGAAAATAATATTCGGTAACAATGACCATGGAATCGATCTCAAAGAGGGATGGGAAGTACCATGAGAATCATGCCATGGGTGGATCCGTGGTCCCCATAGTTCAAGATTAGTCTATGACTGTGATGGATAATCACATGATTCAGTTGTAGTCAATTTCCCCTAAGAAGAGGTAAATGAATGTGGTTATGGGGGATGAGCTTAAGTTAGATAAATAGTGATTGTGACCCCTCTTTAACAAAAAAAAGGATGTAGATATGAAGCATTGAGAGGCTCATGTTTTAGTTTGCCTTAAAAATAAGACAAATGATAAGCTCATAATCCATACTTATGGGTTATGATGTAGGGTCCAAGCCAATTGAAATCAAGTTTGCCCCTTTTGCTTTTTTCCATATTAGTTACATGTTGATTTTACTTGAGAATAAGATCTCAAATATTAAATTCTTGCACTTTCAAGTGTTTTTTATGAGCACGCTTGATTCAATTTTGATAGACATAAAGATGGGAAAGAGCAGCCAAATGATGCTCATCAAGTAGCTCAAGTTGAGTTAAACATTCTTAATAGTAATCATCTTCTAAAATAAAGTCATGCAAAGATATGTGAAGAGAAGGTATTTGGACTTTAAGAGGTAATACAACCTCTGCTCCATGTATGAGAGAAAAAGGTGTAGCACCTATAGGGGATTAGATGCTGGTATGATATACCCATAAGGCAAAAGGGATGTGCAAGTGCCAATCCCAACCTGAGGTACTAACCATTTTAGTAAGCATGTTGTTAAGGGTTTTGTTAGAGGCCTCTACTTATCCATTTTTTTGTGGGTGATAAGGTGATGAGAAGCTTAGTTTAATTCCAAATACATCACAAAGACCTTGTACTTGTTTATTTTTTAAGGATTTGCCATTATTAGTGATGATCTTATGGGGAACACCAAAGCAATAAATGATGTGATGGGTGATAATTTTGATAATATTTTTAGCTTTTATCAAGACAAGAGGAATAGCCTCTACCCATTTGGTGAAATATTTGGTCATGGTGATGATAGAGTGATGTTGCTATGAAGAGTGGGGATTAATTTCACTGATAAGGTCCAGACCCCATTGTGAAAAAGGCTAGAAGTCAGTAGAAACTTGAAGTCTATGGCTGGGTGCATGGTACAGATTATCATTTTGTTTACACTTGACACACTTGTTCACATAATCACAATAGTCTTGGTTAAGGGTAGGCCAGTAATAAACTAGGTGGAGGATGCGTTTAGCCACAAAGAGTCCACTAAAGTGATCCACATAAATACCATCATGCATCTCCTTGATAGCATGAGAGGCTTCTAGACCATGAAGGCAACAAAATAAGATATTGTCAAAGGCATGCTTAGAAATAGTCCCTCCCATAATGGTATAATGGGATGTGCTTTGGATGAATGCTCGATGGGCATTCCTAGAGAGGCTAGAGGGAACAATGCCAAGGTTAAGGTAGTCGAAGGTTTTTTGATACCAAAGGTTAGGTTAGATCCCTTCTACATTGAATATGGTTGAATTTTCTGACTTAACGTATGAATGTTCAGTGAGGTGATGGACAATGACTGATAGCTTGGAGTCTGAGGGTGATGATGGGATATAAGAGGTGAGAGAAGCCATGGTGTCAACAAACTTGTTGGTAGATAGTGGGGTGGTTTGAATATGGTAGTATTCAAATGATGTCAAGAGTTTTGTGACTGTCTGTATAGTTGGAAAATCTCATTCTTACACTGGTATATGCCTTTGACTTGATTGACCACAAGCTAGGAGTCACCAAAAATATTGATTATTCAGACTCCCAAGGCTAATGTAGTTTGGAGAGCTATTACTAAGGCTTCATATTCGGCCATATTGTTGGTACATTCAAAATCAAGTTTAAAAGATAAAAGAAGTCGATTGCCAATAAGGGGGATAAAGATGGTACCAACTCCCCCACCATGCTGACATTTGGAACCATCGAAGAACATGGTTATGTGATTAGTGAAATCCACTTGGGATAGGCTTATGATAGACTCATCTAAAAATTCAAGAGGAGGAGGTTGGTTTTCTATTAGGGGTACATCAGTCAATTGGTCAGTGATAACTTGCCCCTTAATTAACTTCTGCTAGAGGAAATCAAGGTCAAACTCAGCTAAAAACATGAGCCACTTGGCCATTTGATAGTTTTGGTATGGCTTGGAGTGCATGTACTTGAATGGATTGGTATTGGGTATGACAAAAGTTTTATGGTTAAGAAGGTAGTGGAAAAGTTTTGTGACTATAAAAACTATGGCTAAGCAAAGTTTCTTAGTATGAGTATATTGAGTTCCATAGTCTACAAGTGTATAGCTTATGTAATAGATGGATTTCTCTTTATGCTATTCATCCTGATGGGCAAGCATTACCCATAGGGAATGGTTAGTGGTAGAGATATAAAGGTAGAAAGGTTGGCCATCCTTAGGGGGTGTGAGGACAAGTAGGGATAAAAGGTACTCTTTGAGTGTATCAAGGGGCTTTTGACAATCAAGATTCCACTTGAAAGAGATATCCTTTTTTAAGAGGTGATGGAAGGGTTGACACCAGTCAGAGAGTTGAGAAATAAAGTAGTGAATGGATTGGAGCTTCTCTTGTAGACTGCAGAGTTGTTTAAAATTGGTTGGAGGTAGCATCTCAAGGATGAATTTAATTTTGGCCAGATCCACTTCAATTTCTTAAAGGGAAATGATGAATCCAAGAAGTTTACCTGACAAGACCCCAAAAATACATTTTTTGGGATTGAGGTGGACATGGTAATGGATAAGTCTTTGAAAAATTATCTTGAGAATGGCTAAGTGGTCCTTGCGAAGTTTGGATTTTTTGAGGTCATCCACATAGTCCTTAATAATTGTGTGGATAAGGTCATGGAAGATATAGGTCATAGAATGCTAGTAGGTTGCACTAATGTTATTAAGATCAAAGGGCATGATTATATAACAAAAAGTCCCCTATGGGGTGATAAAGGTAGTTTTGTGCTAATCTTTAGGGGCAATCAAAATTTGAGTTAACTCGAGAAACTATCCATGAGAGATAACATCTCGTGGCCTACTATAAGATCAAAAAGTTGGTCAATGTTAGGTAGAGGAAAGTCATCCTTTGGGTAGATGAGGTTGAGGTCATAAAAGTCCACACATATACATATTCCCCTTGTGGCTTTAGTGACAGGTATGGTGTTCAAAACCCATTGGGGATAATCAATGGGTTGAATGAAGTCAATAAAGAGGAGGTGTTGAAGCTCTTCTTTGACAAGAAAGGCTATGTGAGGATGCATTCATCAAAGTTTCTATCTGATAGGCTTGGCTTCATGATTGGTTATGATGTTATGGGTGGTAATACCCAAGTTAATACCAGGCATGTTGGCATATGATCAGGAGAATGCAATGTTATAGTCTTAGAGGAAGGTAGATAAGTCCTGAAGTTCCTTAGTGGTGAGAGATTGGCCAAATTTTACAACATGAGGGTTTCCCAAAGTGATGATGTCAATATTTTTAATGGATTCATTCAACATGGTTGAGGTTTCTAGAGGTAAGGATTTATGTATAGAGGAATCAGGTGCACCAAGGTAGGTGAGAATAAAATCATCATCTTGGCACTAAATAATGTTTATGGTAGGAGAGTCTTTTCTCTCAAGTTTAAGATGGGTCAAAGGGATGGATAAGGGTGTCCCTTCCTTTTGATAAGTCAAGGGGCTGAGGGTGATCACATTGATTAAAAAAAATTAGGTGGGATGATGTCCTCATCCTCATACTCAGGTGTATGGGATGTTGGTGAGGAAGTGGATTCTTCTTCAACAATGGTAGCATAAGGTTGTGTGTCTTTCTTCTTATTGGGTAGAATGAAGCCAAGGACATGCTTCTCATGAGCCTTTTGGGTCTCAATTGAGATCAATGTGTGTGGGCCATGCTTGTATCATCCTAAGCTAAACCCTTTCCAAGCACACCTATGAAGCTATACTTTGGAAAAGTTTGGGTTGTCTAAGTAAGAGAAGGTGGAGGTAAGTGGTTGAGGTGAAGAGGGTGCAATGGCAATGTTAAGTGGATTGTCAATTCCCCCATAGATGAAGTTGGTTTGACATTTGGGAGGTGTCAAAGGAATAATGGCTCTAATGTTGGGATCGTAACCTAGTTGATGGTTGAGTTTCCCATATTCCTATGGAGTTTAGAAGGCATCAAGGGCAAGGAGATAGTATTCTCCAAGGGTAAGGTGTTGGAAGGTAGGTTCCAAGGGATCAGTGGTGGGTATCTAGTCTATGGGAATAGATGAACTGGTAGATGCTTCTAAGGAAGGGGAAGAAATGGCTTTGTTTTTCATGGTTAAGGGCTTGGTGGTGACTACTTGGGGCATTTTTGTCAAGGGTAGGAGGACATCATTAGGTCGATAGGTCATGTTGCATGCTATAAAAGGGCTTGGGTCAACTTGTATGGTGATAACCTAACTGTCATGTTCAAACTTGACATAATGATAGAGGTAGAAGGTACACAATCCATAGAGAAGATCTAAGGTTTCCCTAGCAAAACATTGTATTAGAATTCACCTTTGACCACATACAAAAGTTTAGGGAGTGTGTGAGGTCCTAGATGAACCTAGAGGACAACAGTTCCCAAGGTAGTGGTCATAGTGTCCTTAAAGGATCTAAGGATGATAGAAGTTTTGGACATGATATTGTCTAGCAATTTGAGTTGGTCATAGGCATGGGAAGAGATGATATTGATACTAGCTTCCCCATAGATCATAACCTATTTGATGCAGGTTTGGTTGATATGGGTGGTAATAAAGAGAGGAGGCTTTAGGTCCTCAAGGTGGATAGAGGGTATCTTTGAGTCTTTGAAGGTAACAAGGGTGGAGAGTTGGAGAGAACCTATGAAGGCCTCTATAGGATGGGAGTTTCTTGGTTTGACCTCAATGGCTTGCATAGCCTCTATCATGGCTTGATGATGGTGAGGTAAGGTAGAAATGAGCTTGTAAAGGCTCATATTAGCTAGGTTCTGGTGGAGTTAAGAATGACCCTCCTGATGGATTTAGAAGGGTTATCCTTAGAGGTGCCTAAGATGGTCACTTTGGGATGAGCTGAGGATGAAGGGATTGGGATCTAGTTTGGTTTAGGATGAGAAGATGGGTAAGTCCATGGAATAGACACCTTGGTATTCCCTTTATCCTTTTGTTGTGATTATGTGACCATATTAATGGTGTGGATAGAGGGGAAAGATGTGCTAAGAAGTTGGGTAGGTTCCCCGTCACTCTTAGATGAGAGTGGAGGATTAGGTGTGCTTTAACAAATGTTTATTGGGTGTGTTGGTAGAGGGTTTGGGGTAAGTTTATCTAATAACAGATCATCTTCCTCATAAAGCTGATGGATAATGGCTTAGAGAGCTTTGTAGTTCTTTGTGTCATGCCCAGGTTTCTTATGATAGGAATATATTTGAAGTCATTATACTAAGCTAGTTTCAAACCAAGAGGATCAAAAGGCTTGATAGGGGGTAAGGTGAGGCAAGAGGTTTGCAAAAACCTTTTAAAAATGTTTGAGCAAGATTAAACCAGAGGGGGAAAGGTCTAGAGGTTGTAGTTTTGTTTGGTAAGTTGGGTGTTTTGGTGATAACGGGTTTCGTGAGATGGGGTTTAGGTAAGGTGGTGTTTCTAGTTAATGACTTTGGTTTGGGTGTGCTTGTGGTTGGAGTGTTTGAGGTTGATAGTCTGGATATTGGTAATTTGTGAAAGACTAGTGTATCAGATAGTAAGTGAGTTGGTGTAACCAATAGTGATGGGTGACATATGTTAAAAGGAGCCTATTTCTCAAGCAAAGTTGAAGGATGAGGTACCAAGATAGAAGGTAAGGTGGAAAGAGGTAGAGTCCTTGCCATATGGACTTTCAATGGTTTCACCTCTTTGGTTGGTTTGGGTCAAAGCTTGGGTATAGGTTCAGATGTGGTTAATTCCACTTTCAGAGATGGGCAAACCAAACTCTGTGTAAGGAGGGCACTAAGATTTGTGAAGGGTTTGGTTTTTTATTTGATTATTTGAGATATGATTGCCTTGGTTGATTGAGAGGGTGAGGGGTTGGTAGAAGTTCTAATTGGTTTAAGAGGGGGTGGAGAAATGATAGATTGGTTGGTTAAAGGTGTATTGAAAGGTTAGGTTTTATTGATGTAAGGGAGCCCTAACTATTGCCAAAAAGTGGTTTGATCTATATCCAATTTTAAGGTAAATTTTAATTTTTGAACTAATGTAGAGAAAGGTTTGTGTACATGTCTTGATCCCTGGGTAGTGGATGTAAAGGATAGACTTGTAGGATAGGGAGGAGGGGTGGTAGTTTGGTCTGTTTCCTTGAACGAGGTATGTAAGGTTGAAATAGGTAGTTTCTACATGAGAGGTGTTGGTGATGAAGTTTCTCCTTTAGAGATAATGTCCATAGGAGTAGTGGTTTGTTTCACAGTTAGGGGGGATGGTGCATTAATAATGGTTATTTGTTTAGCTATGATAGTTGAGGTGGTATTTGATGATTCCAAAGCCTCAATGAGTGAAGCTAGGGAGAAAGGAACCTCCTCAGTTTGGGTCTCTAAAGGAGGGGAAGGTGACTCCACCACCTCGATAGATGAGATGGGGGAGGAGTAGGTAGATTAGATGCTCAAGTCTTCATGGATGAGTGTATCAAGGGCCATATTGACCGTGTGGGCATCATGGGAGCATTCAACATGTGTGTCCTTGATTTTGGTAGGGGCATGGTTGGGAAAAGGTTTCCTGAAGATGTCAACAGCTTGATTTTGAGGGGCATTGAGGTTATCCAACACAAGTTCCCCCTTGTCAATAAGGCTTTGAAAAAATTCTTGAAGGTATTACATCTGTTGACATCATGTCCAATTACCCAATGAAAACCATAAAGGTCATTCTCATTGTACCAAGTACATGCAGGATGAGAAGAATCAAACTGTTGAGGAGGTTTGATGGGGGGAAGTTGTATGAGGTTAGATTTTAGCAGTTTCTCTAGAATTGAGGCATAATATTCTCTAAGTGGACTGAACTATTTTTTGTTTCTTTGGTTTTTGTTCCTTGTGTTTTATTTGGAGGTAATGTGATAATTTTGTTGATTGACATTGGATGGAGGGGTGGTTTTAAGGACAACTACATTCACAGTTCCCTTGCTCTTGGTTTTGGTATTGGCTTGGTTGCCTAGTTTGGAGGAAGATATTTCATTGGTCTTAAAGGTAGAGTTCTTGTTTCATAACTTCAATTTACCCTCATCTATGGCTCAGTTTTCTAGCTTACGTGCCATGGTAAAAGCTTCATCAAAAGTTCTGAAGCTTTGGACATGTAGTGTAGAATAAATATGTTTGGTGTAGGCTTGAGCAAAAAGCTCTATAAGTTCAGGTTGAGGCAAGGAAAATAAAAGCTGATTAATCAGGCTTCTCCAACAAATGATGAAATTGGAAATGGACTCATCATCGAATTGCTTGATAGAATAGAGGTTGGTGATAGAGACCTTCTTGTAAATCTTAATGGAAAAGTGATCTAAGAATACCTATGCTAGTTGGGTGAAGGAAAAAATTGAATTCTTTGTGATGGCACTATACCGGTCAAGTGCCAAGCCAGATAAAGACATAGGGAAGGTATGAAGGAGAAGGGAATCATCATAAGCAATCATGTAACATACGTGTCTAAAAGCCCTAAAGTGTTGTTGGGGGTCTTCCTTGCTCTAAATTTTTTTGAATTTTGAAAGTTCCCATTGATGAGGGTAAGGTTTGATAGGGATAGAGGGATGAATAGGTTCACTAGAAATATGATCATATAACAATATATCATGAGCCCCTAAACTGGATGACTCAAGGTTTTTCATTTTGTCCATGAGCATCTTTATTAAGTCAGTTTGAGGTGGTGCACCCAAAGGATCATAAGGTGCATATTACAGTTGTGATTGAGTGATATACTGGTAATTGGTTGGTGGTTCAGGGGCTACCACATATTTGAATATGGATACTAGAGGTTGGGTAGGTGGTATGTAAGGGTAGGTAGATGATGGTGGTTGAGTAGTGGTTACATACCCTTGTGGGTTAGGGATGTATCTAAGGTTAGGCATGATGGGTACCTATTTAGGGATTCTTGTAGGTTGAGTATGGGCGGGAGTTGGATTGGTGACAAGAGGTGAGGTAGTGACCTTCATGCTAATGGGTGGTGAAGTAGAGGGTATGGATACTATCAAGTTTGGTGGGGTATTGATTAATGGGTTAGGGTTGATAGGGGGAAGGTTGGTAGTACTAATGGTAGGTGCTCCAATAGTGGGTGAAGTATGATGGGTTAGTGATTACATTGTTCCTAAGGTGGATGAGTCATTGATAGGGGTGAAAGGTGTAAGGGTAACGATTGGTTGGATAGGTTAATTTTTAGCTGTGGCATCAAAAGGGTTAGTAGATGAAGATGCTTGGGTAGTCAAAGATTGGGTAGTAACCACATCAATAGAAACATCCACCATAAGGTGGGATGGTATACCATAAGGAGGATCTAGAGATGGAGTTGAAACTAAGGTATGATGAGGGGAGGTGTTAAGGTAGTGCTGAAGGGCAACTGGGTTATTGTTTTAAAAAGTGGTAAAGTCTGTATCTCCCTGGGAAAATACCCAAAGAAAAGTAGGGCTTCCCAAAGGATGGGGTGAGTCTTCTACTTTGGAGATGTACTCCATAGATGGGGAAGTAGAAGAGGTTAGCTGGTTCAGTGACAGAATTTGCTTTACTAAGTCTCTTCGTTGCTTGCGAGTGAGAACCATGCAAGAAACGGGAAGATAATACAAGAATATACTCACCACTTAAACAAGAATACAAAAAAATTATCAAGGCAATCAAGACACACACTATAAAGTACATTAAGCTTAGAGGTTAGTTTTAATCTCACTTTTGGCTTATGCCTTAGTTTATGAGAATGTGTGATAGAAGTTGGCTTATAGATCATGTACTATAGAAGTAGTCTATGGTTGGTTTCAGGTTATTTAGGTTCTCAAAATAATCTATATTGGAATCAATATGTGGCTTGGTATTAGGGTCTATCCCCTCACTGCACACACCGCAATGATAAGGGTGTCGAGTGCTTAGCCAATCTATATTGATATCTAGAGTTTATACTCAACCAGAGAGCTGAGGTGGTTTTCCCCTTGGTAATGACCTCCAAGTAGGATTTACCAAAAAGGGTAAGGTGACCACTAGGTGATGCAATCTTAGTCGAGCCTTGTCTCAAGTTGTTTTGATGTTTAATTGATGAAAGTGGTTCGGCTAGTGTGTGTAACAAAAGTGGTGCTATGATAAGATTAATGTGATTTAATTCAAAGTGAACTAATGTTAATAACAAGAATGGATGTATTTGATTTTAAGCCGAAAATAAATTTTAATTTCAATTATTAGCACAAAAAGAGAGAAGAGCATACAAATATAGAAAAAATGTGAATAGAGACTCTAGGTTCCACCGGGCATGCTAGAATGTTTCATGTAAATGTTTCATGAAGATAGAAAAGAAACTCAATACAGATATGGTTGAAAACCTATTTGTTTGTGTGTGCATTGAATTAGAAGATTATGAAGAGCTCCTCTTTGGCTTGGGAGGAAGACCTATAGATAAGAAAGCACTAAAGCAAACTTGTTCACTAGATAGATAGTTAGGTGGATTGTCTAGTGATAGCTAGATCTCAAAAGTGAGAGATTATTTAAGGGATATCAATTTGATATTTTAAACAATTAAGTTCACAAAACTAAAAAGAAGGTACTTTCATCAACACTCAAAAGGTACTCAAATTGAACACAAGAATGCTTGCTTGAAAAGTAGACTAGAAATATTGAATTAGTGATAAACTAATTAATTCTAGTGTTAAGAGGTTGGGATATGCTTCAGAAAATTTGAAGGAGGTTTGTGGACAAACAAGAACATAGAAGACTAGGTTTAGTTGAGGGTAGATGGGTAAAAACAACTTGCTGGTTTTCACTACCACAGTGACCATCAGCATTTAGGGTGACCATTAGTAGTTAAGGTGACCATCAGTGATCAAGTTGACCATCGGTGGTTGGGCAGACTATTGGTGGTTGAGTCAATCATCGATGGTTATTGTGTGACTTCTGGGTTATTAATTATTAAATTAACATGATCCAAAAGATAGATTTTGAGAGATGGGCAAGTGTTAAGCTGATTGCAAAATGAAAACAAAGTAAATGAATATTAACAAATAAGTACTTATCTTACCAGAAGTTGATTGGGTGAGTGGTTGAAGTAGTTAACCTGTTGGTGGAATATAACTTGAATCCAACAGAGTAACGATACTTGATAGCTTAGTTGAGAGGCGATGGTGAGTGGGATCTCAATGTAATGACTAAATTGTTAATGATGTTGATGACGTTGTTGATGCTGATTGACCTACAAGAGAACACTCCTAAATATTTGAGCTCCTAATAATTATTATAGATGGATTTCTCTTCCAGGGTTTTCTCTTCTTATAGGCATAAGCAAGAGGTGAAGTCAAAGTGCAACTAGGCCATCTAAATATAATTTATCCATGCAAAGACTTGCAACAAGATTTAGACGAGTTGTATTTAGAAAAGGTCGACAGATGATTTGCATGCTTTTGGTTGAGGAGGTGTACCCTAACCATCGATGGTCAAGGTTTTCAAAGGGTGACCATTGATGGTTACCCTAATCATCAATGATCAGGTCCCCAAAGGAAAAGGTCTTGAAGGTCAGGTTGAGTTAGTTTGTGAAACTGACTGTGGGTGAACTTGGTTAGGCCAGATTGGTGTAGATTGGTATCAAGAGGCTCTTAGGTAGGTCTAGGGGGATTTTTGACATTCTGAATTAGTGTGTATATTTTTAGTGTCTATAGTGTCATCGACTTCAAAATAAAATTAAGAAATTAAAATTTGTTAAGATTAGAATTTTCAGCACTAAAATGGTTTATAAAAAAATTAAATGTTGTTTAATAATTTAGTTGATTTCTTGAGAGTGAAGATAAGTAAATGACTGATAATTGCATGTTCACATGGCTTTGTTTAATGAAATTATTGTATCATATGCAATTTTATGCCTTCATAGGTTATGATTCCACTCAAAAAATGATTAGCACAACAATCATTATAGACTTTCTACCAGAAGGCATGTATTTGCATTTTCCAACTTGTATGAAAACCATATTGCCAATTTCAATAGAGATGCCATCATAAGGCATGATTAGGAGGAAAAGGATGCACTATGGCCTATCTATTGAATATAGCCTCATCTTAGTTGATTGTTCAACTAATTTTCAAATATAAGTGCATGTGAATTCTTGTGAGGGTTTACTGTCTAGCTATGTATACCAATTTGATGAACAAAATACTTCGAAAATGTAAAACCTAGCTCCTACACAATAAACACAATAGAGATTAAATTTTAAATGAGGGAATAGTGTTATTGGAATAGCTGAACTATCCTTAGAAAACCTTGAGTAATTTTAGTCTTGTTTATATAGCCCTAAAAGGGCCTCAATCCAATGTAGTTATTCCTCCTAGAGTGAGTGCGAATCTTGACTTTGTTATATGGATGCAACTAGATAGATTGTTTTGATTACTTAATAATGAGTTCCCTTGACTTGCGATAAATTTTATTTAGACTTGGCCTATGACAGTTAGAATGTTTCAGAATTAGAATAAGAAGAAATAGTGCTCTTTTTCTTAATGTGCAATATAATTTTTAAATGATTTTTAGATATATTTCAAGACCCATTGATGTGCTTATATAGAGAGATATTTTGAATATATCTGCTAACCAACCTTGATAAAAATGCAGAATTGATAAAACACAATGTGTCAAATTTAAATAGTTATTGTTGGGGTGGTGTGGGAGATAAGGCTGCACTAGTGGACAAGGCCTTAATGCAAACCTCTCTAACTTAGCATGGTCTTGTTCCAAAAGGATAGAGGTTGATAGAATTGGTTTGACATGAATTTTTAAGAAAAATAAGGATGTATAAATGATGTTTATAGTAGTATCAAGATAATTTTTCAAATAATGAATGCTCCTATAAGAACTATAAGCTAGCAAAATGACGAACTGGCCAAGTAGATTAAGGATATCAAGTTTAAACATTGTCAAACACTTAATTATTAAATTTATGTGTCTACATAAAGATAAACCTTAGAATTTCATGTATTTAACATGAGAGCTGTGGTCTAAAGGTAAACCCTTACTTCGTCACCTATATGTATACTTAACTTGAGAACTGTAATTTAAAGGTAACTCTTTATTTTTTCATACAATTAATTTAAGAGTTATAATCAAAAGTTAAATCCTTATTATTTCATGAATTAACTTGAAAACCTTTACTTTTTCATATATTTAACTTGAGATTTGCAATCTAAAAACAAACTTTTAATATTTTGTATACTTAACTTGAGAACTATAATCTAAAAATAAAACCCCAAAAAAATACATCTATACAAGATAATAAATTTAATATAAATTTTGATTTGATGAAGTAATTTTTTTATTTAACCATTTTTTATATATACAAAGTTCGTCACTCATAACTGAGTGCACATACAAACCTTTGAATTCTAAAAGGTGTATGGTATACTTCCAAAAAAAGGAGGATTAAAAGACAATTGAGGCATTACATTATATGTAGTATTGAAATTAATAAAATGTGGTTGATATACTTTTAAAAATCCAAAGGATAAATAGACAAACCAAGGCATTGGCTTAATATGTGCCTATAATACTTTTGAAAGGGGTCTCTAACTAAATGTTAATTTCCTATCCATTCAATAAACTTTCAAAAGGTAATTCGAGATCTCTTTGAATTTTTAATGCATAAGTGGATTCGATTCAAAGCGTAAAATTTATAAAAAAGGCTAAACTCATAAGGAAAGGGGACTGGCAGGTTTGATCCCTAACTTATATAAACTTCAAGTTAATGCCAAAGATGCATATTAATTTTGTATATTTAAATATATTTTAGAGGTTTGAAAAATATGTAAATGTAAAAATTAAATACATAATATATCGATTGATAATTAAGGGTTTAAAAGTCTTTTATTTATAAAAAAGATTGATCCAAAATATTATTCATTTATTTTGGATGAAAATTTACGATAGAATGATGATACTAAAACTTAGTTAAACTAATTCAAATCTCTCAAAAATAGAACAAACATGGACCTAAAGGGTACATAAAAAGAAAATAACTAGAATCCAAAGACATCCAACAAGACAAAACCCACAACAAGGCATGAGGCCAACAAGGATAAAAAAACCAACAAACTGGGTAACCAAATTTGCTACACCAATACCAATTAAAGCTGAAGCCCCATAATGAAACTCAACAAAAACCATCAACTGAAACCACCATTAAAAATAAATAAACCCAACTTGATTTGGGGAGAGAGTCGAGACTTATACTACGTCACTGGAACCAAACAAAGGATAGACATAATTTTATCCATAACCCACACGAAACTAGAAAAAACACCCACTGAGAGAAAGATAATAAAACGTTGCGATACCAAAGAGAACACTGGCAAAGACCCACGTAATAGCTATGATCCACGACCCACACCAGCCATCAGGAAAGTCTTGAGTCAAGACAGAAAAAACCCCCAAACACACCATACACATTGGAAATACACCAAGGCTGAAAGACAAATACCAAAGAAAGCCACAAAAGCACCAAAAGAAAATGAATTAGCATGTTCCCATCGACAAGAGGAACGAACCCTATTTTCCTTATTAAAGGGGCACAAAGCTCTCAAAGGCAGGGAAAACCCTAATAAACATGGCAAGCAAAATATGGCAGTTTTCATTTAACCCTGCACAATATTCAAAACAAAGGAAGTGACTTCTTTGAAGAAATTAAAAATAAAGTCTTAGGAGCATGAGCTGCTAAAGCCAACCTAGAAACCCATAGACCTATCAATTGCAAAGAGCCTACAAAAGGACTTGCTCCATGTGAAAGCAGGATGAATCCACCAAAAGAACTTCGTCGACATGAGAGAATTGAGACAAAACTTTTAGCAACAAAAGAAACAAAATAGTCACCAAAAAATAGAAACCCTAAACCAAACAAACCAAACGAACCAAAAGTGATCCCCATCAGGGTCCCACACTAGGGAAAAAACACCCATGACACCATAAACGACTCTCAAAACCAAAGCTTTGATTGGGATAGAGGACGGGCTGAGACAAGGGAAGACCTCCGCCATCAAGCATCCTGACTTAACAAAGCATAAGGCACAGCCTGACCGCTATACTCTTCTCGAGCCTTAAACTTGATCACAACCCAAGCTCCTCTAGGAAAGACTTAAACAAATTCTAACAACCAGAAAAAACATGATTAGGAGGATCAAGAAGAAGCAAATCTCTAGAGTGCATCCTTTGGATGGGATGAAGATGCTCTTGCCCTAACTCTCAAACCACCCACACCCTGCGCCAAAGAGCTATCTCAAACTAAGTATTATTGGTTTTGAACATTTCTAAAGCCGCATTCCTTATTCAGATCTACAAACAAACTAGATCATCATTCAAGCTCCACTTCATCTCTTTGCAAAACCCTAATCTCTCCTAACAGAGCTTCCATCACATCCTCTAACTCCCACTCCAACTCTTCCTCCTCGGCTTGCTCATCAACAAGCTAGTCCTTGAGAACCTCTACTTGGAAAAAATCCCCCTCTACACTTCAAACCGAGCACAGTCTTTGCGAGCTTCCCACCACTCCTCCATTACCAAAAAAATAAATTTTAACCTATATGATAATATATGATAATCTTTAAATTGACTTGATGATTATAAATTATATTTCTTTTTTACATTAAAATAAACATTGATTAGTATAAATTGTAAAAAATTTTATAAAGATTTAGTAGTTATATTTATTTGTAATAGAGTCCATCTACCCAATATTAATTTGTTTAAAGATTAATAATTAAAAAAATTTACTTCTCATTTTAACCCCTTAGGATGTTTAATTATCAAATATTACATATCTTACACTTATAACTTTATATTAAGTTCACAACTTGAAGGGAATATATAAATATTAATGTCCATAGAAGGGAATATATATAAATATTAATGTCCATCAATGGACATGTGGAGACCATTCATCGGTTTGCACACCACCTCTTCTCCATTATGTTTTAGCTCCTGGAGCTCTTCAAGTTCGTCTACATAAGCTTGCTTTCCATACTAGGGGAAATAAAAGGATAGATTCAGCCCATCAATAATGTTTTTGTAAAGGGTGCCAAGGGAGGAGGCTGGTCTAAGTGAAGGGTTATGAGGAAGCATGTCATGAACGTCAAGCAGTGGAAGGAGTCATCCTGCCTGAAGAAAGAGTGAGCTATTTATCTTCATTACAAAGAGTTCTATGATACTCTTATTCTTAACTATGTCCCCTGTTTTTCATTTTGCTCCAAATTCATTGTACTATTACTTTTCATGGGTTCTTTTATTTTTAAGTATTTAGTTTGAAGATTTCTTCTCCTCTTTGATGGATGTTTACAAGTAAGGCAAAGAGTAATGAGTTTGGTGGTGTTGCCTAAGCAGTGGCAATGGCAACTATTTTTTTGCTCAGCCTTGGTGCATGTTAATATTTTGCTCAACCATGGTGGAGAGATTTGGTGGAAGAAACATTAGTGGTCAGCAAGTGGAGGCAATGGGTGCAGTGGACTTATGTTGCAAAGTATAATGGAAGCTGAGCAATGGTGTAGTGGTGATAAAATTTAAAGGGGTATGTGAAAGAGAAGCTGATGCAGGCAAAGATACTGCAAGTAATAATTATAGAACAACTATTTTTAAACTAATTGCAAATGAATATTTAATATTTATGAAGATAATTTTGAATATAAGAACGGATAATAGAATTGTAACCTTGGAAAAAGCCCATGTAATATCTTATATACAATTTATTTTTTTATTTTAAGATTTAGACTTCTTTATATAATACACCCATAGTGACATGAATTCTTTAACTTATACATGTAGAAACGTACTCTCCTTTTAACTGTTTCCTCAATGGATTCATATTTTCGTGAGGAAACATTGATTGCATTTACATAGTTAAAAAATCACATTGTTTTATGCATGTAGAATCTCCCTCACAGTACAGTACAGCAGTATTTATAGACTCATTGTTTACCCTTTTCATGGCTTCGGCTTTTGCTTTACAGATGGATAATGCTTTACAGCAAATAAATATTTTATAAGTCCCTTGGTTGCTAACATTTTTAATTTGTTTGTTTGCTGGTATTAGTTTTTGAACCCTTCAAGTGGGGATGAGCTCTTGACTATTACAAGAAGAGGGGATTTACATACTTTTTATTAAATTATTCATTTGGAGGTTTAAAATGTTTGGTGACCGTAAAATTTGGAGTACATATAAACCAAAAGATTGTGGTAATAAATCAAAATAGCTTATGATAATAAGAGAGTTTGAATCTAACAAGCCATTCAAAGTATTGATATTGAAATTGTTCACTATGGTTCCTGCATATTAGAATCTGCTCATGTTTTCTTTTTAGAATATATGAGAAATTTTGTAAGAAATTTTATAGAGGTTTAGTAGTTGTATTTAAAGTTTTGTATATGTTAATACTTAAGGTTTATTAAATTGACTTGATGATTATAAATTATTATTTTTTTTTCACATTAAAGTAAACGTTGATTAGTATAAGTTGTATATTTATTTGTAATTTTTTTAAATGAAAGTATTTTATTTTGATTGATTATCATTTTTTATCGGAGTTAGGAATCGGTCTAGGATATATATGAAGGTTCAAATTTCTAGAGGATTACTAAATCAATAGGTAACATGTTTTAAATATATTACATACGACCAATTACTAGGTTTATAAAAAATTGATTTTGAATATACTATAAATGACCACAATCGATCTCACATGCCCAAAAATATTTTGACCTTGAATAAAATTGAAAATAATCAAACCACTTTACCAACTCACCCACATCTCATCAACTTAATAAAAATATTTTAATATTAATAAAATATTTAAATTATTATATAAAAACATTAAAATCTAAAACATATATATACATTTAAAAGTGTTCCATTTTTTAATAAATAATATATTATAAATATTATTTAATATATTATAAATAATATTAAAATTATTTAAAAACTTTTAAATCAACATTTAAAAATTTTATATACAAGAACTAAGCCCAAAGCATCAATTAAATTAAATTTTCATTTATTAGCATTCTCCCAACTATTAATCCCTTTCCTTTGGTGCCAATGGTTTATTATCCAAAAATAATATAAAATGAAGATATTAAAAACAAGGTCTCATAGTGTCAAGTCTCTGCAGCAAACAAAGGGCAGACAAACCAGAGAAAGCTAAAATACCTTTGTAATTGATTTTAGATCTTGAACACTTTACAAGCTTTGTAGATCCAAATCATGGCATAACGAGTAAAAAAGATTCTAAAGCTTGAATCTCCCTGTGTGTTGTGACAATCCCCTATTTTTTAATTTTATATTTGTATAAATGGATTAAAAAAAAAGATGAAGGAAAAAAAATTTAAAATATTTTGAAGTGCTAAACTCCTTTACCAAACTGCATAAAGATACTAACTATCCTTGTAGTTTTCAGGGTAAAACACATTAACTATTCAGAGAAGGTAGAAAATGTACATATACATATCTAAGGAAGGTGTAAAAAATAGTATATACTATCAACGAGGAAAAAATGCCAATAATTTTTAAAAAATAAGAAGAAAAGAAATAATTTTAATGAGTTCTCAGTTGGCATTCAACAATACTTTGACTTCATGCTTCCCATTCATATAAATAGTCATGTGTGTAGATTTTCCAGTAATTCTTGCTGCAAAATTTTTCATAACTAGCCAATGAAGAACTTGATGCTTCAATTGGCATGCCAATGGCTCTGATTGAACTTGAAATTAGAAGAAACCTTAAAGATACCCTACCAAAAAAACATGTAGACTAGAAACATGATTTTTTTTTTACTATAAGCATTGAAAAAATAGGTTAAGACACCATAAGGGTACCCTCAAATCAACTAGCCTACCGAGCTATGTGGGTCTATGTAAGCATGGTGGACATTGGAAATGGTAGCACAGATGCTTACAAATAGGAAAAAAAATTAACAAAAGCACATTAATGAGTATCGCCTTTGCAAGAGGATTGGCTTGAGATCCTCTAGATGAAAGCCCAGAAAATAGGGATGGCCTTGAGTCAAAATTTTAGCCTTTTATTTCAAATGAATGAGTTGCTCCTCCAGGTAGATCATGACTTTCTAAAATCCAAGCATCTTGACCACATCTAGCTAGAAGGCTAGCAACACTAAGTTCCCCAATTCTACTGCCAATAACCACCCAATCTGCCTTTGGCCTTCTTGGAACACTGAACTTGTTAGCTTAGCTAAATGGTCCTTCACATATAAACATTTCAAATGCTTCTAAGATGGAGAGGTTGAGCATTAAAAAAAATAGAAGCACTAAATATACACTCTGCAAACCCATATTTACAATCTTATTTGGTGTACTATGAAACTTATTTCAGATGAAAATAAAATCATTCAAGAAGAGAGTTGTTTAGCTCCATTTTAAACTGTATTGAAGTCAACTTCATTCGAAAATAATGATTTGCCATGGTTCATAATTAATAAGTTATCAAAAGCTAAAAGAAATACAAGATTTCTAGAGCTGCACACAGAAAAACCCTGCCACAACCACCCAACCTCTTATGTAACATGATTAACTCCAGAAAATCCCATGGTAAGGCAATGCATAACTAATTATTTTATTGTAAAGTATGTCAGTAGAAATATATGGACCTCATCAAAGAAGATCATTTTATGGTTTGATGTTCACTCTTAAATAAAACAAACCAAAGGCTTTATGGATTACCATCTCTGTATATACATAAACACATGGAGTCTATAGATTTTTATCCAAATTTATAGCCTTTTATTTGAAATGAATGAGTTGCTCCTGCATGTACATCATGATTTTCTAAAACCAAAACATCTTGACCGTATCTAGTTATAAAATTAGCAACACTAAGTCCCCAAATTCTACTACTAATAACCACCACATCTACTTCAGGACTTCTTAGAACACAGAACTCGTAAAGAATATAAATGTCATGGATTTTAGGTAGAAAAATAGTCCAGATGTGGAGTCATTAAGGAGCAGTTACAGAGGCTAATTGAGTCTCACTTGGCATAATAATGTACATAAAATAGCGAAACCTAAAATGTAACAAGAACATTTTGTTCAGGAAAAATACAATCACTAATCCATCTACAACCTCCAAAAAATGACTAAAATTATATATAAACGTAATTAATTTTCTGAAACTACAAGTCATAACAATACAAAAACCCTAATTAAATTCTCCCTCACCATTGTTCGCCACTCCCCGCTAGCTGCCCACTGTAAAAAACATAAGACAAAGAAGAAGTGTCAAAATAGAGAAGTTAATTATAAGTAATAGAAAAATATAGACAAATGCTACATATTAAAATGGATTCATATGCCAATAAATACATGTGATACCAACTTTACCAAACGCTAGGTCATATCCATGTGAACTTGAGTTTGGTATTGACTAATAGGTAGGCTCAGTCCCAATGTTTTAGCAAATTAGCAGTCACATGGTATGGATAAATTGCAGATGACATTATGAGAGGCACCCATCTAAAGGCCCAATGTAAAACAAAATTTAGCCAATAAAGAACTTACCGTCTTGTGTGACAAGGGGATAATCAGAAGCACTAAGGTTGATGAACCAGTCCCAGTCCTTCCTTTCCTTCAACAAAATTGTCACATCTTGCAGGGTACAGGAAATCAATGAGGTCAGATTTCACAAACATGGCCACTTCAAGCCTTTCCCTTGGAGGTGCCTCAAGGTCCAAATGCAAAACATAGTAGTTTCTAGGATGGTAAAAGGCCTGCAATGTTCTTCTCATTCTACCACTATCTCCCTTTGTTCCAGATGTCAGATAGGCTATTCTTGGAGGCTTGGGCTCTCTCGAATGAGATTTTTGGCCAATTTCAGATTCCACAAAATACTCGCTTGAATCATCTGTCTGCTTGAGTGAAATGAATTGAAAAGATGGAGACTTTATCCGCTCAGAGGACGAACCAAACTTAATAGCTATTATGTAAATGAGGATCACAAATATGAGTGAGCTAGCAATCATGGGACGCAGCCATTTTCTTTGGGTTGCTGCTCTTCTAGCATGGGAATGGGGATTTTTCTTCATTCCTAGAGGACAATATTTTTTAATGATGCCACACAGATATGTTAAATCCATGCTCTGCATCGTTGTTATGGTTGTTGGTCGCATCGCCAAGCAGGTTCACAGGGATGGCTCTCATGCGGATATAACTGGAGGAGGATCGAAAAAGCTCGAGACAGCTGGCAATGTCTCCCCTCTTGCCCTGAGCTCGATGCCTGGAGTAGGTGCACTGCCCATCCCTGTAAATAAAATCCATCACTTCTACCAGTAAAACAACGTAGTGCCTTGGCCTAAATGAGGTTTGAAACAACGTTCAAATATTTTGGCCAATCAAGAACAACAAATAATATTATTTTAAACTGTTAGTTAAACATCTAGTAACTTGTCTAGGTTAAATATTTATATATTACCTAACATATAAATCAATGTATTCTGTTTGATCGAAATAACAAGGAATAATCACTGGGTAAAGTAAATCAAAGGCTACAGAATACCCTTCCGGACTAATAACTCGAGCACATTGCTTATATTTCCTTCATGCTCAGTTTTTTTTTGGATAAATGGTTAAAAGGCTAGGCTCTTCTAACGTAGTTCATATGGATTGGATGGTTCATATTTCGAATATGTAAAATTGAAGGCTATTGAAATTGTTTGCATGTTTTATTTTATTTATTTTTCATTATAAAATTAGGGGCGACTTTCTGAATGGGTATTTTAATGGGAAGCAGTTAACTATTTAATTAATATATGTTATTTCAAATTTAAAAATCTCATACATTTCATTTAAATTTATTTTAAATCATTTTATTTATTCTAGATTTTTCATACCATTTTTAAATTATTTATAAAATATATAGAATGATTTAAAATAATTTTGTATAAATAATAAAATTTAAAAATTTGAAGATATAAGGTTATATCTATTTCATTTTATTACTTATGATGTTGTAGCAGAGCCGGGATAGAAAATAATTGTGTTTTAAATTTAAATTAAAAAGTAAAAGGACTTAATTTGATGGTCATTTAATTATGTTTATTTATTTTTCTTTAAAATAAAATAAAAAATATATATTTAAAGATTAAATTAGATGTAAAATAAAATTTAAAACAATCCATTAAAAATTGGAAAAAAATATTAAATATTAAAATAAATAATTTAAATTAATATTTGAATAGAAATATTGAATAAAATGTTAAATAAGAAAAACCATTATTAAATTTCTTTATGGCTAGAGAGTTTCTTTCTTTGAGAATATGGAATGCATGTTAAAAAGTACAAATATAAAACATTAGCATGTGCCAACTGACTTTAAAATAAAATTAAGAAATTAAAAGGTGTTGGCATTTGGGCGTTGTTGTCTCGAAATCTTGCACCCTTGAAGAGAGTGTTCAGTCCTCTCCCAGATTTGGGCAACATTGAAACATTCCCAGAACTGTGGGTATGCCTATGGAGGAAATGGACCTCTAGATTGAAAGGGCTAGCTACCTGTATATGTCTCTACAAGACAATCTCTGCTAAACCAGCTTGTTTAAAGGGAAAAGAGTTAGAAATTTATAGAAAAGGAAATCATATTCTAAGAGTGGTGATACACCAAAACTATTTTCCACATGAATGTCAAATTCTAGTGCACAATACAACAAAAACACAAACCATTCCCAAATTCTAAAGATTCTAACAACAATATTTCAACATAGAGGTGAGATGTGTAAAAAATGACACAAGGTAACTGATCTGAAAGACAAAGTTTGCACATTCAAGACAATAGTACATATGTAAAAATTCAATACACTTGGATACACACTGTGTGACCAGTTAGACTAAGAACTCTTATTCAGGTATGAAGGATAAAGTGGGCAGAAGGATGGAAAATCATCACATGCTGCCACTATACATCTTTTGCACACTTAGACCAAAAACCCAAAAAGAGCTTGAAGGAAACATATTTATGCTAAATGCTTAAAGGTAGAACTTGAATCATTCCAGCAGGGCTTCACCATACACTACGTGGTCTCTTTTTCACTAGCCAAGGGGCTATATATATAGAAAGAAGGAAGAGAGAGAGGAAAGCCTTTTAGCATCAAGAAGAGGAATCAATTCTGTTGGAAGTCATTGTCTTCAATTGCAACTATCTTTGCCAATGATGCTCATTAGATCACTTTGATTGATCCATGCCACCCTCCTGAATGCCTTTGGCTTGCCCTCTTAGAGATGATTTTTCAATAGCTACTTAATAAAATAGAGCTATGTGAAGATGACACCAAAAATGGTTGTTGTTAATGGAGCCACCTGTTGGAGATTTGTTTCGGTGCCCAACTGCTTCTCCTTGGCTTGTCGTGATGCACAATGATGTGGAGAGAAGTTATTTTTATTCTGTTTGGCTTTGTCTTGCCTTTTTGATTGGTCCTCAAAGAATAACTCAGATTGGTGATTCTGAGTCATTGATCTGTTGGGCACGGATCCCTTTGGATCATCCTCCATCTGTCTTTGACAAGCTGACTCTGCTCTAGCTCATGCCATGTGGTAGCTTCTCATTTTTTTGAACATGATGGTGAACCATGTCGTTGGACCAAGCTTATTAAGTTAAGCAGCCTTGAAAACCTGATTTACTCATCACAATGTAAATCAAGTTTTCTAGGCTACTTAACTTATAAATTTTATAAGTTAAGTCTTTGAAGAATCCTAATTTACTTTTTGCAGACCTATTCGGGTTTTCTATTCTACTTAACTTCAAACTCTTGGAGCCTTAAGACTTCAAGATTTTGGAACTCAAATACTTCCCAATGGCTAGTCTATCATCCTAAAGTTGACATCTATCTGCCCGTCACTCCACCGGCATAATTCTCTCGGGGGCATTTCCTTCAGCGTTTGTCAGGGACATTTTCCTTCAACAACATTTCTCCCGAAGCAATTCTTTCAGATAATTTATTTGAAGTAATTCCTTCAGACCTTTGTTTGCCATTTCTCATTGTCTTTATCTTTTCAGAAAGATTGTTTCGGATAAAATGTTTGAAATAATTCTTTCAATTTTTCACTAAGTGTCCCTTCAAAAAATTTTTGAAGGACACTTTTGCCTAGAAAGACCCTTCAGATTTGTGAAAATACCCCTTCCAAAGGGTTAGAGACCTTCAAAAATTTTGAAATTCACCCTTCGAAAGGATGGAGTTGCCCTTCAAAAAAATTGAACTATCCTTCAGAAAAATTGAACTACCCTTTGGAAGAGTTGAACTATCCTTTGGAAGAAATGAAATGCCCTTCGAAAGAATTGAACTGCCCTTCAGAAGAATTAAACTACCCTTCAAAAGAATAGAGTACCCTTCAAAAACTTTGAAGGTGTTCCTTTCTGAAGGGAACATGCCCTTCAAAAAAGTTTAAGACTTTTACCATGGGAAATCTGAGAGGTATTAGCAAGGCCATTTCAAGTTTTCTAAGCCCTATTACTTACTCATTTCAAACCTCTCATTGCTCACTACTTATAAATCAATTTAAGACTTACTCCTTAGAAAACCCGAAGTCATGCATCGTTGAAAACTTGCAAAGCATTGGAAAGAGTAATTTGGGTTCATAAACCTAGATTACTTCTACTCATAAAATTTTTATAAGTCAAGTCATTCAGAGAACTTGACTTGGTCTTGAGGAGTAACTTGGGTTTATGAGGGGTCAAGAATTGACTTGTGGAGAACCTGACTTACATTATAATGGAGCCGAAACACTTTAGCCTCCTTGAATTGTAACTTTGGACCTTTGAAATGACCTATTCTTGTAACTACTATTTGGCTTTCCTTGAAAATGGTTGAACAAATTGTACTGAGGTGAAATTTGGTCAACATTCTTGGCACTTTTGAGGGGATGCATGCCTACTATGTCAAAGACCAGTCGCCTAAACCCTTCCCTTAGGTATGGAGTCACACATATAGGCACTTCAAATAGAATTAAACAAGTTTTGGTTCAAAAACACACTAGCTGGGTTGATCACACACACAAGGCAGAGACACACACCAAACAAAGGGAAGGAAAACACACCTATGCTACAAAGCACTTAGGGAACACAACAACAAACAAAAGGAAACACACAAAACTAAACTAGTATTTACAAGAAGATGAGCAAGGGCTAATAGCAAGATTTCAAGTGTATCCCATTCATAGGGATATGCAACTCTTCTCCATTAATTTTGGATAGCTGAAAGGAGTTGCTTTTCTTGCAATTGCTGATGATGTAAGAGCCACTCCACAAAATGTCAAGCATTGTATGCATGCATGGTTTTTCTCTATCTTCATCTGACTTCAAAACCAAGTCACCCTCTTTGAACACTCTTACACTTGTATTATTGTCAAAGGATCTCTTCATGAGCACTTGATGGTGTTACATAGCCTTGTGTGTATCATCCCTTGCCTCCTGCAACTGCATTAGTTCTATCAACCTGACTTCCATTGGAGTGTTTTCAAGTAATTCTAGCTACTAAGCAAGTTTTAGGGCAGGGAGTTTTTGGGATATGGACAACCTGGTTTCTCTCCCATAAACAAGTACAAAGGGAGAGTTACCAATTATTTTTTTAGGAGTAAATTTGTCTGCCCATAAAGTTGTCTTCAGCTTGTTATGCCAGGCTCTTTGATTGTTCTCCAATGTGCTCTTAATTATTTTGATGAGGTTCTTGTTGGTAGACTCAACCAATCCATTACCTTAAGGGTAATAATTAGATGAGGTACTCAAGTGAACTCCATTCTTTATTGCCCAATTAAAAGTTTTAACACTTATGAAAGCAAGTGCATTATCAGAAATGATGACATGGGGAGCTCCAAACCTTGTCACAATGCTATCATAGAACTCCAAGATAGCATTTTTTCTTTCCTCCTTCAATGCAATAGCCTCTACCCACCTTGTGAAGTAATCTGTAGCAATCATTATCGATTTGTGTCTAACACTTGATGGAGGGTTGATCATACCAATGAAATCAAGGCCCCATTACATGAAATGTTGGTCCACTTGGATAGGATTCAATGGAAGGGCTGCAAGCTTCTATTTCCTACAAAGAAGGCACTTTGATGACACACCTTAACCCAATGATAACAATCTTTATAAAAGACTAGGCGAATAGTAACCAATGCTCATTATTTTTGTAGCTATAGTTCTAAGAAAGAAATGACCTCCATTAACACCATTGTTAAACTTTTCCAGTAGCATATCAAATTGGTCATTGTCAACACATCTCAATAACATACCATTTATGTCCTTTCTAAAGAGAACATTATCAACAAGGTAATAGGGAATGGTCTATAGTCTAAAATATCTCCTTTGTGACTTGTTCAAGCTGTTGGGACACTCACCATTTTGAAGAAAACCAATGATGTCTTGAGTCCAACTTTGAGCTTGCATTTGATCAACTGGTTGGGGGGGAACTTAGTCTACTAAAGCTTCCTCTTTTGGCTCTTAAAGATCTAAAGCTAAATGCTCACACAATCCTCTTCCTCTTCCTCTTGCCAAACGCGTCACTTTGATGTCCATGTCATACTCCACCTTTGTGATCCAACCAGCTCTTTTTTCATTAAGGTCTTTGCTCAAGAGAAACTCTTTGGTGCTGGGATGAGAAACCATGACATGTATCTTATTGTTGAAAATCATGTGCCTAAATTTCTTCAACCCTCTAATCACTGTTAGAGCTTACTTCTCAATAAAAGAATACCTGACCTCATAATCCTCCAACCCTTGGCTGAAGAATGCAATTGGCTTCTCAACCTTTTTGTCATTTTTCTGCATAAGCATAGCTGAGATTGTGTCAAGGTTAACAAATGTGTAAAGTATGCAATCCTTGGAAAATTTTGGGTTCATAAGAGTAGGAGATTCTGTAATTGCTCTCTTGATTTCCTCAAAACTACTCCTACCTTCTTTTGTCCAAACAAAAGCTTGGTTCTTCTTGAGCATGTCTATGATAGGATTTACCACAATTGTAAAGCCTAGAATAAATCTCCTTACAAAGTTTATTTTCCCCAAGAAGCTTTGCAGTCCCTTCTTGTGCTGAGGCAAGGACAAGCCTAGGATAGCCTCAATCCTTTTAGAATCAATAGCCAAGCCTTCCTTAAAAATGATATGACCCAAAAGCTTGACTTCATGGACAATAAAGATGCACTTCTTTGGATTAAGGGATATTCCATACTCCCTACATTTCTCAAACACCTGCCTTAGATGCTCCATGTGATCAACAAAATCTTTGGAAAGAATGGTTATGTCATCAAGATATACAAGTAAAAACTTGTTGATCAAACCTTTGAAATCCATGTATATCACTCTTTGAAACGTGGCTTGAGCATTTGATAAAAAAAAAGGCATCTTATTGTAAGCAAAGGTCCCCCATTTCATAGTGATTGTTTTCTTGAACTGATCTTCTTTATTGACCAATATCTGGTTATAACCTGAATAACTGTCAAGAAGTGAGAAGTGTTGAGAACCTAAAATAACTTGAAAAATTTGCTTCATGGAAGGTAGTGGATAATGATCCTTAGAGACACTCTATTAAGATCTAAAAAATCCACACACAGTTTGATTTCTCCATTCTTCTTATAGACACATAAAAGATTAGCTACCCAAGTTGAGTGCTTGATAGGAAATATAATCCTAAACTCAATCATCTTGGTTAGGTCCTTCTTCATCAGTTTTTCTATCTTAGGATTGATAGGCCTTTGCTTCTACCTGATTGGTTTAGCTCTAGGTTCCATCTCAATGGTGTGATGAACTAGACTTGGATCAAACCATTTCAAATATTTGTATTCCCAAGAAAAGGTATCATGGAAATATTTGCATAATTCAATAAAGGCCTTCCTTTCAGACAAAGAACAAAGCTTACCAATCTTCAGGAGCTTGTCCTTGTAAATCATGACTCTCTCATAATTCTCTTCTTTTATGGACATGCTCACTCTTTCCTTATTATTTTGATCATCTTCATTGAAGACACTCTCCAAGTTAATTATCCCCTTGGGTATCTTGTTTGTCTTTAGCTATATAATTTGTTCTTCATAATGATCATGCAATCTCCTTTGGTTCTTTGAGGAGAAACCTGCCTCATTTTGCAAGAAGTTTGTAATGTGTTCATCACTTTCAAACACCTACCATGACACTTCATTATCTGGGATAGAGGGTCTCAAAATGATCTTGATATGAGATTGATATTTCTCTTGTCCCACATCAGCAGCTATATCAAACTATGCACCTATGGCAGCCAATCTATCAGCATGTTTATTGGAATCCCTTGGTATGGGCTGTATGTTGAAGGCATCAAAGTCTTCAAGTAGGTCCCATATACTATGATTGTAGGATTTAAGAAAGGGGTTATTAGTTTGAGCCTAATTTCACACTTGGTGGATGACCAACTCACTATCTCCATAGACCTTTAATTTCTTGATCCCTCTCTTCTTTGTCCATTGGAGGCCATAAACTAGGCCTTCATATTATGCCACATTGCAGGTGTAACCGAAGTGGAATATATAGGATAAGTAGTATTGATTATTTAATGGAGAAATAAGCATGACGCCAACTCCTACACCCACTTTTCTCCTTGAGCCATCAGAAAACATTTCCTACATCCCTTCAAGCTCATGATCTTCATTAGTGAGTGAAGGGGTTAGAGCATCCTTTTCATGCATACAATAAACTCCCAAATCAGTCTCTTCTATGAAGGTGTAAGGATCGATTCCATGTGTCTCAGTGCTATATTCATCAAGGAAAAGATGAAAAATACCTTGAAGGGAGGAGGATGTTTCACCATCTATGACAGTTTTCTCTTCTTTATTGATTAGATAATTCTGATTTGAATTTGTCTCTATGTATGGCTCAATATGAAACCTTGCTAAGGGTTGAGTCCTTATAGTCACCTTGGTCCCATATCTTATTTTGAAAGCTATAAAAGACCATTCAATAGAAATGTATCCTCCTATCTTTTCCATGAAGTCCCTTGAAAAGCACATAGCAAAATGTGTTGGAAGGTCTACCACCACAATGACCTGAATGATGGGGAAACTTGGGCAACCATGAAGAAAGACCTTCAAACATTTGAACAACCCCACTATCTTATTTGGTGTCCCATATAGCTACAATACACCTTTACTATGTGGTTCATATTTAAACCCCAATTTGTTAGCCACCACCTTAGGCATGATAGTGGTACTTACTCCACTATCCACAATGCAATTATGAGCCAACTTGTCTCCCATATTGAGTGTGAGGTAAAAAGGTGGAGGCTTTTAAAATTTGGTAGAGGGTTCTAAAAGATGATTTGGGGAAATAGTAAGGGCCACACCATTATGATTATAAACTTGAGGGGATATATGAATATTTATAAGATATTCATGCAAGAGCTCTTTTTGACCAGGCATATGCAAGACTTCCCATAGAGATATGCTTGTCTTGGAATTATTCAATGAATCAAAAGTGTTTAGAGGTGAAGTATTTACCTTCTCTTACATTTTTGAAGGTAGTGAGGGAGTTTGAACCTGCTGAACTATAGGCTTGACAACCCCACTTGCATTCTAATTTTGTCGAGGAGCATGATTGGTAGTAGGTGTTGTGCTAGAATTCATAACTTGTGGTCTTGGAGAGGCATCACTTGGAGTCACATGAACTCCTAGAACATCTCCTAGAGATATATTTTTAGCTCTTATGTTAGCTGTAACTGACATGCTTTAATTTAACACATAATCATCTCTTGCCTTGAAGTTCATCATGCCTACACTTTGGTTGCTACCTTCTCCACGATTATCCCTTTGCATAAGGTCTGCTTCTTCTAAAGTTACATAAGGAGTAGTTTTCTCTTGTGCCACCAAAGCTTGGCTACCTCCTCCATCATCATGCATAAAGTGGCCTTGAAGTTATCCCCATTGGTCCAAATTATTCTCTCCTTAGACCATATTAGCATGTACTAGAACAATAGCCTTCACGGGAGGAGTAGAATTAGGATTGTAGGCATTGGGTTGCCTATTGTAACCTTACTAATTCTATCCTCTTCCTTGGTAGTTGTATTAGGGTGAAGCTATATATCCTTGTTGAGGATAATATTGATGATTAGGTGGAGCACTCATCTAGAACTGAGCTTGTTTGACCTAAGCTCACAATGATATGATATCTTCATGTTTGTCCACAACATCATCCACTTTTTTGGGAAAGGGTCTTGGATTCACATTGGTGTTAGGAAATTATGCTACATTTGGAGCTTCAACAAAATTTTGAGGTAGCAAAGGCATGAAAACTCTTTGAGGGAGCTTTCCAGCCTATATTAAGCTATTCTCAGCTTTAATGGCTAGCTCATATGCACCTGGCAGAGTGAAACCTCCCATTGACTATAACATAATAACCACATCAGTCCAAATACCTTTGAGGTAAGTGGGGAACACAAAGATTGAAGGGGGTCTCATGATAGGTGGTAGCCTATGCCATGTCCTCTGAAACCTGTCATTGAAATCCCCCATGGATTCATTAAGACCTCTTTATATTACCTACATTCAGTTGATGAATCAACAAAGTATGGTCACTTTTATTTTCAAATCTTGTTACCATAAATTCCCCAAAACCATCCCATCTTGTGATGCAGCCACCTTCCAACATTCTATACTAGTCAAGTGCCTTACCTTTTAGAGACATAGCCAATAATCTAATGGCTATATTGGCTCAAGTGACATTATGGAAATTACAGAAGTTTGAAATGTCTCTAATATGCTCAGATGGTGGAATAGAACCTTCACCATTAAAACTAGGGAGACTCTTAGTAGCATTGGGAGGAATAGGGTTAAATGTAAGAAGGTCAATGGGATTTTGGGTGTTAAAAGCTAGGAAAGGTTGATGTCTATCCATTTCTCTTCTTTCCCCCATTTTTCTTCTTTCCCCTTGATCCCCTATCTCTTCAGCTTATCTAACTTCTTCATATTCTTCTCCAAAACCTCCTTGCCAAGGATCTCTTAGGGATAGGAGTGGTTCATGGCATTGTTCTTTAGGGAGAGCTTCAACTAAAGGGGCTTGATCAAAAATCCTAGATGACTTAGTGAGGACCATGAAGTATAATGTGGAAAACTTGATCTACAACTAGGGATTCTCACCCTTTTGGAGTCACCAAATGCTAGGTTAAGGATATTTCTACAACCTTAGGCTTGTCAAGACCAACATTCACCTTGACATGTAAATAACCAAGAACTGGGGTCCCACTGGGCATGCAAGAACTATTGTCTCCAAATATTGCACCCTACAAGAGAGTGTTTAGTCCTCTCCCAGATATGGGCAACGTTGAAAAATTTCTAGGCTTATGGGTATGCCTATGGAGGATATGGACCTCTAGATTGAAAGGGATAGCTCCCTGTATATGTCTCTACAAAATAATCTTTGCTAAACTAGCTTGTTTAAAGGGAAAAGAGTTAGAAATTTACAAAAAAGGAAATCCTATTCTAAGAGTGGTGATACACCAATACTATTTTCCACATGAATGTCAGATTCTAGTGCATAATACAACAAAAGCATAAACCATTCCCAAACTCTAAAGATTCTAACAACAATATTTCAACATAGAGGTGAGAGTGTAAAAAATGACACAAGGTAAATGATCTGAAAGGTAAACTTTATGCATTCAAGATAGTAATACACATGCATAAATTTAATACACTTGGATACACACTATGTGACCAGTTAGACTAAGAACTCTTGTTCAGGTATGAAGGATAAAGTGAGCATAAGGATGAAAAATCATCACATGATACCACTATACATCTCTTGCACACTTAGACCAAAAACCCAGAAAAATCTTAAAGGAAATAAATTTATGCTAAATACTTAAAGGCATAACTTGAATCATTCCAGTAAGGCTTTGTGATACACTACATGGTCTCTTTTTCACTATCCAAGGGGCTGTATATATAACAAGAAGGAATAGAGAGAGGAAAGCCTTTTGGCACCAAGGAGAGGAATCAATTCTATTGGAAGTCATTGTCTTTAGCTACAACTATCTTTGCCAATAATGCTCAGTAGGGCACTCTGATTGATCCCTGTCACCTCCTAAATGCCCTTGGCTTTCCCTCTCAGATATGCTTTTTCAATATCTGCTTAATAGAATAGAGCTATGTGGAGATGACACCAAAAATGGTTGCTGCTAATGGGGCCACCTGTTGGAGATTTGTTTCAGTGCCCAACTATTTTTCCTTAGATTGTCATGATGCATAATGGCATGGAGAGAAGTTGTTTTTATTCTATTTGGATTTGTCTTTCCTTTTTGATTGATCCTCAAGGAATGACTTATATTGGTGATTCTGAGTCATTGATTTTTTAGACGTAGATGCTTATGGATCATCTTCTATATGTCTTTGACAAGTTGACTCTATTCTAGCTCACACCATGTGGTAGCTTCTCATTCGTCTAAACATGATGGTGAACCATGTCGTTGGAATAAGCTCATTAAGTTAAGCAACCTTGGAAACTTGATTTACTCTTCATAGTGTAAATATGGTTTTCTAGGATACTTAACTTATAAAGTTTATAAGCTAAGTCTTTGAAGAATCCTAATTTAATCTTTATAGACCTATTTAGGTTCTCTGTTCTACTTAACTTTAGAATCGTAGAACCTTAAGACTTCAGGATTTTGGAACTCAATTACTTCCCAATGGCTAGTCTATCATCATGAAGTTGAAATCTATCTGCGCGTCACTCCACCGGCACAATTCCCTTGGGGGAATTTCCTTCAGCGTTTGCCAGGGACATTTTCCTTCAGTAGCATTTCTCCCAAAGGAATTATTTTGGAAAATTTTCTCGAAGGAATTCCTTTGGACCTTTGTCTGCCACTTCTCATTGTCTTTATCTTTTCAGAAAGTTTGTTTCAGATAAAATGTCTGAAATAATTCTTTCAAGTTTTCACTAAGTGTCCCTTTGGAAAATTTTCAAAGGAAACTTTTGCCTAGAAAAACCCTTTAGATTTGTGAAAATGCCCCTTCTGAAGGGTAAGAGACCTTTAGAACTTTGGAAATATACCCTTTAGAAGGATGGAGTTGCCCTTCAAAAAAGTTTAACTTCCCTTCGAAAGAATTGAACTATCCTTTGGAAGACTTGAACTGTCCTTCAGAAGAATTAAAATGCCCTTCGGAAGAGTTGAACTATCCTTCAGAAGAATTGAACTACCCTTCAAAAGAATTGAACTACCCTTCAAAAGAATTGAACTACCCTTTAGAATAATGGAGTGTCCTTCAGAAACTTTGAAAGTGTTCATCTCTGAAAGGAACATGCCTTTGGAAAAGTTTAAGACTTTTTCCATAAGAAATATGAGAGGCATTATCAAGACCATTTTAGGTTTTTTAAGCCCTATCACTTACTCACTTTGGACTTCTCATTGCTTGCTACTCATAAAGCAATTTAAGACTTGCTCCTTGGAAAACCTGAAGTCATTCATTGTTGAAAACCCGTAAAGCATTGGAAGGATTAATTCAAGTTTGTAAACCCAAATTAATTTTATTCATGAAATTTTGATAATTCTAGTTGTTCAGAGAACCTGACTTGGTCTTGAGGAGTAACTCAGGTTTATGAGGGGCCAAGACATGACTTGTGGAGAACTTGACTTACACTACAATGGAGCCAAAACACTTTAGCTAGCTTGACTTGTAACTTTGGACCTCTAAAATGACCTATTTTTGCAACTTCTATTTGGCTCTCCTTAAAAATGGTTGAACAAATTGTACTAAGGTGAAATTTGGTCAACAGGCACTCTGAAATAGTTTATAAAAAAATAAACATTGTTTAATAACTCACTTGGTTTCTTGAGAGTGAGAAGAAGCAAATGAGTGATAATTACACATTCACATGGATTTGTTTAATGAAATTGTTGTATCATGCACACTTTTACTCCTTTACTCAAGAAATTATCAACACAACAATCATTGCAGATTTTCTACCAGAGGGCATGTATTTGTATTTTTTGGCATGTATGAAAATCATATTATCGCCATCATGGGGTATGACTAGCAAGGAACAGTAGCATTTGTTGCATTTTTCTTCCTTGTTTTCTCACTTTATTTGGAATGGAATTCAAAAGTAATGGCACTGCCATCGATGTTTTGAATTTTTTTTCCCAAGTACTCCTTTTACTACAGAAGAATAAAGGTGGTGTTACCTTTTCCCTACCTTGTGAAAGTCAGGGATTAATTTATTAGAAGCAAATATAAGTGTACGTTAAGATCCGATTATAGGGGAGTTGGGTGTTTCCATTAGTAGTAATCTACCAAAGAGCTTCAATATAAGTTCTTACAGAAATGAAAATGAATATGGCAAACTTGTGCTGCATAGTGCAATTGGATGGAATTTGCTCATTTTACTAGGTTTGCATTTATGTACTTTTTGGTGTGCCCATATACATAATTATCTATAACAATGGTTGGAATCTTTGAAAAACTAATGGAAAAATATACCATTTGAATTTTCTACCACCATGACCCTGGAAATGGTTTTTTCATGGTATCAACTATAATATGTGGTCTTTTTAGTTTTCTTCATCTATACATTTATGGTATGTAAATATGAGATTAAGAGTTGATTTTATGATAATATTTATACTATTTAAATTTACATTTTAATGTTATTTTTAATTCATTTAAAAAATTGTTTAGGTTTTTGGTGTTTTTTTTTTCAAAATTAGAATTTCTATATATTTAATTTCATTCATTTTATTATTTTGATTAATATTATATTAATATCATATCTTAATTCATAATTCATCCTAATATTTTATTATTAACTTTTTCTATTTATTTAGCTGACACATTTTTTATATTCTTCATATTATACCCTAATCTTATAATGTTTCATATCAATTAATCATGTTCTTATTCTCCTATTATAATTCTTTTTATTTTTTTGGATAATTACCAAGGTTGATGGGTCCCTTTCCCGATATATTAAAATGAAAAGTTTTATAATATAATCCATCCTTCAGATTTACAAAAAGAAATAGATGACCATCAGGGAACTAAGCCACCAAGAAGGCTACAAAAAAATATCATAAAACACTAGAAAAACAAATAGGATGAAGAAAGTAAACATCCTTTAGAAAATACTAATCGACAACCAACCACACCGCCACTATACTCAGACATCCTCTACTTCCACCTTAACATCCAAATCCACTACCATTTTTGCTCATGCCATAGACCCACAAACCTTGCCTTTCAACTCTCCCACTGACTACACCACTCTGTTAATTGCAAGATGACCATGCATAGCCTTAGTCACAACTTGATGAAGGATGCATATGAGCCAGGGAAGAGTTACAACTTGATGAAGGATGCAGATGAGCCAGGGAAGAATCACACGTCAAGGGTTATCAACCAGTTCACATAAAAATGACACTACCTCCACTCTTTCCCAACACTGACAAACTTCCTTCCACATTTACATACCTATAATGGAGCACTAAATTTTCTCCCAAGGAGGAAAATAAATGGTTTGTCCTCTGACCATCAGAGGATTGTGGAGCTTGTTCTCTAAATTCTTGACAAACCCCATTAGAGAGACAAACCTAATTTCAAGGTCCCTAAAAATAGAAATTGGAAGAAACCCAAATCCATTATTACCTAAAAAAGGAAGCTCTAGGAATGGACTTGCATTTAAATTTTGTAGATGTTTAGCCAAACCCTTTTTGTGCATTAGTGCCA
Source organism: Torreya grandis (assembly GCA_037957365.1). Classification (NCBI taxonomy): domain Eukaryota; kingdom Viridiplantae; phylum Streptophyta; class Pinopsida; order Cupressales; family Taxaceae; genus Torreya; species Torreya grandis. The sequence continues at coordinate 4,343,020 of JARHVA010000775.1, read as the reverse complement.
TGAAGAATTCCAAAACTCTTATGACCAATCTCTTATCTTGGTCCATGACCAAGATGTTTGAGACAAAAAGGGATTCTACTTCAGAGTTTACCCTAATAAGCACAATTTACACAAGAAATTCTTCACCTGAAGTAAATATGATCATCTAAAATATTTTTTCAGTGGGGGCCCAAAAGATTTTCTTAAGATGAGCTCTGGATGCTCCTCCAAAAAATCCCATTTCCCCGACAGAGCTTCTCCCTTGTACTATAGGAAACCTGAGGGTGGAAGCTAAATTCTGATCCTTACCAATGTTCTTCTCATAAAAAAACTCAAAACCCAGATGCAACAATCAAAATGGAAAGTAGGGCATTGAAATAATGCAAGAGAAGCCTATCAAACATAAAGTATTTTTAATTCCCATCATACCTCCTTATGCTTACTTTTCTGCCACCTTCATTTCACACGTAGGAGAGCCAACTTCATCTAACTAATCATGACTGATTAAGAGTCCATAATTATATTTGAAAGTCCTTCAAATTCCTCCCAAGCCCCTCTTTGGTTATTGACAATGAAAAGAGTGTTTTGGTCCACACCATGATTAGCAAGAAAATCCATTATGACATTTGCTTCCTGAAAACAATGAGATCCTTCCTAAGCATCAAAATTTTGAAGGCTTTCCCAAGCTTTATAAATAAATTTTTCCAAGTTCCATAAAGATGTTGAAGACTTCATGAGATATGAAATAATGATTTGTGAATCACTCTCCACTTGGCCAATGCCACACTGAGAAGCCAGTTCCAAGCCAGTGCCAAGGCTTGAGCTTTGACTTCATTATTTGTACCATCTTTCAACTTATTAGAGACAACCCTCATAAGGGAACCACTATAGTCTCTAATGGTGCAACCAAATCTAGAATCCCCAGGGTTGCCTCTAGAGGCACCATCAAAATTCATTTTGAACCATCTTGGGGGTAGGGGGCACTATTCCACATTCTTCTTATATTTTATTTTGTTGTTAATATTATAGACATGTTAAAAAGAGGAACAATGATTAACTACCATTTGTCACACATCCTCATATCCTAGGAAGTTAGATTGCCATTTTTGCATTTACAAAGAGCCAAAACAACCTTTGAAATGGATCTTTTAATTTCACTTAATAAAACTGGGACCTATTTTTCTTTCCCTTCAAAAATTCTTAGGTTTTGCTCTTTCCAAATAAACAATATCATGATCACCAGGCTGACTCTCTAAAGACCATATAGAGCATTTTTGACGTCCCTAATCAGCCAAGAAGCAAAGGCATTATAAAATGATGAAGGCCAGGCCTAAGACCATTCTAACTTACTGCAAAGCCAAGTCTAGCATGAAACAACAAAGGAACATTCAAAAAAAAAGTGTTCCACTGATTCTTCCACTGATTGGCATAAAACACACTTAGAAGGACCTAAGTAAACAATTTTTCAAAGCTGATCCTGAGTGAGAATGTGATTTTACACAACCAACCATGTCAAAATACCCACTTTTTGTAGGACCTCTTGACTCCAATAGATAATTTTTTCCCAACTCATGATAGAATTGGTGGCATCTGCCATTAAATAACCTAGCTTAATAGTATAAGATCCTAATTTAACCCCAATCTAATACAATGAATCTTCTTTATTATTGATGAAGAGCTTGCGTTGTAACAAACACTCACTAAGATGCTCCATCTAGATAGCTAAAACCTTGGGAGCTGCAAAAATTTTCCAATACCAAGTGGAGAATCTTGACTCTAGAGATTCTTCCAAATAGTTTATCACATTAGCATCCCATGCCTTGATGAGAATAATTCAAGCTTCTACCAATTCTAGAATTTCTACCAATGGTTTGTGTCCATTTCAATAATCCTCCCAAAACTTAGCTGGTTGACCATTATTGATAGTCCAAGAGACATGCTCCAAAATCAAAGGTTTACATTTGAGGAAAATATTCTAAATATGGGATCCTTTAGGAGGATTTGCTATGGTCACCATACTCCAAGGATTTTTTGATTCCATATATTTAATTCTTAACAATATACTCCACAAAGAAAGAGGTTTGGTGAGCATGCCCCAAACCAATTTTGCACCAAGAGCTAGATTTTGAAAATTGAGGCTTTTGACCCCGACACCTCCAATCTTTTTCACTTGGCACACATTTTCCCATTTGAGAAAAATAATATTCTTTTTCTCCTAAGTGCCTTGCCACAAAAAGTCTTTCATGATTCTATTCAAATATTTGATATCCTGACTTGGTATTTGAAGCACCTACATATAATAAATTAGCATAACACTCAGGACCAATTTGATTAGAGTTAAATGTTCTGCCAAGTAAGCCATTTACCTTGCCAAGGTGCCATACGAGCTTTAATAGAGTAAATAATACTTTCCCAATGAATACTCCTAAAAGTGATAGAGAAAAGGGGAACACAAACATATTTAGAGGGAAGCTTCACAACCTTAAAGCCCAAAATCATAAACATAGCCTATTGAATTTGCTCATAGAAGTTGATGAAGTATATTTTAGTTTTTCTCAAATTTACCAATTAACTTGAAGCTGCCTCATAACTTGAAAGAACATCCTTGAAAAATTATGGCTTGACAACCTTTGCTTGACCAAAGAGTAATGTATCATAAGTGAATTGTTGATGATTTAAACACTCCAAACCTTCATCCACCTTGATACCCAACAACAAGGAATGAATCTTCACCTTTTTAATGGCCCTCCTGAGAACTTCAGCCAACAAAATAAAAATAAAAGGAGATAATGGATCCCCTTGGTGAATACCCCTAGAGGTTTCAAAGAAAGCTTCAGGACTACCTTTAACAAGGTTTGAAAACCTAGCTCCAGAGATGTAATGAAAAACCCACTCACACCAACCTCTATTGAAACCAAACCTTTCAATAACTTTGAAAAAAAAATGCCAATTTACCCCATCATAGGATTTATTGATGTCAATCTTCAATGGCATGCCTTTTTGATGAGATTGGTTTAAGGAATGAACAATTTCATGGGCTACAATAATGCCTTTTTGAATGTTCCTACCTAGGACAAAACCAACTTGTTCTTCCAAAATCAAAGAATCCAACACTGGTCTGAGCCTAGCTACCATCACCTTAGTTATGATTTTGTATGTCTTATTACAAAGTGATATGGGCTGAAAGTCACCAAAGGAAACTTGATTATCACCTTTATGAAATAGAGAAATGAAAGTGACATTCAAATTAGGAATTATTTTCCTCCTCTGTCTAGAATCTTCCACCATACTCAACACCTCTTCACTAACAATCTCCCAAAAAGATTGAAAAAAAGCCGCAAGGGACCCATCAAGTCCTGGAGCTTTATGTTTGGCCATAGAAAATACCATTGATCAAACTTCCTCCAATGTGAAAGGAGCAATAGTTTTAGCATTTTGTTCATCAGTGACAATACTAGGGATATACCTTAAATTTGAAGTCTATGACTAGAGATCAGAGGAGGGGGCTTCATTCAACAAATTTTGGAAATAAGAAACAACCTCACTTCTAATTTCAGATTGTGTTTTCAAAATTTCACCCTCCTTTGAATTTTTTTTTTCTATACAAGAAATGTTTCTTTTCATCTTCACTATTTTATGAAAGAAAGCAAAATTACTATCCCCTTCTCTCAATCATTCTATTTTAGATTTTTGTTTTCAATGGATTTATTCACAAAACATCAATTCCTCATATTCTACTATCAATATTTTTTCCATCCAGTAGGTAGTTTGGTCCATACCTTCTCGTATTACAAAATTATTCAAGAGCTCCATTTCCATTTCCACCTAGACTTTCTCTTGAAAGATGTTTTTAAAGACATTTGTATTCCATTGGTGAAGAAAACCTTTAATGTATTTCATCTTTTGAGAAATTTTAAACTTTGGTGAACCTGATATGATTAGAATATAGTTCTACCAGTGATGAATATTATCAATGACAGAGGCGTCTTTAAGCCACATAGTAGTCTCTATTGTAAAAAAGTTTACTAGGTTGATTCTTATGCTTGGTCATGCACTTAACTATCAATTCAAGTCAGTTCTAGACTTGGGGTAGTTAGGAATGAGGGTAGCAAGCTCTAGTGCATAACATTTAATCACACTATGGCACTAACATTAGTTTCACACAAGGTGTAATCCTTGTGCACTCACTCAAAGTACAATAATGAAGGCACCAACCCCACATTGGGCTAGTTGCATCATGGCATAACTTAGGGTTTCAATAGGACTTAGTCATTAGCCAAAGAGTTTTTAGAGGCCATTCAATGCTAAGATATAAAAAATGGGATTCAATAGGCATGATCCTTCTTAGTGACGTAAGTCCTACAGTACAAGTCCATACTTGGCTAAACAGGGATCTTAGTCATGTAAGCTAGGGAAGGGACTAGCATAAGATGTCTCAGGTACTTAGGCTCATCATAGGGAAAGCTTATGTTCAATAGACCATCTATAAGATAACAATCTAAGTATAGGTTTTAGGGCCTTGGATCATTCAATTTTTGACTTGGTGCATTTATAGGTCAGTCAAAGTCACTAAATGGCACAAGGATGCCATGATCGATCAGAGCTAGACCTCCATTTCACCATACATTCAATACCAACTAAAAATTTCTTAATGAAATTTAAATCATAAGCAAAACATTATACCAACCAAAAAATGAGGATCAACGCGTCATTTCTTTGATAATGTATAGTTTAACAATAAGTTTAATATAAAGAAATAGAACAAATGCCCTTCCTTACTCTATTCATGCCTAGTGGCTCCCATGCGAGCTTGGACTATACATTATAATATCTAAACTACCATGCATAATTAGGAAATACTAAATGGTAGCTCTCTATTTCTCTAGAGCTTCACTATAATTTTTTACCTCTCTCTATTTTCAAATGTAGGCCTTCTTTTATAAGTGAACAGGAGTCTCCTATCCAAGTCAGATGGGTGTATGCTAAGTGTTGAGCTATCGCTCATCCACTAGATCCACTACATTATCTAGGGGGGATGAGCACATGTTGTACGCTGATCTATCATTGAGGGGTTGCTATCTCACCTGATCTACTCTCTAACATCCATGTTTCTTGAGCTGCCATGTTCAAGTCTTGGTAGGGGCATCTTTAAGAAATTTAGTGCTATGCAACTACTCACCAATTGGTACGAGATCCATGGAGAATTATCCAATTGGGACCAAATTATACAAAAAAAGGGGAGTGACAAATATAAGGGTCACCTCACATCAAGATCTGATAGGTTGACATGGACCACATAATGGTACAAAAGGGGGCCCAACATTATCCCATACAAAATTGCTAGTCTACCTCAGACTAGTCTTTAAGAACCTTAAGTGCACAAAACTCAATCTTTCCTTGTTCCATATCTACCTTGAAATTTTCATATCCTTGGATATCACCCTTAATTTCATCAATAACACCATTTGCTTCAGTGCATGTGGCCTTAAGAGAAAATACGTCTATGCTTTCTAGATCTCTCTTAAAGGCTTCGAGCCTTTCTTTTGTGTGCTTCACCCCACTATCCAAAATCTCTCCTTATTCATTGGCCTTAGTTTGGAATATAGAGAAGATCACCTCTAAGTCTTGCTCCTATGTTTTCAGTCGATCACTAAGGGAGTTTACCTTCACCATTATTTGTATGTGCTCAGCCCTTATCACCATGGAGTGCTAGAACAAAGCATCTTTCTCCTTTTTTGCCTTCTTGAGGCACGTGTCAATTATTATAGCTTGGTTGGTGAAGCTAAAAAATATATTGTCTACCTCTTTGATGTCTTCTTTGAGTTTGTTGAAGAGGTCCTCCTCTACATCCAACTTTTTATTCAATTCTCTCCTTAAGGCCTCATAAGGGTTTTATTGATCTTTGAGTGCCAATCTTATTATGGGAAGCATCTGCTCCATGAGTGCACATACTTGGTCTACTTCTTTCATCTTTGAGGTGTCCACACCATCTAGGAGGGATGGATCTACCTCTTCTATGTGCTCTCCAAACTATTGAAACTTTAGTTTCATTGCCTTGAGATCTTTCTTAGCTTTTTTGCTGCCTTCTTCCATCTATATATGAAAACATCATTAATGATGTTCTTGCACGTGATGGATGAGGCCATCTTGATAAGAGTGTTGGCTGAGCGCATGGGGTTCAAGTCATGAGGGATGAGAAGTTGGTAATCATGTCCTTCTAGCTTCTTGGCACTCTATATCACTTTGGTTAGAACCTCAAACTCAGGATCATCCATATAGCAGTCTATTGCCCAAGAGAATTAGTGGTGTATTAAGGTTGTGGTAGTATTCAAAGGCATGCACTCCATAATGTAAAAGTCCTCATCATATTTAAATTCTTGTTACACCCTTTCCCTATTTATTGATTCATACTCCTCAGCCTCGCCCAGTTCTTCTTCCTCATTGGTGCTAGTGCCTTCTTCTTCTTCAATTTTTTCTTCTTCTTCCTCTTCTTTTTCTCCTTCTTTGGCAATCAAATTGCCATCATGTTATTCCTATAGGGGTTCTTCTTTGAATTTTTCCCCTTTGTCCATCTTTTCATGTAGTGGTTTTGTGGCATGAACTTGTGTTTTGACATCTTTCTCTTCTTCTCACCCTATTAGGGCCTTAGTTTCCTTCTCTATATGTTCTTTCAAGGCACCAGTATCACCTTCTTTCTCCTCAGGTGCCCCCTTAGAGCTAGGGTGTACCTATTATGTAGATTATTATGTCATACTGGTGTAGGTGCTTGGTACCTTCTCTGGTGTCTTATCTTTACTTGGTCCCACACTCACGGTGACCTTATTCTCCTCTCTTTCTTTCAATATGCATTCCCTTTCCTCTTGGGTTGCTTTCTCTTCTCTCTCCTTCCTCCTAGCCTTCTCTTCATTGGCCTTTCTTGTTGTATCTTATTTCTTGGCATTTTATTTTTCTACCTTCCTCCTTGTGGCTCACACAACACACTTCTATTCTCATTATATTGTCTTTTCAGCCTCTAGCTGATTGATCTCAACCTGGGACATGCCCTTTGATTTCATCTCCTCATGATTTTAGTGTAATTTTAACACTACATAAATATGCACCTGGTCAAGGCCCATAGCCTTCCATTGGTATTATATCTCTTCTTATGTTAGGGTGCTTGATTGGGTTATCTCTTTAAGCTCCTTTCCCTTTTCTCCTTCCATGCCTCCTTTCTCCACCTGTGCCTTGTGCTCTTCCTCCTATTATTGTTCTTCAACCTCCACTATTTGGATCACTTCCTTTGGTAACCATGCCTTAGCCATTTCTTCTTTCTTCTCTCATATCTCTTACACCCTTTGGGTGTTAGCCTCACTAGAGTTGAGTCTCCTCAATCTTTACCCAGGCTTCTGTGGCTTGGTCTTAAGTGGTGGGGAAGGGGTCCCTTCGCTTGATGAGGACACGATGTCCTCAAGCACAATGTAGGTGCCCCATCCAACTCTTCTTCCTCAGATTCCTCTATCTCCTCTTATTTAGCTATTACATTTTTGGGTAGTGGGGGGGAGCCTTCCCTTTCTTTTTCATGCTGAGATAGTTCTTTGATATAGAATTGATGCACTTTTTGAAGTGCCTGAAGAGAATGCCTCTTTTTCTAAAGCAATTTTGATCTTCAAACATTCTTGTATTTCCTCCAAAGTTTCCCCTCTCTTCTTCTGGGGATACTTTTTTTCTTGGTGGGTGTAGGAGTTCCTTCCTCCCCAATGAAGACTGGGGGGTTTTCTTTTTGTTTGGTGCTTGATCTAGTTCTAGACTCCTTTCTTGGATTCATCTCATAGTAGAGTCTATGGATGAAGCCCATAATGGTGATCTCCTAGATTGGATCTATGTTTGGGTGATCCAAGGTGTCTTATTCATCTTCATTCATGCCTCCATCTATATGAGGGAACCTACATCATATTCCTCAGCTATCTACTTCAATATCCTTGACTGTGATGTCCATTATTTACACATTTGGGATTTGGTGAAGCACATCCCAAAAATATTCTATAAAGTAGGTGAAGGGAAGATTCTTCCATCCTCACTTGTTCCCATCCTTCAGTGCTAAGTGCATGACATAATAATATTGCATCATGACAAAAGTTACCATCTCAAACATGTTGATGGGGAGCCTTTAGGGTATGCAACACTCTAGTCCAAAGGCTTTGATATATTTCTTACATCAATGCATTACCTAAGTCTTGTATTTTAGGCTGAAGGTAGTGGGGCAAGTGTAGTCCTTGTATTTTTACACTTAGGACTCTGGTGTTTTGGGAACACCCACATGTTGTCTTCACTTACATCAGGGATCTTGATCTCCTCCATTATGATCAAGATGAGGACGAAGCCCCATCTAAAGGTCTCTTTAGTTCTATGGCACTCAAGTATGTTCTTGGTCAATTCCTCAATAATGAATTGAGTAATGTTGAACTGGATACCCTATGCCATTTGATAGGCTAGGTAGAGATACACCTTGGACACATCTGTCTATTGGCTACTAGAACATAACTTTGAACTCATAAGGCATGTCATCACCCTTATTTGAGGTCTTCACACTTGTTGATCGAGAACATATATCCCCTCTTGAAGTAGTTTAATAGTTTTGTGACTCGCTTTACCTCTTCCTCATCATCCATTAGCTGATGGATATCTATACCTGTGTCTAGGAGCCCAATTATTCATCTTATCATCTACATTGAGATCTTCATGCACTGGCCTGTGAAGTATACATGGTCCTCATAGATGTACAAGAGAAGGAATTGAATGAGTTCTTCAATCTTTCTAAAGCATGATAACTCATAGAGATAAGTTTCACCTGAGGCCTTTAACTTGTCTCAAATTGAGACATCAAAGAGAGCATCATCTTTAGGGATTTTTCACCCCATATCCACCATCCAGTCCTATGATAATTCCTAGAAATTACTCGATGTCTAGTGGTTATATTCTTTAAATTGGCATACATGTGTGAAGGAGCACCATAATTCTTCCACTGATACCTATGGTGGAAATTTCATGTATTGATAGGACATTTTTGTAAGTGCCTTTATATCTACCATTGTGATGATAACCACCTCAACTATTTGCACCTTTATCTTGGTCGTAGATGTTTTCTCAATGATCTTGACCTGCTTAGGTTCTACCTATGATTCTATAGAGCTTAATGCCTTTTGCTTCTTCACCATTTTTAATCTATTAGAATTAAACCTCAGGAGGTGTGGCTTGTTGAAACCTTTAATGATTGTTGGTGCTCTTGTAGTTGTAAGATCCTTGCTTGTGTGTCTGGCTTCAAGCTTCATTAACCATTAATGTTGGCTTGATGACAACATTATGTTCCACTTAGCTCTCTATATTAATTTTCCCATTCTAAACCCTCACATCAGCTTCAATGTGAATGAACTCCCTTTCTCCATGCTTCCATTCACTTTTAATTTCTCTAGTTTGCTCAATTGATCATTGTGGATGGGTTCTTTCTTGCTTCAAATTTCTAGTTTCTTGCTAATTTTTCACTAGTCTTTAGTTATCATAAACTTGATAACTAAGTAAATACATCATTTGCTCTTTTATACCGTTATTTGTGAACCACTATTATTAATGTAGGATTAATGACATAGACACCTCGATCTTCTTGGAAAATGTAAAAATCCATCAAATCTTCAAAAATCTCCTATCTTGTACATATTAAATGTGTATGTATGTGACACTACCACCTCATTAAACTCTCTTAATAGCTTTTTTGGTGAGGTGATGTGTGGTTCAAATGGTCACTTCTCACTCCTTCTTGGGTGGATGCCAACTGTCTTGGATAACTTCCTTCTGCTTGTGTATCCTTTGGCATGATCTTTGAATTTCTTGTGACAACTTGGACACAACACCTCACATGTGCACAACTTAGCCTCTACAGTTCCACTTCTTTTCTAGCTGTGATCCTATTTCAAATGTTCTTTTATTTCTTGTTTAATTTAATGCACATCATCTTGCCTTGGCCAATCCTACCCCATACAAATCCCTTTCACTAGCCCTCTAGGGCTTTGTTATTCTCTTTATACTCTTATGAATTATTAGTACGTGCATCTTCATTATCGTCATTATCTACCTTGCAATGAACCAAGTTAGGCATCTTCACTTCTTGCTTTCTAGTTTGATTTGGCATTAGATCAATTGATACACCTCCTTGTGATTATGGTTCAAAGGTTGCCCCAGATTGGTTCGATCTTGGTCCCTTAAGGACCTCATTCTTCTCACTTTGCATTAGTGTCACTCTTATCTACTTTTGATTATGCCTAGTAAGCTTCACACATCCACTACTTAGATGTCTAGCCTCATGTGCTTATGGGTGTAAATGCTTGACTCACCCAATTAAAGTTATGCATGAAGTGTTGACATAAAAAGTTATTGTAGCCATCATGCACCACTCACTACCTATATTCACTATACAAGGGATAAAATAAAAAATAAAATATTGGTTTGGCTTGCACCAAAACTTAATCTAGTTAGCTCACTCAAATTGATTATTTGACCAAGAAGTTAAAGTTTCCATGGTGCATGCACCAACCTACTGCCTATATGTCTTCAACTGGTTTCCATTGAAATGCCTAGGGATCATATTTTTGGACAAAGTATGTAGCTTACATGCACATGTTTCCAAGATGTGATGGATGATGTAGGGACCCATCCACCAAATTTTCAACTTATCTAGGTGCTTAAAGTACTCAGAATCATGGAGTAGCACCAATACTCTTTCAATCAACTCCTTATGCTTCATATGCTTATCATGCCAATGTTTTTGGTGTGATTTTCTAATTTGTTGACTCAACTTGGCTTAGGTACACTTCTCATCTAGGTGTTCAAAGTCTTCTAACCTTGAATTTAAATACTATTGGTCATCTAAGTGGCCAATTCATGTATTGTGCAAGGAGGATACCATGAATTCTATGGACATAACTACTTCAAAACCAAACACTAGTTGAAATGGTGTAGCCTTATTCAAGTGCTTGTAGGTTGTGTAGTAGGCCCAAAGTACCAATGAAACATGATCATCCTAATCCTTGTGACCAACATCGCATATATTCATTAGGCACATTCCTAGGATTTTGTTAAAGGCTTCAGCCATGCTATTGACTTGGGGATGATATGGAGTGATCTTGTGGTGTACCACCATGTAATCAGTCAAGAGGATGCACACCATCTCATTGATGAAATGAGTGTCCCTATTGATAGTCAAACCTAATGGGCACCCATACCTACTAATGATGTTATCTCATATGAAGTGTGTGATTGTCATGGCCATGCAATGTTTGGTTGGCACAACTTCAGCCCATTTGGTGAAATAGTCAGTGGCCACTAAAATCTATCTATTACTTATGTGTCGTGTTATGGGAGTGATCAACCCAACAAAATCAATGGCCCATTTTTTGAATGGTGCCTAAGAAAGAATAGGGATGAGAGGCATCTCATATTGGTGGTTGGGATTTTTAGTGCATTAGTATATATCACATGCCTTAGCGTACCCCTTGGCATCTTGGAATAAGCTTGGCCACCATAAGCCTGAATACAACACCTTGCATGCCATTGCATAGCCAACATAATGGCCCCCTATAATCCCTTCATGCACTTCCTAGAGTATGGATTCCTATTCATGTTCTTAAACACACTAGTGTAGGACTTCATCCCTAATTACTTTGTATACCTCCCCTTTAATGAGCTAGAATGGGGTGGTGTGGACCACAAGTTGTTTCTTTTCCTTGGTGGATAAGGTTTGTGGCATGAACCCTGATGTTAGGAAAGTGGTAATCTCCATTAGATTTTCAAGAATGTGTTGAATCCTATAAAACTATACATCGAAAATGCCATCCTCAATTGATGCCATTGCATTTCTAGAATTGATGTGAGACAAATGGTCTAGCCCTAAATTTTGCTTCCCAAGTTTGACAACTATAGAGAATTAGAACTCCTAGAAAAGAACAATCCACCTACATATGCACCCATGTAAAATAGGCTTGTTCATGAGGTACTTGAGCACCTTATGATCTATGAATAATATGAATGGGGTTCCTAAAAGGTATTACCTATATTTGTCAAGGCATAGACTATTTTCAACACCTTGCACTCAATGGTGGTGTAATTCTACTCTGCCTACATCAATTTTCTACTTATGAAGGGATGGGGTGGTCCATCTTACCCTGACCTAGTTATGCTAGTACGACACCAATGGTAGATCCTAAAGCATCAACATGGACATGAAAAGGAATAATCTATTCAAGAATTTGTATAATTGGTGCACTGGCTAGCTTCAGCTTAAGTGTCTCAAAGTCTCTCTCTTACAACTCACCCTAGTAGAATGAGCCATCCTTGTGTAAGATCTCCTCTAGAAGCACCAAAATTTGGCATAGCTCTGAATGAAATTATTTTAGTATCCACAATGGCCTAGAAACACATGAATGTCTTTCTACATTGAGGGAGTCTGGAGCTAGATTATGATGAATATCTTTACTGGATCAACAAGCAAACCATCTTTGTAGATGATGTGCTTGAGAAATGTCCTAAATGGAGTTGGAAAGATGCTCTTATTTATATTAAGGAGATTTGGATCTACCTCCACCTCTCAAACATGAGGTATAGATTGTCATAGTGATCTTTTACAAGACTATACATAATCTAGTCATCGAGGTATACTTAGAGAAACCTAGGGATACAATCCTTAAAAAGTAATGATCACTACCCTAGAGAATATAGCTGGTACATTCTTGAGTCTAAAGGGCATCACATTATAGGAAAAATAACCCCATTTAGTCATAGAATTCATTTTAGGCTTATCCTCCTCCTTGATCTGCACCTGATGGTAGCCCAAAAACCCATTAGTGAAAGTATAGATTTTATAACCTACAACTCTATCCAAGATCTCATTGATGCATGCGGTCAAGAATGGATCATTAGAAAAAGTGACATTCAACACCCTGTAGTCAATGCAAATCCATATGCACCTATATTTATTTATGTTGATTAACATCAAACTTACCCATTTAGATTCTTGTACCAGGTAGGTGATTTCAACTGCCAACATTCCATCAATCTTCATTTTTACCTTGGCATAAGGATTGGGATTCATCTGATATGGCCACTTCTTGACTGGCCTCACACCATCCACTATCTTGATGCTCATTTTTATAAAATAAGGGTGGGTACCCTTCATGTCCTTATAGATACATGGGAACAAGTCCTAAATTTCTTTCAAGAAATCTACAATTCACACTAGCGCTAACTCAGACTAATAAGCACCTATAGTGGTGATTTTTAGTTTGCCATCTACACTGATGTCCACTTTAGTGGTCTTGAGTGGTGTAAAATAGATTTAATTTCTCTCTTGATGAGAGTATTTAACTTGATTTTTCCCCTCTATTATTTTAATTCAAGGATGCATTAGATCTTTGTCATCTAGGGTGTTGTCATCTACAAGGTGCACAAGATTTTGTCTACTCATTAGAGCCTTCTAATTGTGCTCTTTTCAGGTATCATCATCTTCTTAATTGGAGTCACTATTGAGTGCCATCTCTTCAAATAATGTTTGGAGTTCTATTATATGCTCCCTGAACATCTCCTTCAGCCACTCTTCTAAGATTGTAGTATCCTCAAACACTACCCTGCAGATGACTTGTAATGGCTCTAGTAGCTCTAGGTTTGTGAAGAAAAGGAGAAAGTGTGCATGAACCTCTCCTTGAGCATCTCCTAATTCCAAATCTCATGGTGTTTCTCATTTACAATGTACCATGCCTGCACCCATGTCTTCAAGGTCTTAAAAAAGGTGTGCACCCATAAACCTCTTAGTGAATTTTTACCATAGACAGTCCAAGTTTATTCACATAGATGTACATTCATGATTGGGTCAAAATTATGGACATAAATAGGTATGTCCAGATCTTCATTAATCTTATTAATCTTGGTGCATATTTATACCTTCACATCCTACCAAGTTGGTAAGTCAGGTCTTTATACTACCCATCAGTGAGTGGTAGTGCTTTTCAGGGTATGCACTAGTGTGACCATTTAATCTATCTCTTTTGGGATGCTAGCTTTAATGTCCTAGACATAATTTTCTATGGGCTAGCTCCCTTCATATTTTGGAAGCACTACAAGCTTCCCTTTACTAAGCTGGAGTACCCTTTTATCAATCCTCTGGACATGGGGGACCCATTTATTTTTTAGGCACTCAATCCTAACCAACCATGTTTTAGATGATCTTGGCCCAACTACATGTACTACGTAGCACCTTAGAATAGTGACCTTATAGGCTTCTTCAACCCATCACTTTTAGACTTCATCAATCATATCAGAGGATGATTGTCCATCCTCCTATTCGACTATGTCTTGGTCATTAGGTTTGAGGTTTTTGGCACCCTACACCATGATGTTATAGATGTGATTGATTTCATCCTTGAGATCAACACTCTCTATGTATGGTGGCCCTTGATCACTTGAAATTGGGATTACCACCCTTTCCTTACCATTCTCAAAAGTCATATAACACTTCTTAAAGTGTATATCTGCATTGTTGGCATAGCTCCATGGCCTTCCTAAGATCATAGGATAGTTGTCATGTTATTTCAAATCAATGACCTCAAAGTCGATGTGGAACTTGGTGCTCATGATATCTATGATGGCACCCTTCAAGATCCCGATTGGTTATGCCCATGTTTTGTTAGCTATGAACAACATATGAGGTGAAGGCCTCAAGGGTGGTCACCCCATCTTGTCCTAAGAGTTTTTGGTTAGGATATTGACCTCAATGCCCATATCTACCAATACTTAATAGACCTACCATACATTGATAGTGGCATCTATTAATAATTCCTAGTCATACTTGGTGTTTTGAGTATGCCTAACTTCATGCACCCACTCCATATGCAACACTACAACTTTTATCACTTGAGATGTGACCTCTTATGATGGTTCTTTTCCTACATGCTTTCAAAGAAGGTCCTTAAATAGTGGCAACATCCCGTTAGTCTGCAAGAGGTGCAAGATCTCAGTCAACTCCTAATCTTTGGCCTCCTAGTGATCTTGCTTCTTGCTTGAAGTGATGGTATGTGCCTTTAAATATCTAGCTAACTAAAGCTCACCCTGCAAGTTTTGTATCACTCTCATGGCTTGTTTTCAGATGTCCTTCTAATATTTGGGTTTAGGATATGGTACAAATTTTGGCTTTGATCATGTTACATGCTTAGTGCAGTTTGATTTTCCATACTCTAAGCACAACTCTTGGTTTGGTGCAGTTGGTGGTTGAGTGGTGAGCCCACTCCTTATCATGGCTGGTAGCTTGGGTGGCTCCTTACAATTCTATTGGGGATTAGGGGACCACTTTTCCTCTTTGGATTCATGCCTAGTTATTATGGTACCTTTGTCTGCACCAGGCCAACCTTGAGTCAAATTTTTATATAAGTCAGGGCATTCCTCAATTGTATGTGGTCATTGATAATCCCTACATGTTGGGTATGTGGGGCAATCATGCTAATAATAATTAGTCAATCCATACTTGTAGCATGATCATGGTGGGAATATTCTACCACCACACCCTCCTCCTCATTTGTGCATGCCTCATTAGTTCCCATAACCCATATGATTCTAGCCATAGCCTTCATTGCCTTGGCCCACCTGACCATCATCATATGTCTTCACTTGTCTTATGCCTCTTTCCATGTTTTGGCACATCTCATCAATAACTCTATAGTCCACTATGGAGTGTGTATAGGCATCACACATCTTGTAATAAATGGTGGTGTTTACTTGGCTAGTGCATTGCAACAAAGGAAAATTTCATGAGTCATGTAGCCTATGATAAACCTCATAATTAAGAAGTAGGGCATGGACATTTTTTCATGGATAGTTATTCTTGTTATACCCCTCCATCTCATAATTAGTTCACTATAACCCACTATAAGTGTCATGCACCGAACTAGTGGTTAACTTCTATAGCTGGGAGGCCATTAATGAAATCTATGCCTCTATGAATGGACTGATCCTGGTATTGGTGCTTCCTACTACCTCAGCCTAGAGCATGGATTCAAGTGCTTTATGGGGGTCTATAAAGGTCTTCATAGAAAAAACTCTTACAAATGGTACCAACAAGCCTCCAATAAACCATTGTGTGTGTTGGGAGGGTTGAATGTCATATGGAAGCCTAGATAGAAGAGTTTTAATTCGTGCATCATACAAGTGTATGCTCTTGAATAACCCTTGGTTGGTTTACTTGAGTACGATAATGCTCTATTGCTCAAACTAAGGGATATCAAACTCTTTCAAGAATTATTCCTTTATAATATTGTAGTCAACCATACCTTAGTTTGAATCAAATTTTTGATACCAAGTATGGGTACAATCTAGTAAGGTGGTCATGAACTAGTTTGCCTTGTGATCAAGATAAGTGATGCCCAGAGCATGCCATTATAACTCACACTTTAGCACATGCTCTATGGAATTTTCAACTTCATGATATTAGGCAATGCATCACCATCTCGTGGTAGATATATTAAGGGGGTGGCACTAGGTTTTGAGGCACTTCCCCAATTGGGTCTATGTTAGATGTGGCCCTCATGTGCCTCTAATTGTTAGGTTGAGTGTCAACCTTGATAGAGTAGGTTGCATTTCTAAAGTTATTAGCATAGTACCACTAACTGGTGGCACTGTGCCACTTCTTATAGGCTGTTGCCCAGTTGGTGTAACTAACATTATTTACACTAGAATGCGTACACTTGTGTTCAATGCTCCTAGGTTGGCACTTGCTCGATTCACCATACCATTATTTAGTTCTTCATAGGGGATCACTTCCTCAAGTATAAAATCTTTATTCAAATCTTAAGTCCTATCAAAGTCGATGTCGATAAGAGGTTTAGTTATTATTCTTCTATCTTTTGATGGGGAATCTAGTGCATGAGCTTGTGCTTCACATTCAAAGGGTTTAGGTGCTTTTGGCACATTCTCAAGTTCCACATCTTGTAGGAACCCACTGCATCTTGCACCTAACTACTACATCTAATCTCTTACTTTTTCCTCTCTCTCTTTGCATTATTACAATTCAAGGAATCCTTCCCCATGCACTTACTACTTGCTATGGGTCCTCTTAGCACTTCTAGGTTCTATATCTTCCATCATCTTGTGCCTTCACTTTCTATAATTTAACCTCTAGAGATCTCAGGTGTAAAGTTGTTATTCTTCTTCCATTACACCTTACCTACACTTCCCCTTTTCACCTTCTATGCTTGTTCATATGTGAGAGGAATTTAGCCTTCCATCCTTATGGTTTCTATCTTGTAATCCACTAGAAGATTCTTCAGTTTGGTGTTGAGCCCTCTTATAAATGTGTCCCTTAGGTCATGAAGAAAATTGTACTCTACTTCTTTTGAGCATGAGAAGCTCAACATTATGAACTCTAGCACATAGTTGTTTAACATGTCACTCCACCACTTGTTCACAATGTGCATCCAAACTTCATCCAGGCTCTTCAAGGAGAAGGGTGTCTTTCTCTATGTATTAGTGAATGACCACTTTGAGGGCACAACAATCCTTGGTATCATGTCCTGGCGTATGATGATATAGGCAAATCTTAGTATCATCGAACCAAGAAGGTTTTGACCTAAGGGGTTGGAATGGCTTGGTAGGTGGAAGGGTTATGCTAGAGGTCTGCAAAAGTTGGTGCAATATCAAAGCGTATGAACCCACTAAAGGGTCTGTGCTTGTTGATGTGTGAGATGCTAGTGAATTTTTCTTGGGGGGTGTTGAAGGAGACTTTTGTACCACCTTTTGGGTTGGTGGTGCGGCCACATGTGGAGATGACACTTTCTTTGTGAAAGGTGCCAAATTTTTTAGAGAGGGTAGGCTTGTGGTAGGCAAAGGAAGTAGTGGAGGTAACTTATTTTGGTTAGGGGTCAGAGTAGGGAACACTCCTATTAGGGTAGAAGGATGAGGGCCCAAAATGGAGGGAAATGGTGATGGTGGAGGAGGGGTTCACTACCGTGGCTTAGCAGTCTTCTTTGGTTTGGTTTGAGGACTACTATTGGGTGAGGCCTGGTTCAAGTCTACCTTCACTTGCGGGTGAGTGAGGTTAGTGACGGGATGAACACCGAGTGACTTGATGGGTTTTGATATGGTGGATGAGGGTTTATGTTTTGACGTGAATGGTTGAGGTTTTAAAGGTTTGGAAATGGAAGTCTGGTCATTGTTGGAAACTTTTGGAGATTTTGTCACAAGAGGGTTGGTGGCAAGAGATGAGACAGGCTGGGTAGGATGAGGAGCTTTGAGTTACTCCCATAATGCCTGATGTTCCACTTTCTTTGATTGGAGAAGTCCTAGTTTCTCTACTAATCGAGAGAATGGTTTGGAAGGTGTAGGATGAGGCTTTGGTCCTTCAGAAGATGTGGATGGTTACGAGGCCGAAAATGTGTTAGGTGTGGCAGTCTCAGACCCAAGGTGTGAGGGAGTTATAACTGGATTGTCATTGGTCGAAGAAGATGGAGAGCTAGGTTCTCTCTTGGTGGTGAAGGAACCCGAGAATGTAGCTCCTCAAGAGGGTAGAGGGAATGGATGATTGTGCCTTCTACGTGTGGTTGAGGAGTAGGAAGGGTAGGGTCCTCCATTGGTAGGAGGAATGATGAAGGTGAGGCTGGTGGTGCTAGTATGGCCAAGGCATCCTATAATATAAGGGAAGTTGATGGAGAAGTAATAGGAGAAGAGGGTTCATCCACATGTGATGGACTGATGGGCAGACTAATCTCTTGAGACTATGAAAGAGGTTGGTCAGATATAGGAGGTGAGACCATGTTGACTGCACGTATATTATGTTCATGGGAGTCATTAGTCATGGTCTGCACATTGTTTTGGCTAGGAGGATGATTGGGAAAGGGTTTTTTAAAGATATCTATGCTTTTATTGGGTGGCATGTTTGGGTTGTCTAAGACAAGGTCACCTTTATCAAGCATGTCCTGAATGATGTTCTTGAGAGTCTTACAGTTGCCTGTGTCATGGCCTTTGACACAGTGGTAATTATAAAAGTCATTCTCCATATACCACACAGGGATAGCATGCGAGGGATCAAATTGAGGAGGTGGTCAGATTTGGGGGAGATTAAGGACTCCCTATTTGACAAGTTTATCTAGCACAGATGCGTATGATTCTCCTAGTGGAGTATACTGACGCTGCACATATCTTTGCTGGAATTGTTTGGTGATGTAGTCTGATGTGGAAGGTTGAGATTGGTTATTTGTTGAAGAAGATGATCTAACGACTACAACATTTGCTGATGCCTTAGATTTGGAATTAGAAAAAGAAGGTTTAGAGGAAGAGTCATTGGACCTGGAGTTGGGGTTTTTACTCCGCAACTTGACTTTGTTTTCCTTGACGGCACGTAGTTCAAGTTTCTTGGCCATCATGAAAGCCTCGTCAAAGGTGCAAAATGTCTGGACCTGTAAGGTAGAAGAGATGTGCTTGGCACATGCTCTTGAAAAGAGCTCAATGAGCTCAGGTTGAGGTAGGGAAAATGAGAGCTGATTGATTAGGCCTCTCTAGTGAGCAACGAAATCAGCTATGGATTCATCCTCAAATTGTTGGATAGAATACAGATCTGTGATTGAGACCTTTTTGGTGATATTGATAGAAAAGTGGTCGAGGAAGAGTTGGGCTAGCTAGGTGAATGTGAAAAGAGAATGGCTGGTAAGAGAGTTGTACCAGTCGAGAGTAGCACCAGCAAGCAACATGGGGAATGTGCGTAACAATGCATCGTCATGCGCTATGAGATAACAAGCATGTCTAAATGCTCGTAGGTGCTATTGCAGTCTTCATTACTCTAGAAATGAGTAAATTTAGGAAGTTCCCACTGACTAGGATATGGCTGGATTGGGACGAAAGGATGAATGGGTTCATTGCAAATTTGCTCATACGAGAGAGCATTTCGTGAACCAGAAATAGAGGTCTTGAGACTAGACATTTTGTCCATCAGCATTTTGATTATATCAACTGATGGATTGACGAGTGGAGTGCCCCCTAGGTTGTAGGGCATTTGAAAGGTATTGAGAGGAGCGTATGATGTGGTTGGTTACACTTGTGTAGGTGTAACATATGGGTAACTAGTTATCGGGGCAGATGTTGAAGCCAAGGGCACTTGTGCTATGGGGTTGGTGGGCACAAATTAGATAGGGGCCATCAAAGGTAGTTGAGGGGTGGCCACACTTGTTGAAGGGTAGGCAGTTACTCTTGTGTTGATAGGTGCAAGAGTAGGGGGATAAAGACCAATAGGTTTTGGAAGGGTGTAGAATTTGGTTGAGTAGTTTGAGGTTGAGGGGGTGCCAAAACCCCCATGGAGGTAGGTCTAAAAGGAAAGGCTAAATTTTGAAGATAGGACACGATCGGGTTTTTAGGTGAGGTGTTGGCTTGATTGTCTATAGGTTGAATTATGGACGCTGTTGATATGGCTGTTATCTCGAGTAAGGAGGTTGGCATCCCATAAATTAGGTTGCTTGAAGAGTCTCACGTTTAGCTTCTCATGAGATAATGTTGAAGGGCCTTGACATTGAGGTCAAGGAACCTTTCAAAGTCTTGGTCTCCCTCAAGGATAGTGGGAGGCTGAGTCAGGGTCGATTGGGTAAGAGTTCGTTTAGTTTCTGAATGATACTCCATTAGAGGACTGGTTATGAATGGTGAAGGCAGAAGCGGTTGTTGCCTCACGTGGTCAAGAAGAGCCTTGGTTTGACTGCGTGTCAAAACCATTCAAGGCAAGAAAGGGTTAGGTTTCAGAAACTATGTTTTTTAGTCTCAGAAAACCAAAATGGGTGTTGGACAGCAAGAAAGTCAAATTTTAAGCTTGCTATTTTGGGAAAAAAGTTTTGGACAGTGACCGACGTCAGTTGAAAAACTGATGTCAGTGAAACAAACTGTCGATGTCAGTCAGATGACCGATGCCAATGAAGAAAGGTTGCCAACATCGGTGGTAAAACTGATGTCGGTTACTGTGTTTTCCAGAAACTCAGAAAATTTGAAAGTTTTTGGAAAAAAGGAGAAAACGTCCTCACTAGCTCAAAAAAATAGATGGGAATAGAAAAGATGAAGAACACAAGCAGATCCTAAGCATTAAATCCCTAGGAATAAATTATTAAGATCGTGGTGGCTTATGCCTTAGAATATGTTTAAGAGATTGGCTTTTGAGATGGATCCTAGAAGTAGTCTAGAGCTGGTTTTGAGTTTGTTTCGGTGCTCAAGAGTCTGTGTTAGGTTCTGTACATGGCCTAGTGCTAGGAGCTTACTCCCCTCACTTCACGAACCTAGAGCTGAGCTGGGCCACTTAGCCAAAATATACTTCCCCTAGAGATTATCCTTTGCCAGAGAATAGAGTGGGCTTTCCCCTTGGTAGTGAAGTCCAAGTGGGATTGCCGAGACGGGTAAGGTATCTGCTGGGTGATGAAATCCCAGTCGGGCCTTGTCTCAGGTAAGTTTTGATGTTTGATTTGTGCAAGTGATTTGGTTGTGTAACATAAGTGATCTATGATTAATTCATGATGTGGTTGTTAATTACTAGATGTGGACTAAGGATGCAGTCAAGAAGAAATGAAATGCAATGTATTTTAAGCCCAAAATTGAAGTGTGAGTTCATATGAAAACAAGTTGAGAAAGGGTTGAAGAGTATGACTTTTGACTAGTCTAAGATGCAAGAAAAGAAAGAACAAGAATGATTCTTTTTAATTTTTTCTAATAGTGTCTTTTGGAAGAGATAGAAGAAAAAGATGTAAGGAGAAACCTAATGCACCTATATGAAAAGAAAGAAAGGAACCCAAGGAAGACCTTAGGGTCCCATCGGGCGTGCCAAAATGTTTCTATATGATTTTTGCTTTCACATTCAAAAAGGAAAAGAGAAACTAAGATAAGATGGTCTAGGGATTGTATGTACCTGGATGAAGTCTTGCACACCAAATTTAGACGATAGAAGGAACTCCTCTTTGGTTGTGGAGGATGACCCCTATAGCAAAAAGAGACTCAAACATGAAAATGGTTAGATGGTTAAAAAGTGGACTGCCAAGTGAAAGCTTGGTCCTCAAAGTGCAAAAGACTTCTCGGGGGATGACAATCCACTATTAAAAAGCATAATATTGATAGAAATAGAAATGATAAAAATAGAAATAAAGAAATGAAAGCAAATGCGTACCTATTTGCAGCAATCTACTTTGCATAGTCTCCGACGTCGGTGGTCCTGCCGGCATCGATCGAGGAAGGTCACCGACGTCGGTTAGTATGCCGATGTCGGTAGGGGCAATGGTCGAGGTCGGTCAGGGTAATGGCCTGGGACAAGTTTCAGGTCTGGTTTATAATCTGCAGAGTGGTCTGTGGTAGTCTAAGAGTTTGTGTAGGGTGGTAAGACAGTAGATAGAATCTTAAGAAGGACTAAGGCAGAGGATATGTTTTCAGAAAAAGGGGTAAAGGGTAGGAAAAAGGCCTCTGAGCCTCTCTGAGAAGCAGTTTAGTCAAGTCAACCAGAATGGTCTTGGGAGGGTCTATACGACTCTGATAGCTTGTGTTGAGTTGATTAGATAGAGAGTATTGTCTGAAGAGAGACTAAATGGGTGTCAAAGGCAAAAAGGGGGATAAGGGTGAGAGAAGGCTTTTCAGCCTCTCCGAGAAGAACAGGGAAGGTTGTGTCAAGGATGCTTGGAATAGACAGTAGACAGAATGCTAATATATTTGAAATGACACTGAAATAAAAATATTACAAATACTTAGCTGTGACACGAGTTGGCAGAGGTGCAGGAGCTGTGTTTCCATTATGGCTGGTGATGGAGATATCATGCAGTCCTCAACCCTCTATGGAATGGTTGGTGCAAGATCTCAGTGCCTAGAAAGTGCTGTCAAGAATGCTGATACCTGCAAGAAAATAAGAAGTAAGAAGGCTGGAAAGTAAGAGCACGAGAATTCTATTTCGCAGGGAGAGGATTTGAGATTCGTGATTAGCCAGGTTGTGATTAACGATTTGTGATTAGCCTCAGCGAGAGGTTAGAATTTGGTTTAAGTAAACTGACGTCGGCGATCTCATCGGTGTCAGTCGACATTTGATTGATGTCAGCAGGTGGAGAATGAGTAAAAGGGCTATCAAGCCCGTTCTCCATCCACCAAGTGCATAATCTGTTAGAGAATTGTCAAAGGTTGGGCTAAATACGCATGAGAGTTGGTTAGGTAGTTGGAAAGGAGTAAGAATAGGTCTTGGGTGAGTCACAGGGTGGGAAATAGTCCAAGGTGAGGTGTCAAACGAGGTGTTATAGGTGATGTGTCAAAAGGGGGGTTATTAATTCAAAATAAATTATTATTTTAAATTAGTAATTGTGTGGGTTAGGAATGGGTTAGGAATGGACCAAGGGGGAGGATGACCAAGGGTTAGACACGATTTCGGTGTCTACATTTGGACGTAGCTATGCCTTCTAGTAGTAATGTAGGAAACTAACCATCAATACACATGCTTAGGTAATTCACAGAAGAACACCTCATATAGATCATCGTACAAGTTATATTACATCCATTTTCATGGCTTTTGTCCTTTATATGTAAGATGATTTTACATGAAACTATCTTCCACTTGCTCTAGCCAACACTCAATATTCTTGAGATATAGTTAGAGCATAACTATATTACACCATTTTAGTAACAAAATTCAACATGGTTCCCAATAATATAACCAAAATATCATAGAAAAGCTCACTAGGTTGATTCCTATGCTTGGTCATGCACTTAGCTATAGATCCAAGTTAGTTTTAGACTTGGGGGAGCTAGGCACGAGGGTAGTAAGGTATGACACAAAACATTTAATCATGTTATGGTAAAAGCATCAATTTCACACAAGTCATAATCCTTTTATGCTCACCTGAATTACAACAATGAAGGGATTGGGCCCACGCTGGGCTAGTTGCATCATGGCATAACTTAGGGTGTCAATGGGACTTAGTCATTATCTAGAGAGTTTTTAGAGGCCATCCAACACTAAAGTATCAAAAATGGGGTTCAATATGTGTAAGCCTTCTCAGTGATATAAGTTATATGGTGCAAGTCCATACTTGTCTAAGTAGGACTCTTAGTAGCATAAGTTGAGGAAGGGACTAACATAAGATGACTTAGGGACTTAGGCACATCAAGGGAAAGCTTATGTTCAACATCCCATCTCTAAGATAGTGCTTTAGGCATGGGTTTTGTGGCCTTGGAGCATTTGGGTTTTGACTTGGTGCATTTATAGGTTGGTTAAAGTCGTTAAATAACACAAGGATGCCATGATCGACTAGGGTTGGACCTCTATTTCACTATACATTCAATAAAAACTAAACATTACTTAATGAAACTTAACTCATAAGCAAAACATTACACCAACCAGAAAATGAGGATCAACACATCATTTCTTTGATAATGTATAGTTCAACAACAAGTTTAATACAAAGAAATAGAATAAATGCCCTTTATTTCTCTATTCATGCCCAGTGGCTCACATGCGAGCTTGGACTGTACATTCCAATCTCTAAACTACCATGCATAATTAAGAAATACTAAATGGTAGTTTTCTATTTTTCAAGAGCTTTGATAAACTTTTTTTCCTCTCTCTATCTTCAAGTGTAGACCTTATTTTATAGGTGAATAGGAGCCTCCTCGCCAAGTTGAATGGGCACGTGTTGAGTGTTGAGCTATCACTCATCTGTCAGATCCACTATGCTATCTAGGGGGATGAACACATGTCATACACTGATCTATCATTAAGGGGTCATTATCTCACCTACTCCACTCTCTAACATCCATGCTTCTCGAGCCACCTTGCATAAGTCTTGATAAATGCATCTTTAAGAAATTTGGTGCTATGCAACTACCTGCCAACTAGCACATGATCCATGGGGACTTCTCTAGTTGGTGACAAAATGTATAAAAAAGGGGAGTGACCAATCTAAGGGTCACCTCGCACTGAGATATAAAAAGTTAGTGCATTCCATATAGTGGTACAAAAAAGGGCCCAACAGTCTCAAACTTAAAAGGACAAAAAACTCATAGATAGTCCATAGAAATTTTTAAATCAATCGGAAAGTGATTCGAGCCAATATGGGGAAGAATAGAGCTCTCCAAAATTAAACTCTATGATAACCAATTGGAAGATACCAAAAAATGGTCTAATATTTCCATAATGTTTTGATCCCCAATTCTTTTATTATTCTAAATGTAAAATCCCTGTTTAGGTCTAACATCAACCAACTCATTCTGTGCCATAAACTTTTCAAATGCTAAAAAAATACAGGCCTGAGGAACCCTACCACCAAACTTTTCCTCCAAATAAAGAACCATATAAAAATCACCCCCAAAGCTATCTTTGAGCCCTTGAGTAATTCTAAAATTATGGAGAGGTTATTCCATAGAAGAATCTTTTGAGCCTGCTTAGAAGGCCCATATAAATTTCAAAAAAAAAAACTCAAATCTATTGAAAAATTGAAATTCTACAAAGTTGCCAATTTGAGCCTTTATCAAGCACCTCTATTGAAACTTTGGATGGAAACCACAAGATATTAAGACCACCTAAAGCTCCTGATGCTTCTACAAATGAGTTATTCCACCTATTCCAACTCATCTTCATCAAAGATGTAGCTTTTGAAAGACTTAATTTAGATTCTTGAATCAACATTATGTCTCATTGTTTGACCAACATCATACGCTTTACCAAGCATATTTTATTAGGGGCATTTAAAACCCTTAAATTCCATGATAAGATCTTCATTAAAGGGAAGAGGGGATTTCCAACCCCCACCTTCTAGATTCCAAAAAGTTTTCCAAAGTTCCTTGTTTGCCATTTAAGACTACTTCCACTACTTTTTCCTTGCCAAATTTCCTATTGTGCATTTATGGATCACCACAATTTACCTTTTTGAGAGTACTTTGAGATTGATAAATAGAAATAACCACCCTAGACTTCAACTCCTCCTCTGAATCTTCTTCTTCCTCTTCCCCTTTGTACTCCACTCCAAGAAAATCTTGAATTGAAAGAAGTAGCTTGGGGGATAAGCTCTTCTCTTTGAGTACCTTATCAAATAATTGAGGAGTGTTCTATATCAGTTCTTTTAATACCTAATATTGTTTAGTGATTAATTCATATCCTTTCAACATTGAAGCTAAAGACATTTCTTTTCCTTTATCTAGTTTGAATATGAGTTCTTTAGTTTCATTGATTTTGATTGATGAAGCTTTTGTTTTTGATTAGTCTAGTGTTGGTTTCTCTATTTCACCTTATGAAGATACTTCATGAGGGTTTTTAACTTTTGAGTCTGCAACTTTTAGTAGTTGGCCTTCTAAACTTGATATTTCCACCAAATACCTCCTTTCACATTGTAAGGACCAAAAGCTACCTCCATTTCACTCCCTGAAGGCTTTCAATGAAAGCTTCACCAGTTTCTAAATCCCTTTGACCTCACCTTTAGACACCACAGGGTCATTTTTCACCAACTTACATTACTTTTGATTATGTCCAAACTGCCTGCATTTATAACATCGAAAGGGGATATTATTGATGTCAACCATTTGGGTCCAAGTATGGCCCTAAGATTTAATTGAAATAAATTTAGGAATCTCCATTTCAAAATTAAGCAAAACCCTAATTCTTGCATAAGTCATCAAAACTCTTTTTTCCAAAACCAAATCAATTTCCAAATAGGTTCTCAACAAATTTACTAGAGCTGTTAAACAAGTCTTTTACTAATGCTCAAAGGGGAGACCATAAAAATGCACCCAAATTAGGTAGCAACCATTTTTAGCCGAGGTCAAATCAAAATTAGGGTACCATTTTTAAATCCAAAGACTTACTCTTCTCAGGGACTAGATGGGATGCTTTAACACTTTCTCCTTGACTTCCAAGTTGGGGAATAATGATATAAAAAACATTGGGTAAAAAATTCACCTCAAGTTCTTAGTCCCATATTTCCTCAACCTAAGTTTCAATTTCACCAATAGCTGGCCATTTTCCAACAAATTTTTTAATTAGGGCATGCTCATCCAAACAAGTGATGCCTTGAAAAAATTCCTTTGAGTCCTACAAAAAATCCTTTTCTCGACCATATTTTAGGCCTTGCACTTTATTATAGACAAAAAAATCCACTACTAGTTTAGGGAAACCATAAAACTCTTTCATTTGCTCTTATCGAATATCCTTGAGGGATTGCTCTATCCCTCTTGAAGTTCCCAATCTAACTTGGGCCAATAGTTGTCAATTTTCTTCTACCTTCTCCCATTCCTCATCTTGAATTTTAACCAAATCTTCCTCATAACCCTCACCCAACCAAAATTATTGCACTTCTTTGGCTTCATGAATATCTTCTACTAGAGCAGGACTAGTTATTTTTGAGGCCCTATTTCTGCTTCCCTTCACTTGTGAAACTGCTCCTTTCTATCTATTCTATGCTCATGCATCATCTCACCTCTTGTGATTTTTTATACTATTTGATATTATTATTAATTTATATCTAATATTAAATTGAACATCCCTTTCTTGATTTCTCTACCTCTTCCTTTACTATACAAATTTTGTAGCTACCCCCTTCTAGAATGTGTGCCTTTAACTCCCTAGATGACTCAGTGTATTTTCTTCTTTTCCTCCCAATTCATTCTTTCAAAATCTATTTCTTTCTCTTTGACATCTTAAAATTTTGGGTATAGGCATTTTTATAATTAGAATGCCCAAACCAGTAGTGAATAGTATCCTTAGCCATAGACTATGGAATGCCTCATCACATTGAACACATGTTTCAATCCACTTGTTGATCCTTGTTGTATTGAGCACCAAGCCAGTTAACTTATTTCATGTAGATAATTTTCACAAAGGTGTGCATACCTTACTCCCTGCAGGATTAGAACCTATGACCTCCTTTTTAGAAGCACATGATCTTCACCATTAGGCCAACTCAAGTGCATTATAATTCTATTTTATTATTAATCTAAATTAATATATTATATTTTAAAGTCCAATCCCTCCACTTTTTCTTACTAATTATTTTCTAATTCTTACCTAATTAATTACTAATCCTCATTAATCATAACTAAAAAAATTTAGAATTCTCTACATTTTCTAAAGAATTCTTCTCTAGAATTCTCAAATATATATATATATATATATATATATATATATATATATTCTTTGAAAATTCCTCTCCATTATCTATATAAACAATCTCATCCATGAAAAAATTAATTGAAGAATTTGAGAGTTAAATCTATGCTATCAATTTGTCTATCAAGCCAACATCCATTGCTACATGTTATCCAAATTCTAAGTCCAAATAATCCAACATCCTCATCAACCACTTTATTTGTTATCTTTGGTACACATTATTCTTGTTGGAAGTAAATTTGATTGTAAGATTGAATTATATTTTATTTATTCCAATTATTTTATACATTCTAATTTAGGGTTTTTATAAAATTAATATTTTATTTATTCTAATTATTTTATACATTCTAATTTAGGGTTTTTAATGAAATTAGGTGTCAGAGTTTTTTTGCCATTCTGAAATGCAATGTTATATTTAACACTTGTGATCTAGACATTTTTTTTTGGGAATAAAGTAAGTTTTTTTGGTGTCTTTGTGAGTTGTGACATCATTTTCTTATTTTTTATTTGAGTTGTGGCATGGGTGTAAACATATATTAAAGCAAATTTTAACATATAAGGTGTTGTAAGTTTGCATTGGAGTAGAAGTAGAAATATAAATAGGGAGAAGGTTTTTACATGATTGAATGTGGTGCATGACTATTTGCTAACTCTTTATAAACACATGTTAACTATTTGGGAAGTCTGATATAATCAGGAGGCAAATGATTTTTTTTTAGAACATTGACAAATACATAAAGCTTATCTAGAATTTTAATTAGTATAGACTCCAAAATCTGGACATCACATAAATGAGTGTGTTGTGTGTACATATGTGTATATGTACAAGGAACATTTATCATATAATTATCTCCATTTTTATTATTTAAATATAGATTTTTACAAATTATAACCTTTAAATTTAATTGAAAATAATATATATGGGAAAATTATTATGATTTTTTAGTGGTATACAAAATCATGTTCAGCAAAAATATAAGGGATTAAAATCTATTGTAAGTCCTTACAAATTTATTTATAAGGGTGTGAATTTGGGATTAAAATGTAATTTTTGTTAAAGAAATTAAAAAATACTTTTAAAATAAAATATTTTTCATTATTGTACATTTCATATTATTATTGTAATAAAAATGTAAGAGGAATGAACTTAGTTTACAAGTTTAGGATGTGAAATTTTGGGCAAAAGTATATTTTTGATATATTAATCTTCAAGAGAATATTGACCATTCTATTCAGTTTTATTGATGTAGCCTTTTTCAATCTAAAGATTTCTAAAGTATTCTTCATTGCTTTGATTTTGGTTTCAATTATTTCTTCAATTTTATTTTTTTGTTTGTGGTTTAGACGGAGTGACGAAATATCATGATGGTTTAATGTCGATAAGATTTTAACTATTTGTTATTATTATACAAGTCTGGTATTATATATTATATATGATAAATAAGAGATGTGTGAATGTTCATGATGTTGTGTTTAAGCTAAAATAATTGTTTGTTCTAATCAGTATTGATAAAACTCAGAGTGGCCAAGATTTTTTTGGTTATTCCTTGAATTGTTAGAGCTTATTTACATGCTAGAACTTATTCTTTCCTCTTTTTAGCACCTTACATAACTTATATGTGTTTATTCTTCCATAGGATTCTTTAGTTTGTGTAGCTTCATTATAATTGTCTTTTAAAGGATTAAATCGATCACACGCATTTTGTCTCATACCAATTTGGAAGTGATTTGGAAGCCATGGAACTATATATGCTATGATTGGTTTGTTTTATTTTTAAAAATAGGTGTTATTCATAAATTATATTTATTTGTATCTTGTAAATTTGGTACAAATTTTTGGCTGTATAAGTCACGATTTTGAATTGTGGGAGTCTAATTCAAAAGACTTTATGAAATTATATGTTATGGTATCAAATTCTACATAAAACACAGTGGAGAAGAAAATGGAAATTTATAGGCCAATTATTTGGTATTGCAATGGAGGAATCACAAGCTTATGAAGTGCATTGAAATGAAAGTGAAGCCAGGCATAGATTTTAAGGTAGAAAAATATCTTCTAAAAGCCAAAATGTAAGCTCCATAGTTCCCAAAAATGACATCATCAAAACAAAACCATCGTATATTGACTAGGTCTTTAAATTCCAAACCAAAAGCCATCAAACACATAGTAGTTGGAGGCCTCAAAGTTTGGAATAATAGTGGTCATTCTTCCCCTCAAAAGAGAAACCAAAGCATTATAGGTCCTTCCTTTCATAGGATATTAACATAATGAGTCCTTGCTGCCACATTGTATTATAACCATAATAATATTAATGGGTCCTTGTTTAAACACAATGCATGAGAAGGGCCTTAATTTAGAGAGGTTTGATGGCCCAAAGTTATAATATACCTTTTGAGCAAGGAGAGAGGAGGATTTTATAGTCATCCAAGGCTTTAAGCTTTTTCATGGGCTTGAAAATAGGGTCAACTTTTTCCACAATGATTTATTTTTGAATTTAATTTATAATTTATTAAATATATTTTTAGTCATTATATATTAATAATAAGGTTTGATGTGTTGAAATCATTTTTTAAATTTATGTTTTTCAATGGATTTGTTTAATTTATGATAACATATAATAAATATATTATTACCAACATTTTTTATAATATTTTATTGAAATTAGTATTATTCAATTTCGATGGAAATTTGAGATAATAAATTGACATTTTGCATTCAAAACAAAACTTTTTAAAGAGTCATTTTACTTGAAACAATAAGTTGTTCTCTGTTCACATATAGTAGTTACTGATTACAATTCATATTTTTGTATTTGAATTGGTTTCTTGTTTGGAATATAATGATATAAAATTCTTATTATTCAATACAAATCATTGTTCATTACAATTGTAAAATATATGTTGTCTATTAAATAGAAAAAAGATATAATGTCTTTTCATTAAACAAATACATCTCTATTGCAATTAAAAATAATTTTTCTTTCACAATGCAATCAATTTCAAAATAATACATTTACTATAAATATGATATTTGTTAGGATTGTGGAGCTAAAAGCTTCACTGATGCAGACACAGAGGAGGTTGCAAGAGAGTTGCTGAGTGTCAGAGACACCGGCGTCGGTCAGGCCAACCGACGTCGGCAGGATAGGGCAGGAAGGCAACCGACGTCGGTCAGAGATCGGCCGGCGTCGGCGACCCCCAGGCAGACAGGGACCGGCGTCGGTCGCCTGTGTGGTTTGACTGTGAGCTAATTACGGACAGTTAGCTAACGAACCAAGTGTTTGCATGAAGAGATCTATTTTTAGACTGAGAGCTGTGGATCTAATTATTGTAATTAGATGTCTAATTATTGTTTGGATGAGATCTATATAATAGACTCATGGTTGTATTGGAAAAGTGTGCTAGGGAGTAAGAGAGCATAATTATAAGCTCCTTCTGTGTGTGAGGTAGAGCAATGGTGCGTTCCTCCTAGTGCCTCAGTACCAAGTGTGTTGGTGCTGGATTGGAGAGCCAGCTGGGTTCTTCAGGAGTGTAGGATCTTGGTCACAGTTGCATGGCCTATATAGGAGATCTACATGGTAAGTAAGATCGTTGATCTGTAGGTGTATGTGTGTGCAAGGTCGAGGTTCACAGGTGAGCAGAACCGTTGTTTGATTTGCAGGTGTGCAAGGTCATATAGACAGCAACACAACAGGGAGCAGTATCAGGCAGGATCTACTTGGAGTACAGGTGTGTACTCGAATAGAGCAGAGAGGAAGGCAAGGAAGTTCCTTCCATAAGTATGGTCTGTTGAATTGCAGGTTGTTGCAGATTCATGGGAGATCTACTTGAAGTACCTTGAGTACTTGTGGAGCATGTGGAGTGCTTGTGGAGTGCGTGGAGCACTTGTGTTTTGCGTGGAGCACGGGAGGTGAACACCAACTCTGTATTTGAGTTGGGTGTTGGGACCTGTGAGAGGGAGAGCTTTGGGGAGAAGAATTACTGTTCACTTGAGGTGTGGGAAACCTCTGTAAGGTGGTGGAGAAGAAGTGGCATCTTCTTTATTGTATTCTTTTCTGTATAAAGTGTTAATACAAGTTGTGTATTGTCTCTCATATGCTGTGTTATTCTAAATTCTAGTTACTTGTTGATTCTGGTTATTTCCGCATATTAAGTTGCTTGAAGTTTGGTAATCAATTGTATGCTTCCCGTGTTTTGCATCCCTGACAAGTGGTATTAGAGCATGTTTGTTGTTCTAGATTCCTGACAAGTGGTATCAGAGCCTTGGTTGTAGGTTCTTGAGCTTGATACCAACAAGTGGTATCAGAGCTAAGGTTGCAGGGAGCAGGTTTGTGTTTTGGTTACAGGGCACTCTCAGGGGTTTCTAATTGAGTGGGAGTAGAGCAACGGCAGATCAAAGTAAGCTAAGAATGGAGGAATTGAAAAGCACAGACGGTTACTCACGGTCCAATGGAAAGAAAGAGCAGGTAAAAGAACATTGTTGGTTGGTAACAGATCAGCATGAAGAAACTGAAGATATAGATGTAGCAGGTGTTGTTGCACAGGATGTGTTTGCAGGTTTCTTGGATAAAGTTGAATCTTGGATAAAAGATTCGGTTGCCTCTTTCCATGCAGCCCCAAGTAGAGGAGCTGGTAAGCCTTGCCAAAGAATTGGCAAAGGGGAAGTGAAGCTGAAATTGCAGGTAGCCAACACACAGGTGTTGATGAAGGTCATGCAGGTCCCAGGTTTGGAGATATGGCTAATTTCTTCAGAAAGATTGGGTGATGAGAGATGCACAAGAACTCTCACAGCAGATGCACTTGAATTAGCTGGTGGTAAGAAAATAGGTGTACTTTATCTACTTGTTTATATTACTGATTCTTCTTCTGTTGCGGAGACATGGCTTCGTAGGCTTGGTCACATGAGTAGGAAGGAGATGCATGTTCTTAAGCGGAAGACAGATATATTTGATAGGCTTAAGAACTGGAAAGCCTTGGTGTTCTTAGAGGAGATGGCGGACAGAGTTCAGTGGATGAGGCTGGATACATCTGAGCAGAGCAGTTTGGACATGTGTCTTGATCCAAAGGAGCTCGCGGGTAAAAAGTCATCACTCACAGGTGAACACAGACACCGGTGTCGGTCAGGAGGAACCGGTGTCGAACAGACAGGTGCCGATGTCGGTCATGTGCAGACTGAAGCCGGCGATGTCGGGCAGGGTAAGACCGACGTCGATCATGGGACCGACGTCGGCCATATGTAAGACTGATGTCGGTCAGGAGGACCGATGTCGGCAGCAGGGACACCAGCGCTGGCAGGCTGGTAGTCAGGTACAGATGCATGGAACCGACGTCAGTCAGATGCAGAGTGTGGAGTGACCGAGGTCGGTCACTGTAACGAATTTTGGGTGGACAGCATGTTGTCAAGGAGTCTCAAACACCCATACGGAGGACTGAAGGTGTAAGTAGGCCCTCAAATTTGTGTTCCTCTTCTTCATACTTGTTGCTGATTGTAGAGCAGGAAGGATCCAGGAAACAGGTGTGAGCTAGGCAGGGATATGATGCAAAACCAAATGAGAGTTTTTGGTAGGTTTGCCAGCTGGATGAAAACATAGAGATGAATGGATTCCTTAGTAGAAGAATAGAGAGAATGGATATGTGAGATGGAAGACCAGGCATATGGTCTTGAGGTAGCTGCAGGACAGTGGTACAGGTTTTGACAGGTGGAGGACAGAGCATGACTCTAGTCAGTGTCAGGGTAACTACTGTGGTTTGACTTACCAGGGGGATGATGATTGCAACATCATTTTATTGCTGTATGTGGATAGTATGCTAGCTAGCAGGGGTGTACATACAGGGTTTTGCTGAGCTAAGAGTAAGATTAGTTCAGTGGCATGTCATGAGGAGTTTAGAGTAGCAAAATTCTTTGACATGGGAGGCATGGAGATCACAGGTTGATTTTGTCTCGAGTGGGAGCTGATGTGAATTAGGTGTTGGCGAGGTTCGGGATGTAGAGCCAGAGCATACTAAGGGCTGGACAGGTACAGTGTCCAAAATCACATGAGGTCTGGTATAGACCTGAGTATTCCCATGCAGTGGGAGCTGTCAGAGTTAGGAGCCAATTCGGGGAAGTGGGTTCTTAGGTTTTTGAGAGGGACCGGTAGCAGGTGTTGCTATGCAGGGTCAGGGCTTCACTACATGGATTTTTAGGTTCAGATGTGGCAAGGTACTTGGATGACAGGTGGTACACCACGGGATGTGTGGTGGGTTGTCTTCAGGTGGGAGCTTGAAGAGGGATACAAACTAGGAAACAGATTAGATAGAGTACAAGTACAGGTACAGTGCAGCTGTTTATCTCCAAGTGGGAGATTGTTAGGATTGTGGAGCTAAAAGCTTCACTGATGCAGACATAGAGGAGGTTGCAGGAGAGTTGCTAAGTGTCAGAGACACCGGCGTCGGTCAGGCCAACTGACGTCGACAGGATAGGGCAGGAAGGCAACCGATGTCGGTCAGAGATCGGCCGGCGTCGGCGACCCCCAGGCAGATAGGGACCGGCGTCGGTCGCCTGTGTGGTTCGACTGCGAGCTAATTATGGATAGTTAGCTAACGAACCAAGTGTTTGCATGAAGAGATCTATTTTTAGACTGAGAGCTGTGGATCTAATTATTGTAATTAGATGTCTAATTATTGTTTGGATGAGATCTATATAATAGACTCATGGTTGTATTGGAAAAGTGTGCTAGGGCGTAAGAGAGCATAATTATAAGCTCCTTTTATGTGTGAGGTAGAGCAATGGTGCGTTCCTCCTAGTGCCTCAGTACCAGGTGTGTTGGTGCTGGATTGGAGAGCCAGCTGGGTTCTTCAGGAGTGTAGGATCTTGGTCACAGTTGCATGGCCTATATAGGAGATCTACATGGTAAGTAAGATCGTTGATCTGCAGGTGTATGTGTGTGTAAGGTCAAGGTTCACAGGTGAGCAGAACCATTGTTTGATTTGCAGGTGTGCAAGGTCATATAGACAGCAACACAATAGGGAGCAGTATTAGGTAGTATCTACTTGGAGTACAGGTGTGTACTCGGATAGAGCAGAGAGGAAGGCAAGGAAGTTCCTTCCATAAGTATGGTCTGTTGAATTGCAGGTTGTTGCAGATTCATGGGAGATCTACTTGAAGTACCTTGAGTACTTGTGGAGCACGTGGAGTGCTTGTGGAGTGCGTGGAGCACTTGTGTTGTGCATGGAGCACGGGAGGTGAACACCAACTCTGTATTTGAGTTGGGTGTTGGGACCTGTGAGAGGGAGAGCTTTGGGGAGAAGAATTACTGTTCACTTGAGGTGTGGGAAACCTCTGTAAGGTGGTGGAGAAGAAGTGGCATCTTTTTTATTGTATTCTTTTCTGTATAAAGTGTTAATACAAGTTGTGTATTGTCTCTCATATGCTGTGTTATTCTGAATTCTAGTTACTTGTTGATTCTGGTTATTTCCGCATATTAAGTTGCTTGAAGTTTGGTAATCAATTGTATGCTTCCGGTGTTTCGCATCCCTGACAAGTGGTATCAGAGCATGTTTGTTGTTCTAGATTCCTGACAATATTAACACTAATTATATAATAACACCCTATTCTTAATATTAAATGTGTTGATGAAAAACATTAGTATGAAGCCATTAACGTGAAAGTTTGGACAAGTTATTTTGTAATACTATTACTCAAATTCATATGGGCTATAATAAATTTAATGAACATAGATTCAAGCCTTTAAATATAAGTTAATTGTCTCATTCTTTTGAATTGTTGGTTGTTTTACTATCAGCCACAAGAAATTTTAAGCAAGAATCTTGTCTATTTTCATCATCATTTTTTAGTGTTGTTTCACCAAATTTCTTACTCTAGCATTTTTTCCAAGATCTTAATTAATTTTTTACCATCAAAAGTATTTTAGATTTGATAAAATATAAATTTATTATTAGCGGGTTTAAGTTTATTATCCTTGTAATTACTTCAAAGGTTATGCTATATACATTCTAAAAATCATTTTTTTAAAAAATTTGAGAGTTTGTTAGTATTTTATATTATTAAATAAAGAGTTAACATAGACTACATATTAAATTAAAAAATATAATAAGTTTATAAATTATTTTTAAACATATCTATTATATTTTATTTATAAAATATAATAAGTTTGAAAAATATTTTAAAGCATATCCATTGTTTTTGCTTCATTAAACAATATAGAGGAATTCATAAATGTACTATTTTATTTGAATTTTATGAGTTTAGGATTTGATAGTGTTTCTCTTAATATTAAATTTTTATATAAAACATTCAATTAACATATTTGATTTGAAATGGATGGACTTAACCAACATGCACTACTGATATAGTGCATGCATCACCTCTATTAGGCCCATCACAATCAACCTCCCTACATGACGGTTGTTCCCAAATCAATGCCCCTCACCAATTTTTCCACTAACCAACCCTCCACCATCGACTAACCCAACCACTTCCTAACCCACCCACCATGCACTACTAACCATCACCCACACCTTCACTATGATCACCAACTCAGTGCTAGCCCCACTATGATCCATCATCATCACCTCACCACCAACCACAATGGGGGGTGGCCATAAATGCATCTCCTACCATGTTTTCCCCCCACTTTCCTTACATTTATTAAACAAAATGCATTTGAACATTTCATTCCAGTTGAAGAGGAGGAGGAAACATCTTGACTAACTAGGAATTTGACTGCATCACTCCAATGACTAAATACACAAGCTCTGCTTGAAGAGAAAAGGTTTGAATTTTTTTGATAAACCCAATTTATGTCTTTGCAACATATATGCCAAGATATGGAATTGAATATTGACTTTAGACTACTAGGCATAAGCTACACTCTTTGTGATTCTCTCCTCTTCATTTTTATGGTTGATTTAAGTGGTGGGTTCTTCTAAGTTGATGAGCTCTCGATATGGGTATTTCTTGCCTAAGTTGTATGTATACTTTATTGGACCAATAAAGTGGTCAAGAACTTACATTAATTATAGAAATCTGAAATCATTTTTCCTTAGAATCACAAAATTTTGTTTTTAATGTATTAGTACTTTACCCATTAACTATTGTTTGCCAGACATATTATTGGGGAATATGAATGGTAGAATCATGATTTGACAATATTAGAGAATGATTTTATATGGAGTAAGAGCATTTCAAAGTTTAAAAATAAGAATTATACATTTAAAGAATTTAAAGTAGTTTTTGTATGAGTAAAACACTAAAATTTCATCTTATTGAAGTTCCAAATTAAACATCATTTAAATTTTTTTGTCTTACTGTATTCACATTTAAAGATAATAATTCATGTCCCTAGGATAGAACATCATCCTTGAATGGAGATAATATGTGTGAAGCTTTAACTCGGCTTAAATTGCCCAATATCATTAATATAAATAATACATCAAGGTTACTCTAGAAAACTACACCTAATTATTATATGAAATACTTTATTAGTAATGGGGCATTCCCAGTTGGTTTGTTTCCCCATATGATGGCATCATTTATCTGATCTAGATTATAGTTCATAGCATTCAAATTAGTTTTTCATATGTTAGTAATGTTCTTATTTTTAAATTAATTGTTCCATTTGATTCATTATAATTAACCCAAAAACGCTTTTGAAGTCTACTTGATG
Organism: Torreya grandis; assembly: GCA_037957365.1. Classification (NCBI taxonomy): domain Eukaryota; kingdom Viridiplantae; phylum Streptophyta; class Pinopsida; order Cupressales; family Taxaceae; genus Torreya; species Torreya grandis. The sequence goes on along the minus strand of JARHVA010000775.1, from coordinate 4,305,223 downwards.
CAAAATAATCCTTAAAGTTTATATTCCACAAGATAAACTTCTTTAGATATACCTAAAACCCTCTTCAATAGCTAGGTTTATGTGAATGAAAGGTATTATAACTAAGGTATAAATTTTTATGGATATGATTATCTAATAATTAAAAACAATATCAATAATACCATATTATAGTTTTTATACCCTTTCCAACTGTTAGGTTGTGGAGCTAAAAGCTTCACCAGGGTGCAAACAGGAGGAGTTACAGAGGTTGTAGAGAGTTGCAAAATGAGTTGCAAGGCAATCAACATCGGTCTGATCAACTGACGTCGATCAAACAATAGTGAAGAAGAAACCGACGTCGATTACCAGTCGGCCGACATCGGTCAGGGAGGTGCCGACGTCGACAGCCTGTGCATGAACATACAGTTTGCATGTTGATTCCAGAGAGTCTATTTTTGGACTGTCAATTTGCATGTTAAAGGCTAGTTGTAGTCTTGAGTTGCGTGTCTAATTATTGTAATTAAGATAATCTAATTATTGTAAGCATGAGATCTATATATGGCCTCATGGGCTGTATTGTAAACTTAGTGTGCTAGAGAGTAAGAGAGCAAATAAGCTCCTTCTGAGAGAGGAGAGCAATGGTGTGTTCCTCCTAGTGCCATAGTACCAAGTGTGGGTGCTGGTTTGGAGAATCAAAAGGGTTCTTCGTATTTGTATGATCTTGGTCAGCAGGTGAGCATGGCTTCTTTTGGAGATCTACAATGGTGAGTAAGGTCTAGTGATTTGCAGGTAGCAACAGAGAGCAAGTGATCTACTTGGAGTATGGTTGTGTACTTGGTGTACTGGCAGTGAGTTACTGACTGGTGGAGGTGAACATCAATTTTGTATTGGAGTTGATTGTTGGGACCGAGAGAGAGAGGGAAGAATGTCTTGAGGTGTGGCAAGCCTTTGAGGTGGAAGAAGAAGTGGCATCTTCTTTATTGTATATTATTCTGAGTGATTATTAATACAATTGTGTATTGTCTCTCATATTCCTGTGTTGTTTCATATTTCTAGTTACTTATTGATTCTGGTTAAATTCCGTGTTTAGTTGCTAATAAAAGAAGTAGTCATATGTGCTCTATTGGTGGAGCAAGATCCCATCAAGTGGTATCAGAGCTTTTGGTTGGGTTGACTAATAGGTGGTTCAGATCTAGTTGTGGTTTTTGATTACAGGTCACTTGCAGGGGTTTCAGATTGAGTGGGAGTATAGCAATGGTAAAAGAAAGTAAGCTATGAAAGGAGAAATTGAATAGCATGAATGGTCTAATTGATGGAAAGAAGGAGCAGGTAAAAGGAGATTGTTGGTCGGTAGAAGATCAGCATGTAGAAGCAGATGTTGTAGGTGATGTTGCATAGGTTGCTCTGGATAAAGTAGAATCTTTGTTTACATATTATTTTGCCTCTTTCCATGCAGCCCAAAATAGAGCATCTTTTCATGGGTACGTCTTTGGAGACTTTGGAGAGATTTATTTAGGGGTTGGTGAGCCTTGTCAGATTATTGACGAAGGGGAAGTGAAGCTGAAATTGCAGGTGGATAACACACAGGTGGTGAAGGAGGTCATGCAGGTACTAGTCTTAGAGATGAGTCTAATTTCTTCAAGAAATTTGGGTGATGAGAGATGCACTGTAACTCTCACAGTGGATACACTTGAATTAGATGGTGGTAAGAAAGTAGGTATCCTTTATCTATCTACTTATATTACTGATTCACCTTTTGTTATAGAGATGTGGCTTTGTAGGCTTGGTCACATATGTAAGAGGGGAATGCATGTTCTTAAGTGGAAGATAGATGTTTTTGACAAGCTAAAGAACTGGAAAGCCTTGGTGTTCATAGAGGAGATGATAGACAGAGATCAGGCAAGGGCACTAAATTATTCTGAGCAAAGCTATGTTTATTTGAATAGGATTTTGATCCATGGAGAGCTCGTGGGTAAGAAGTTATCACTCACAGGCGAACACAGATACCGGCATTGGTCATACAGTAACTGATGTTAGCAACAGGAAGACCGACATCGGTCATGAAGGAATTGACGTTAGCAGAAGGGATACCGATGTCGGCCAGGGAAACGATGTCGACAGTCAGGGTCAGCACAGGGAATCGACATTGGTTGGTTACAGACTGGGAGATGGCCAAGATCGGTCACTTAAATAGATGGTGGGTAGACAACAAGCTTTCAACAAGTCTCAAACGCTCATATGGAGGTCAGAAAGGGTAAGTGAACCTCATATTTGTTGTTCACCTTCTTTATATTGCTTACTGATGGTCAAGAACTAGGAAGATGTGAAGAAGCAAATGGACAAGAGTGCCAAAAATGGGACACTTTGATGCTTGATGTTATATTCCAAATGGGGTGTTCCTATCCTATAGGCTTGGGACATAGGGGAACAGGATTGACATAGGGAATACTATTTGGCTAAGGTGGAATCAGGGTTTAGAAGGTTTCAGATGACTAGTAATGAGCAAAAAGGTGTCTAAAAGGGTCATACGAGTATGCAAGAATGACCTATGGATGGGATATTGCAAGCCACACTCAAACTACCAATTTGAACATTTTATATGACTAAATTTGCCCCCCCCCTTTATTTTAGTGATGCAGTAAAGTGAAATAATAAGATAAAGGAAAATAGAAAGTGTAATTGAACTTACTTGTAAGGGTGAAGCCCATGAAGATGTGTGATGCTGAGTGTACATAGAGAGATCACAATATGAAGTGTAAATATGCAAGAGAAAACAAAGAGTAGATCAATTTTTACTAGACATGTTATATCTAAAATAAGAATGTACAAAGGCTAGGTAAAAGAGAGAGGAAAAGAAAGGAATGAATACACCTCACCAAATAGCAAACCAATACAAAATCTATTATGATGTTGAGTGATGTTTAGTGATATTGGGTATGTGCTATACCAAGAGTAATATCACAAATGGAGGTGAGTGCTCAATTCCTTGAGGGTGGCTCAAGAATATAAAAATTAGTATTTTGGCTCCATTATCGCTAACTATGTAGTGAAGCTATGTGATCATGTATATGTTAATCAATGTTTGGACTATGTGTCCAATCCCTCTAAGTAGGTGGCTCAAGAATACAAAGGCTAGCTAGTCCTTTAACTCCATCATTATTGACTAAGTGTAAACTATGAATTGATACTAGTATGAATATGTGTCATATGAGATGGCTCACGAAGCCCATGAATGCTCTATAATCTAAAAATGTGGCATGGATATCCAAATGTGTACTAAGAACTAGGTCAATCTTGGCCACTCTAAAAGGTGGAGATTAGGCTTGTATGAAAGCCACTCCAAAACTAAGAACTAGGCTAATATGAAAACCACTCTAAAATGATGCCAACCATCTACAAATAGAATAAGGCATGCAATTATTGAGAATAACGAGGTAATATATTGAATTGGAAAGAAAATAAGGCAAATGTGATACACATATTTCCCCCAATCACTAGTGTCTGTAACATGGATTTTGATCTAAAATTTGTACCAACTACCCAATCTAAAACTATAAGTGAGAGCCATCATGTCATGTATGATGCCCCATATATCTAGACAATCTAAGTAAAACTATACTAAAACTACCCAATCTAAACTAAACTATAGTTGGTAAAATTGTAATTAATCTTACCTTTCTATCTATTTATAATTTTTTTGGGTTTTTGGTTGTTTGGGAAGGAGCACTGAAAAGTGGACACTTTGGTGTCTGATGCTGTAATCCAAATGCGATGCTCGTCTTTTACTATTTCTAATAATTTTTCACTATTTTTCTAGTTTATTTTTCATGTTTTGAGTTTTAAATTTTATTTTGAGTGTTTTGAAAATTGATTTTAACTGATAATGGGCTCTGATCTCTATGAGAAAACCCCTATTTATTACTCCCTCTTTTGAGGGTAGGAATGAAGACCCTGCAATGACTTCCCTCATAATAAAAAGCCCTGCAAGTGTGTTATGATGCATAATACATGATATAATAATGATAATCCAAAAGATGTCTCAAGATATAACATAGTTTATATTGGAGATTGTTAGATCAATAGGGGCATGCCTAGATAGATGTAAAAATGTAATAGTATGTGTAGTATACTAAACTAAAACTATAAATCTAGTTATTTGTCAAGGAGGGATGGAACACGGTGTCCATCATGGCATCCAAAAATCCAATATAATTCATGATGTGATCATGGTATTGCAAACAACTAAGAATCAAAAAATAAAACAATCACACAAGGCAAGAAGTAAGAAGCATACAAAAAAGGCCAAGGGGCCAAACAAACAAGGGACATGGGCATATGCCACTCAAATTGGGAAAGCAAACATACAAGGCATGTTCAAATGCTCACATACGCATACAATTTTAAACAAAGAAGACTGGCATGAGGGCCAAAATCACATATAAGAGTAAAAGCAAAAGAGATTAGCAAATATCCTAAGGCACACACAAGTAACAAAATAAGAATTGAGAAATGCAAACACATCTAGCTAATCAAAGCAAGAAAGGAAGGCATGCATATACTAGAAATATGATCACATCTAACTGATCAAATCAAAAAGTGAAAGTATGCAAAAACATGTAGTACAAGACTAGGTAGATGCTAAGAAATACACAAGTGCTATATACTAGTGAGTGTCGATAGAATAATCTATGTAAGCTAGTAAGTAATGTACATCAACATGATAACTAGAGTGTGTGGTGTAGGAATGACATAACCTAGATGGTGTAGTCATGTAGAAAATTCCCCTAGTGGGTAGATATGTCAATGTATGTCTCAGGTTTAGAATTAGGATGCCCCTCAATGGGTAGAGTGAATAAATCAAGGATCTGGGTGTCACTACACACACTCAAAGAAGATCAAGTGAAGCATGGTAATGTAGATAAATTGATAAACAATAGCATAGAATAACAAAATTTAAGTCTATCATGGTATTAGAAATGTAAAGCATGGATAATGCATATAGTTAAAAAATTTTTAGTGTTTTTGAGTTATTGGAATGTTTTTGTATTTTGACATGTTATATCATTTCTAGTGTTTTGAAATATTGTATTGTTTTTGGTATTTTTAAATAAGATATGTACAAGTAAGAAAAAATACACTATGTAAAGAAATTATGTACAAGTAATTATAAAAAAACTATGTACAAGAAAGACTAAGAAGAAACAATACTAACCAATGAGTCTCATAAGAGAATCCCTATCATGGTATCTTGCATCAAGGAGAGGGATCATGTGTGATCATGAAGCATGATGGAAAGGCTGAGACTGTGAATCTAAAAGCTGTGTATGCTATAAATGCTCTAAAATATCTATAGTGGAAATTGAATGTGGGGTTCCCCTATAACTCTGAGAAGTGGATGTAACTATGGGGCTCTTAGGGACCCATCTGGTAGTAGAAGAATCTCTCTGAAAATGTACTCTATGTGTAGATCCATGAGACCTCAATGATACTATCCTGAGTGTGAATACTATAGCTAGAAACTATCTAGAGTCCTAAAACTATCATTAATGTAGTGGTTGATCTAAGAGAGGCCTCCATGGAAGTGTATGAAATCTCTATGCTTGTGAGAAATGCCTCAATTGTGTTTGAATCTTAATTGAAGGAAAAATTGTAACTGGTGGAGGAGATGAAACTGGTGACTACAGAGTAGGAGATGGATCTAAAGTGAGGAGTGGTAACTCATATGAAACTCCACCAACTATAACAACTTAATTAGCATGAATGTATTTCACACATCTATGAACTGTAGATATTACTACATGAAGTTTATGGATCCATGGTTGACCAGGAAACATGTCAAAGACTCTTGCTCTGGGAATAATATTAAATGGTGTGGCCATATGTGCTAGACCAACCTATAAAGGAAGAAAAATCTCACCTAATAAACTTTGTATGTGTCTACTGAATCCACTGATAAATATGTCTGTTGGGATGATATCCTACTCTAAATATCCCAAATTATAAAGTAATGTCATAGTGCACATGTTCACACTGGATCCATTATCTATTACAACACTATGAATGGGATGGTGATCAATGTAGGCTCTTATAAAGAGTGCATAGTAATCCAAATCATCCTCAACTATCTCTTACTCTGAAAAAGAGATAGAAGGTCTAGCTAGAATTATAAAATTATACACACTAATCATGTTTCTCAAAGGATGTGACTTAGCTGAAGGTGCCTGGTTTATAGCTGGTGGAGGGTGTGCATGATATGCATAGTGAACACCTATGTGCCCCTATCTCCTATTTAGAATGTTGTGAGAAAGGATTTGAGAAAATCTTTAGAGCCTTGTCCTATGTTTGCTTTTCCTGAGGAGGCTCAACTAGAGTGCCAAGATCAATAAGGTTGTCATCTATCAGGTCTTATATCTTATGTCACAAATTGATGCATCTATTTTTTGCATGGCTTGGTTCCCTATGAAAATTATAGAATGCATTTTGATCATATCCTTGTGGAAGTGGTTTTTTTATATCAACTTCCTAAATAGGAGGGAGAGATATGATATTGCATTCTAATAACTACTGTAAGACTCTAGCTGGAGATACTGGTAGATTGGTAAATGCTTGTTAAGGAGGCATTGATAAAACCACTCACTGAGGGGGTTTTGAAGCCACATTAACTATAGGTTGATTTTGACTTTTACTATCATTAACCTTTATTTTGTATGGGACTTTACTACTACTCTTGTTTATTGTTTCTAATATGATTTTTTACTTGAGTTTACCCATTAAAAGTAATTTGAATTCCTTATCCTATAGTGTATGACATAATTTAGTGAAGGAAGAATTTTTTTTGAACATTATTGACTCATGCAAAGCTGGTAGAAGACTATTTGAAGAGATCTTGTAATTCTTGATTAGCCATGGGGCTAGTCATTTTAGCCAAGATAGCATTATACCTAAGAACATAATCTGTGAGATGCTCATTTAACCTTTGTTTCTATTATGCAACTTGGGCATAAAAAATATTTTCACATATGTTAATGCTGAAATGAGTCAGGAACATGTCAGTTGAAGGATTGAATGCTTTGATCGACTGATTTGGTAGAATATAGAACCACTATAGAGAATAATCCTTTAAACTCCATATAAATAACTTGGTTAGTAACTAGTCATTTGGCACATAGTCCAAGCATGTTGCATAAAAATATCTCAATTATATCTCTAGATCACCCTTGTCATCATATAGTGTGAGCTTGGGTTGAACAAAACCTGGTGGTAAGGGTGTATAAGCAATATGGCATGCCAATGGTATATGAAGTAGATAAAAAGAGTTCAAAGCCTGTGTTGGTCTAGAGGCACCTTGTTCAAGATGTAGCACCTTGGATTTAAGATATGTTATCTCTTACATAAGGGTAGCCACATTAGGAGGCAAAGATGTACTAGCCATAACTGGTGGTGTCATATAGGAAGGTTTGGGTTTTATAGGGGGTTGTTGAGACATAGTTTCCCTCGTAGTGTCATTTACAATTAGTTGTTCTGAAGGAATAAAATAATCAACTTGCTTAGCCTTTTTAATTTCCATGATAGATTATAAGATAATGGCATGATCTTGGGGTTTTTCCCTAAGTCTCTCTCTAAAACTCTATATAATCAAATCTTCATTGATGACAACATCATTATCAATAATAGGTGGAAGTGGATCAGTACCCCCATGTGGTGGAGCATGAACATTGGTGTGTAAATCATCATTGTTATTCTCATATTGCTCATTATCAGAAATATCTTCATGGAAATTAGTGTAATCTAGATGTGTAGGATCTATAGTATGAAATTGAGCTAGTTGTTTATCCATGGTACATGGATGGGTTGGAGGAATCTAGGTGAATTTAGGAGGGTTACCACTTAGTCTTGCACTTCATCTGAAAGGAAGAGATGCAAGGAGCTTAGGTGGCATAAGGAAAACAACTTGAAAAATGAAAGAGAAGATGAAATAAATGTAATCTAGGATTTGAAAAATAATGAACTGGAATATGCATAAAAAGGATACGAAGATTACTAACATGTAAGGTGATACCTCAAAAGCATATGGACCTATTATATTTAATTAGGATTTGAAAAAAATATATTTTTAAAATTATTATGTTGAATTTTAAAAATTAAATGTGAAATTCTGATTTATATATGTAGGAAAATTAGAAAAATATTGTTAAAATTAGCAAGGAATTTTCCCTAGGGTTTCTAGGGTTTTTGTGCACAAATGAAGTCAAGTTCACCAAATGATTTAACTTTTTTGGTAATAATGGTATTCATATTTTAGTTAAGGCTATGGATTAATAAATTAGTATAACATATAACAATAATTTTAGTCCTAATTTGTATTATTGCTTATCTTTTACACCTTTCTAAAAATAACAATAAATAGGAAGAAATATAACTTATCTAGAAAATAGACTAAGATGACTGATATAGATGTTGAAAATGGCTATGAAAGATTGGGAAGGTGTCATAAACCTAAATCTAGATTTTTTTGGTGAAAGTATAGAAGCATCAAAAAGTGGATGCTTTGGTGTCTGACACTATTGTTCGTTCCTACAGCTATTATCCAAACTGATCACATAGACCTAAAACTTTTTGGGTAGTTGCATTGTGCCTGTGTGAGCATGCATGTGAAAAATTAAGTACTAGTTATTGATGAAACTCACTGTGAAGTTGATTTTGTCTTCAAACCCTAACCCTCCATCATACTTGACAAAATGATATTTGGGTCACTTGAGAAAAAGGGGGGGTTAGTGTGTAAGATGTATTAAACATGCAATCCACACCCCTTGTGTGGGCATGCTACCTACATACCAATACTCTGAAGAGGGATCAAGCCATATGTAGTTATCCCACCTAGTATGCTTTATGAAATAGTGTGATGCAAATGTAAATGCCAATTTGATAGTGTTTAAGGTGGCTAAGGATTGGTATGAGGATTTTAGTATGTTTACAGCTGTGTTGGGTGAATGTGTACAAAGAATATGGAATTTTACCATAGTATTTTTTTTGTATTCTTGCTTGCTTTGTAAGTTTGTCACCTCCTTTATAAATGAGATTTTAGTGGGCTTTTATAGGGAACAGTTGGTCATGAGTCAGATGTATTCTTGCCAAGTTGACCTAATTAAGGATAAGGACCAAATGAAAATGATCATTGGGGCTAAAAGTGAAAATGGACAAGAGCACCAAAATGGGACACTTTGGTGCCTGGTGCTATAGTCCAAATAGGCTAATTCTATCCTATAGGCTCAAGACCTGGGGAAACATGATTAACATAAGGAATTATATCTTGCTAAGGTGAAATCAAGGCTTAGAAGGTTTTATATGATTTGTAATGAGTAAAAATGTGTCTACAAGGGTCACAAGAGTATGCAAGAAGGACCTATGGATGGGGTATCACAAGCCACTCTCAAACTACCAATTTGGACATTTTATATGACTACATATATATTAATATTCTCATAATATGAACCACACATAGTTTTTTATTACCAATAGTCATCATAATATCGGATAACTCCTAACCAAGTTATACCTTGTGAAAACATAACTAAAAAAATTATTGTGTTTCAAGAGATAATATTCATATGGTTGTAGTTTTCTTATTTCTTATAATCCTTAAGATTTATTTTAATCAACCATTAACTCTAGATATATGTTTATAACCCAATACACCTATATGCTATATTTTTGTATGAATACTAAAGTCCATATATATATTCCTCTTTTATATAGTTATTGTACATCATAATATGTACCGTATATATACTCTCAACTATAAATTATACTCATAAAAAGATATGCAAGACTATAAGTATTATTATATGGATCTCTCATTTATATGAATATCTAGCTTATAGTCTTATATAGAACAACTATTCAAAATAAGGTTGAGAAACAATCATCCCAAAAACTTAGTTAAATGTTGAATGAACATGATCTTCATTAACAATTTATGTTATGAGCAAGATACTCTAAAATAATTTTTAACTATAAGGATGTAATTAATTTAATAGCAATGTATCCCACATATGGATTGTAACTTAACAACTAAATTAGTAATTTGTTACTTTGTGACTCAATTAGTTTAGTTCATAGATATATATTCCAAAATTATGACTAGTATTACCATCTACTACTGATCATACTTTATCAGGCATAAACCACATCATTATATTGGTATTATGGGTATACGAGAATATTTTTTGATATCCCCACCTATGAATATACTACTTCTATATAGGATATTCCTTATGTCCTAAGTATGTATATTCTTGCATTATTAGAAGATTAATTCTAACCTTGTGTCAGAACCTATTATCCAAGGGACAGTCTTAGGTAGATAGTTTCTATGGGGTGTAGGCCTCCCAAAAGGTAACAGATGCATGTAAAGGTTTGCTCAGGATGGCCAAAAATTGGTCCTTGAGTGTAAAGGTATAAGGGAGCTTGAATTCAAGACTGACACATCGAGTAGGGATGAAAGTCGGCCTTAGTGATCTGATAGTGCCTAGTGCAAGGGCCATCGCTCAATGGATAAAAGTTGCTCTAGGGATAACAGGTCGATCTCCCCCAAGAGTTAACATTGATGGGAAGGTTTGGCACCTCGATGTTAGCTCTTTGCCACCTAGGGTGGTAGTATGTTCCAAGGGTTGGGCTATTCACCCATTATGTTTTAGCATTATTCTTACCTTATAGACTCATCAATTTTCTTACCACAGACACATAGGATTATGCCAAGTTTTTATACTCTTATTTTCTCATATAATTGTGAATATCAAAGAAGTATTCATATGGTTATCCCAAAATAACGACAATCCATAATATTCCAAATACTCTTCGATTCTAGTATTATAGTTTTTATCAAATAAACATATCATATCCTATATCATGTCGGTGTAATTTGCATCCAAAATATCATAGTATTATAAAACAAATATCATTACACTTAAAGAGAATTCCTTATAAGCAATATGAAATTCATACTAGTATCATATCTAACTAGTGTAACTATTATAATTTAGCATTTTAAGAATATCACATACTCTTTTGTTATGTTACGTATTATATCGATTTATATTACATTACACTATATTAATGATTTTCTATATACTCAAAATTTAAATGCAAAGCCTACCTGGCAAAAACACTTTGCTGATCCTTTTCTTTTACTTCCTTGTCTTCACCATTCTTTCTTCGCTTCTGTACTCCTCTCTACTATTCTCTGCTACCTTATTTTTCTAGTCTTTGCATCCCTCTCTTTTTGTTACCTTATTCTCTTTTTAAGAGAAAAAGGGCATAAATTTTTGTTTTATTCTCCTTTTTCAAAATTTATGAGATTTAATTAAAACTTTCCCATTTTTTTCTATTTTTATCTAACTTGCCTTAGTGCACACGTAAGAATCCTTGATTTATTCTATTTGTTTTTATTTACTTTTTATCATATTTTTTTATATTTTACAAATGACATTAATTAAATCAATTAATTTTATCTTTCAAATCCTTTTAAATCATAATTATTTACATAATGATTTAAAAATAATTAGTTTGCTAATTTTGTCAAATGCATTCGATCTTCTATTTAAGAAATTGACTAGACATTCCAAAAAACACATAGATTTAGTTCATAGGTTAGTCCACATACATGCTTACTCAAATTCATGTTTCTAAAAACATTAACAGTCATGAGCACATGACATAAACATAAACACACATGATAAATTCCACATCATTATTAACTAGGCTATCAAACTATGTGCAAACAACTTTCTAAATGTAAACAACATCAAAACACACTATACTAGCCATTCCATGTTGTATCTAACATGAATTACTTATGTGGTGTGTGTAGGGTTATAGCCATTTTCTCTATCATCTTTCAACATCTCCATTTATGTCACCCTTTTTGATGATGCTCTCCCTTCATCATAGTCTGAGGGATGAGTTATCCTATATCAACCTCACAATAAGTAGGTAGTTAGATCATAATATCATGATATATATACATCATAAAATATAGGTGAAATAACAAATCAACATGTTCATAATATAAATATCTACACTACAACTAACTCATAATAATATAATCATGTAACCTAAATAATATATTATTGTCCCATAACAACATATATCTCAAAGCTTAGTCAAAAATAGCCCAAATCAGATTTATCCACTATAAATATCTACAGATAGTCAAATAGTTTGCTTGGTGAGGAATCAGGATGTAACAAAGGGTGGAATAAAAGCAAACAAGGGAAACAAGTTTGGCTGAGCTTGACATTCTTTCATTCGATGTGCCTATAGAACAATATTATGATGTTGTGTTTAGTTTTAGAGTGGATGACATTATCATTGATGTGTACCACTATCCATTTCTACATATTACACTATTTATGCTCCTTTTTGTAATTGTACTCTTGATTATTTTAGGGGAGGAAATATAAATTTGCAAATATACTCTCGATTATTTTTTAGGAGGCAATGTAAAAATGACTAAATGTGATAAAAATTATATTTGGATATGTGTTACATATCAATGAAAATACAATAAACTTATATTTGATTGTGTGAAGATGTGGTCTCTTCATTACCGTGTTATTATGCAATGATGATAACATTTGCTTATGATCTACCATTAATTATCATGACATACATTCTAATTACATAGTAATGAGTACATGTTATAATGATGTTTGTACTATATTGCAAATATGAATATGTAGTAGATTCTAACATTTTAAATTACTCTATATCTAAAAAATGTTTGAAGACATTTAAATAAATGTGTGTATAAATTATTGTACATGTCAATAATGCATTGTTGTTTATAAATTTCAATTACATGATAAACCCCTTTGAAACATGTGGTAAAAATCCAAATGGTTTCATGAACCATGATTAATTCATATGCAACCACCATAGAAGATTATGCATCCAAATTCTATTGAGGTAATCATGCCTTTATCTCCCACCTATGCCACTCCATCTGTAATTTACATATTAGATCTTTATTACTTGAATATGTTACATGAATTTTGTAAAACTACCATTAATTCAAGATAAAGCTCCAAAGCTTAGGGTGCAAATTTATGGTGGTTGTTGATAGTGTAAAATTATATAGGTCAACTTCATTATGGATGTAACCAGTCAACTACATTATAGATGTAACTGATTGATTGTATCAGTCCTATAACTAACTAGTTGCATTATGGATGCAAATGGTCGATTGCATGAGTGAGTTAACCAACCATTTACACTATGGATGAAATTGGTTGGTTACAGGAGTCATGAAATGGGACTATTGTGTCTAGTTTGAGTAATTGATTAGTTGTGTAAGAACTACATTTAGATGGTTGCTAATGGGATGTAGTCAGATAATTGCCTTTATAAAATGGTTACTTTTTTGATGTCATTAGTTAGTTACATGCCTGTACTGTGTGAGATATCAAATTAGTAACAAAGAATGTAAATTGGATGGTTGCCCATGGAATCATATAAGATAATTTTATGGTTACCCATAGAATTATTGTAAATGTTTGGTGAGTTGACCCATACAATAACTTACATTTTAATTTTTTACATGACCTGGTCTTATGTGCTATCCCTCAAATATCGACAAATCCAAATTTTGAAAAACCAAATAAATTTGTTAATTAATAAATATTCACCACTAAAGTGTACCCTATCACAACCATATCTATTTATCATGCACAATCAACATTATATACTCAATTTTAGTAGTCCAATGGGGTTACATACAATACCACATGGAATTACAATACTTTTGATGTCAATGAAGTGATTTACCATTATTTTCAATATAACCTTACCTGATTTACTAGCATACATGCCCAAAACCCTTTTTTAATTCTATGTAGTTCTAGAAAAAATAAATGCATGTAACTATGGTCAAAATGTTGACTATAGGGATAAATTTACTAACTTCATAATTGTGTTTGGACCGTAGCCATACATGTGTGTCATGCTCAATCTATGTTACATATTTCATTTTAGTATTCCAATGGGGTTAAATATAATCACCATATGGAAATGTAGTACTTTGAAGATAGATACATAAAAAGTGGGCAGGGAGTGTTGTCATATTGCTTCATTCTGATACATATGAATAAAAATTTCATATGAATAAATTTAGCACTATAAATTATATTCCTTTGATGCTTGTGATTTATTTTTCTATTATTTTCAATATACCCTTAATTGATTCACTAGAACATAGGCCCAAAACCCTTTTATGCTTATATGTAGTTCATAATAAAAACAAATGCACGTAACTATGATCAAAATGTTGACTGTAGGGATAAATTAACTAACTTCATAATTACATTTTTACTATATCCATACTTGTGTGTTGTGCTTAATTTGCATTACATACTTCATTTTAGTATTCCAATGGGGTCGAATATAATCACCACATAGAAATTTATTACTTCCAAATAAATACAAAAAACACGTGGAGGGAGTGTTTTCATATTGCCTCATTATGATACATACGAATAAAAACTACATATGAATATTTATTTTACACTATAAATTATATTCCTTTGATGTCTATGAGGTGCTTTGACATTATTCACAATATACCCTTACCTTATTCAATAGAATATAGGCCCAAAATCATTTTGTACTTTTATGTAGTTCATATTAAAAATAAATACACATAACTACGATCGAAACATTGACTATAGGGATAAATTTACTGACTTCATAATTTTATCTGTACCATAGCTATACATTTTTTTTGTGCTTGATCTACATTACATACTTCATTTCAGTATTCCAATGGGGTAAATACAATCACCACATGGAAATATAGTAGTTCAAAGACATACATAGAAATTGAGGGGAGGGAGTGTTGCCATATTGCCTCATTCTGATACATATGAATAACAACTGCATATGAATAAATTTAACACTATAAATTATATTTATTTGATGCATGTGAGGTGATTTACCATTATTTGCAATATACCCTTACCTAATTCACTGGTGTATAGGCCCAAAACCCTTTTTTGCTTCTATGTAGTTCTTTGCAAAAACAAATGCACGTAGCTATGGTAAAAATGTTGACTATAGCGATAAATTTATTAACTTTGTAATTATGTCCATAACATATCCATACATGTGTATCATGCTCAATTTGCATTACATACTTCATTTTAGTATTCTAATGGGGTTAAATACAATCACCACATGAAAACGTAGTAACCAATTTTCAATCATTGTTTGAAGTTGTTCAATTAAAATTAGTGTTAAAAAATATTGTATATGTTGGAAATGAATTATTGTTTATATATTTAAACATTTGATCATTCATGGTATTCAATGTATAATGCTGAAACAAAATGTTTTTGCTAGATACTAAAATAGATGGTGGACATGTGGGATATAATCATGCACCTTCACTATAGAAGGTAATGGATGGTCCATTTAACTGTATCAATATTAAGTGTGAAAATTTTCCTAATAGTAATGAGGGATACATGTGGGTTACTTGGTTGGCTGCTGATAGGGTGAAGGATTTTTTGAAAGGAGAATCAACAAATAAGTTGTTCCCTACAAATTTTTGTGTTTCCCATTGCAAGAAAAAGGAACTTCTATCTAACAAGCATAACAAGGTCACTTCTACCTTCTAATATGTCATGTATGTGATATGTTATTCTATATTTCAAGTGTGGGTGTATTCACATGTTTTTTTCTTCTACTTATACGCCATTTATGTAGCTGGATTTCAATTTCATTATGTTTCACATGTCCAACATTTACATACAAATATTGGTGTTTATATGGGCCCGAGGATTTTTTAGAATTGGATGCTCTACCAAAGGACATATTAGTAGCATCAAATATAGGAAAAGGTAGCTGACCAAGCCAAAAACATATAATATGTGGTTGTCAGTGTCATTTTAGCACACATCAAATGACCATTAGACTTGATGATGTCGTGGTCACATACAATCACTATCATGGCAATAATATGAATACTTCGAGGGGAATAAATACATCAGCCCCCAACTGAATGAATGTGTTCATAAGATGCTATTATTGAGAATGTCTATTGATTCTATCCATTTTAAACACCATGAGATGGTGCATGAAAAACTTGTGATGTTTGATGCTTAAACAGAGTGGGATGATTTCTTCAATAGGGATGATATATACAATAAAGAATGATAGATCAAGGAGGCTAAATATGTATATAGTCCTGAGATGCTAAAATGTTTGAGAATGGGCACTAGTAAATCTAGACAAGTGGTTCATCTATTAGGGATATAATGTGGGGATAAATGAGGATGGGTAAATTCCCTTCATACTAGGTATCCAACTCCTACAACAACTATAATGGTTGTTGAGATTTAGGAAGTCAAACTTATTGGAAATGGACTCAACCTTTGGCATAAATGCAATGAAGGTATGTTTTCTATGACTGCAAAAATAGTTGATAATATAGATATTTCATAACTTGGAATCTCAATTATTTTTTTATATTTTCATAAGTTCCAATTGTTCATATTAATGGTATTTTATTCCTAACATTAAGGACTACCCATTTCTTGGGTGATTATGTTAGGCACTAGTATTACAGACATTAGCTAATGGATGAAAATACTTATGTAGAGTAAATATGGAATACATAGATTGGAAACTCAATGCTTTTATGGTGGATGATGCTACTACAGAGATAAAATTTATTAGGCAAGTCTTTGATATTTTGATGTACAATATGTCATTCATATGTTGAATTTCTTACATATCATGGTCAGGCTACATTATGAAGTCTTACAAAGCAATCATGACATACAAGGAAACATTCAATTTTGAGGTCTATTTATGCAATTGGCATGTGCATCATGCATGAATAAAGAATTTGATTGTGAAGGTGTAAGAAAATGATGTATAACATGTGATGTTTAGTGATTTGGGTGACATAATGCATAGTTAAACTGATGAAGACATGACAAATAAGGATTCCAAAAAATTTGTAGACAAGTATCGCTTCACATACGTAAACTTTGTTGAATACCAGGAGAAACATTTGCTTCACTATGTGGGAATGTGATCACGATGTTTTCGTACCCTTCCACATGTTGTGAAAGAAACAAATTCAGGCATATAAAGTTACCATTCCCATTTAAGGAGGTGTTTATTGAATAAAATACACACACACATCATAGGGTCAATTAGCTAGTTAACCAACTAACCATAGTGATTTATATATAAACTATTGGTGGATAAAAATATGCAAGGACAATGGATTCCATATGAACTTCAAATTAGAGAGACTTGAAAATGTTTCATGGGTCAAGGCTTTGCATATTCGAAACTATCATGTCACATTCCACAACAATAATCCTTGTATGACATGGGTATAGAGTCAAACAAATTAGATGTTGCATTATCATTTTTACACTACAATTCCTTCCACATCAATGTCTAATTGCCCATTTTCACTCTAAGGATACACTTGTAAACGTGTGATTAATGTGAAACTATTGATAGATTTTAAAAGAGAGGTGGTTGTGCAACACACATGGGATGATGGTTGTGATTGCATCAGCTATATATATATATATATATATATATATATATATATATATATATATATATATATATAACACAATGTAAGTCTCATTTATGCTTGAAGGTGTATTTTTTTATGTTTTTTTGGAAAATCTCAATTTCATTTATAACATTTTCAATACACAGTGCATAGATAGTAAAATAGGATATCCTATTCAATGCAAAGTAGCTATGGATCTTGAATGATCAAACCATGAATACGAAGTTGAACCATGTGTGGATATGTGAGAATCAAATCAATTTGATGCAATTAAAGTAATAAATTTGGAAAATGATATTGAAAAGCAGTTAAGGGATGCTAATAATGTAAGACATGTATCTTTTCATATTAATTTTGGTTTGTATTTTTCAACATTTATAATAGGATATGTTTCATTGTTTGAATATATCATTATTACTACTAAAGCTAACATAATCGATTCCTTGATATGCAAAGCATGAGAAATGTTTGAAAATTGTGTCATAAATGATTACATAATTAAAATGATGTCATTCTTCAAAAACTATATGAAAGATGTTTTCAACAAGGTCCAAATCAAGTTGATATCAAGCTCACATCACCTGATGCCCCAATAATGAATAGAAGAAGACACAATAGCATGTCACAAGAGAGAAATATTTTTCCAAATCCTCCTCTAAAGAATCAAAAATGAGAAGCCTATAATGAAGATCTTAATAGGGAAGCAAAGTGACATATAGATAGATAGAAATTAGACAATGTGACTTCATTTCCCACCTCTATCAACTCTAGTGATAAGTCTTTGCATGGTCATACAACTTATATATGATATAATATATATTTGAATACCATATACATTTTAATCATGTACTACATAAGTCAGGTTTTGAATGGTGGTCAAGCACCTTATTTTAGTTTTTCTTATACTTTTTATAAGTACTTGTTTGTGGAGTTTTTGAATCTTTTAGTCATGCAAATTAGTGCTACTGGCTAGAAAATTTTTGTTTGAAATGTATGAGCTACTACAACATTTCATGTGAAAATGAGATTAACATAAATGGAAATACAAGTTTGATAGTCAACCATGTCAACTTTTGCAAATATGATAATGCTCCTTATTGTTTTAAACAACTTCTATGAATAAAAATCTTACAAATGTTGCACAAATTTTTCATTTTCAATTGAATTTATTTTATGCTTTGAACTTTGTGATGTAACCTCCTGTCATATTATTTGTACATTATGATAATTACTAGTTTATGTTACAACAATCTAGATCCAAATATGATAATTATGTTGTATCTTACCTATGTTAGATCCTTTTGAAATATTTAATATGCCTACGTGTGAAATAATTTGGGTTTATAGTGAATGGGTTACTACTAGTTCATGAAACCAACCAATTATTTTCATATTTGGTGAATACTTTGATCATTATGTTATTTTGAAGTACCAAATATTAAAATGCATGTCATAGAGTTGAAATTTTTTACCAGTGGTGTTGTAACTTTTAAATTGAGCTTGTATTTCTTCTACCCATGTTTTAACCCATTCAAGTTAACATCAAACCTCTTTGACCAATGGAAAATAAATATTTTGTAATGCTAGTGTGCACCAAATTTAGGTTTCAAATAAAATATTATCAAAAGAGATAACGGAACCCAAAAATAATGACACCAATAGGAAGGAATAGAAAAGGTAAATCAGAATGCAAAGCACATGCTTACCATCACTTTTACCTTCTCATAGGTCCAATCCAAGATTGAGATTTACGTGCTTGAATTTGATTGTTGGATTACTTGTAGATGCTTGACAATGGCTTGGATTGGCTTGGTTTTAGCTCGATGATAAAGGATTACTTGATACACTTCCTCACTTACTTGTGCACTCAATTACTCATTCAAACTCTCATTCAAATGTTCATTCAAAATTGTTCATTAGCTTGAGCAAGGGAAGGTGTGTTGGTTTTATAGATTCATGGAGGGAGATCTTATGGTTTAAATTTGAATTTGGGCCATCAAGATCTAGGGCAGAGGATTTTCCATGGAATTTTTAATTCCATGAAATCCTCTAGAATAGAATATTCTAGAGGAGAGGCTCCAAAATGGAGAGATCTCTAGAATTTTCTAAATTCTAGAGATTTCTCCATAGGGTTTTAAGTGCTTAGGAAAGGCTAGTGTAGGGTGGTGGGTAGTTATGATTTTTTTGAATTTTAAATTGGCAAGTGGGATTAAGGGTAGGTTAGTAGGTATTAAGTCGTATTTAGGTATTAATGATAGGATTAATTGGTTTTAGGCTAGAATAAAGGTTAAATGAGATATGGGAATGATTATAGAAATTAGGTCAAGGGTTGTTATGGCTAAGAAATGAGATAATTAGGCCAAATTAGTGGGAATTGGGATAATTAGTAGAACGATCACATTTTAGTGCATACATTTTACCCCTCTTTGAAAGGGAATTATGAGTGGATGGGGTATAAGGAGTAATGGTATTTAAAATAAAAATCATGACATGGATAAATGATGATGCTAGTGGGTATGATGCCCCCTCGAGGGGATATGCAAGAAAGAATGAGTTGGATGGTCACTCAAAAGAGGATATGAGGGATGGGATGTGATGGAAAGGTGAGGGGTTGGAATGCTTGATGTGGGATAGATGAGGAATAAGAGTGAGTTGAATCAAGAAATGAGCTATAATTTGATAATGATGCCCTTAGTAAGGACACATGCACATGGAATAATATGATAAGTGTAACAGTTGGAGCTACATCCCAAGCAAGGACACATGCATGGGAATCAACTATAACATGATGATGATATGACTGAAAGGACATAATCTTTGGATGGATCACAAGCAAGGACACATGCAAGGGAGAGCTAGAGGCTGAGGATTAGATTGATTTGATAATGTAGGATGAATGTAGCTCAAAGCTAAGTCGATTGAGTTGATACAAAAAAATTGATGTGATCGAGTGACCAAAAGGATTGGGATGATGCCCCTAATAGATATATATACAAGGGAGAAAAGGAGGAGATAATGGCCTTGGGCATTGAAAAATGGCCAAGTTCTACTTTAATAGCCTAATAAGAGCTTAGGATGATATAGTGTAGGATAGGATAGAGATAATGATTGGAGACAGGATAGGGACTTGGGTTGGATTAGGTAGATGGTAAGGCTAGAAGGAGATTAGTAGGGAGATAGTAGAAAGAAGAAGAAATGGAAGCACTATTTTAAGGAAGAACATGGGGGGGGGCTGGGGGTGTTGATATAGGTTAGGGGGGTAGGTGGGGAGGTCCTTTTCATTCTTTATATGTAGAAATATGGAGCTCTAGCCTAGAACCATGGACTGCATTCCTCAAGCTTTACATCATAGTGAATGGGTCTGTGTTTATTAGAAAGATCCTGAGGTAAGACCTACGATGAGTAAAGCATTGTGATTTTCATCTTTTTAGCAATTTTGTAATTTTTTAATGGATTTTAAGGCTAGAATAGGCTAAATTTAATTAAGGGCACTATAGGTCTATAATCCCTCAACTTTGGGTTGTGTCCTAATTCATGGTATTATAGATGCAAATCATGAGATCGAGGGTGGAATGGTGGGATTGAAATCCACTACTAAGGAGTCAAAATATTGTAATATCATGAGGGGGTAATCATGGATTTACAATCCCTCTAGTGGGAAGTCATGATATTACAATACCATGACTAAGAAGTAGCTATATTGTAATACCACCACTGGGACTAGGATGATAATAAAAGGATTGTGATGGGGGAAGTAAGAGGGAAAAAAGACTTTGGGGCTGATTAGGGGGTAGTTAAACTTAGGTAAATGGGTTGGCTAAATGGGTGGGGTAAATTAATAAGGGTAAATGAGAGGTAAATAAGGAAAGTGAGGGAGATGAGTTGAATTATTATGTGGGTATGATGCAAGATCTCTTAGGGATATTAGCATCATGATCGAGGCACCTAAATATCTTACATGAGATGTGGTGGGTGATGGCCAAGGATTATGGGGTATTAGAACTGATAGGCCTCCATAATATGACTACTATGCCATTGATTTATATTGACCAAGAATTAATCATAGCCCTAGTAGAGTAGTGGCACTCAGAGACTAACTCCTTCCACTTTATGACCAGAGAGATGATTATGATAGTTGAGGATGTGTACAAGATATTTCACTTGCTGATGATTGAGGCAAGGATTTATTAAAGATCTCATACATTGATGTAGATGTTATAATGGTTGGGTGAGAGTTTATAAATTAAAGTACATGATGGGGCCATTGATCTGGATCGATGCTGACAAGAGGAGATGCTAGATAGGCTGACATTAGTATTCATGACTCTTATGTTTGACATTTTATTATTGGATAAGAGTGGGAGTTGGTTCCACCTCAGCTTGGGGGAGTTGGTGGTAGACATGGTACATGATCAGTGAGTGTTTGCTTTAGGACCTATCATCCTGGCCCATTTATATAGGGAGCTACATCTTGGTGTTATAGGGGCATACAAATTTTTGGGCCATCAGTGCTTCTTAAGATATGGAGTTAGGATCACATTGTAATCTAGTGATCATTGGGGACTCTTGTTGGACTAGAGCCAAGACAGTCAATGGTTTTTTGATGGCACATAATTATAGGCATGACACTAGGTCATGTAGGAGATATGATGTATGAAAAAGAGGCATTTGACACCTTACACCTAGATCATATGACATGGATGCCATACTGAGGCATTAATTTTAGATGGGAAGATGAGGCATGTACTCAGCTCATGTTGACCCCATGTTAGATTACTAAGAGACATGATTATATCATTAAGAGATATAGGCTAGATTGAGTATAATGCCAATTTGGTTTTGTTCAGGTTGTACCTGATCCTGAGCATATTTTTGCATGGTGCATGTGAGAGAAACCGCATTGGGGGAGACCAATGGTGAGGCTAGATGTGTTATTTGACTATGAGGATGTGGCACCTCAATAGTGGGATTTTTTTACAGTGATACTAGAGCTAAGGGTTACAACAACATATCTAGCATGGTGGAAGACATGAGTACTAAGGTGGTTGACATGACCTTAGGTGGTGATGAGGGGAGTAGTGTGTTAGGTGTTAGCAGCAGGAGCTCACATTCATGAGTGAGAATGGAAGCAGAGATAGGTACTAGCATAAGATGTAAGAGATAGGGGAGGGGGAGTAAATGGAGGAGGAGTGGTGATGTGATGGATATTGATATGGGAGATGGTGGATAGGGATAAGGGCATATTGACACATAGGGATAGGATCAGATGGATTCATAGGTGTCTATTCCATAGGTTCCTTCATAACTGACTGGAGGAGTAGGACCATCCCATCCTCCACATTATATAGATGATGAGGCATTAATATCTAGTTTACCAAAAGATATTTAGGCTCAAATTGTGGAGATTGGGGGCATTAGTCAGGAGTGGGACCAACTTCATATGCAAGTACATGAACTAAGGACACATGAAGATAGGAGATTGACATAAGTGTAGGGGTAGATTTTAGGCTTATAAGAACATGTCACTCAGTGAGAGAGTGGGTTATCCTAGCTCTAAGTATAGGTAGTGACTCTCCACAGTTAGATACATTAGTGGGATACGTAGATTGTTACCCTATAGGCTCAGGGTAGTCAGTGGGATACCTAGCTTGAGTAGGCATAATAATAGATTATGACTTTATAGAGATAGGTAGATAGAATCCCAAGATAGTTGACACTGTTATAGGTGTAGATTTAGGGATTATAGGGAAATCTATCCATTGTATAGAGGGATTGAGATGCTACAAATGTGGGTCTCTAGGGATAGGGGATGATGGGGATGCTGAGAAAGATCATGTTATTGACATGGGAGGCTCAGTATTACTACAACCTATATGAGGCTATCATACTAGTGGAGCATAGAGTAGGATATTTTTAGGTAGCCCTTGAGGAGTAGAGGGTCAAGGCCACCCTAATCACCATAGCTATGATATTTTGTGTGTATACTTTAGGATATTCTTTTGTATATTATACAAGGGATTTATTTGTATTATATGATGATTCATTCTTTACATACTCATGCATTGTGATGATTATGATGTATGATGTGATGATCATTTGATGAGAGAGATGTGGATATATGATGACTTATTATGATGATGTGTGTTATTATCTCATGATGTTTGAGTATTTTAGGTGCTTTAAGTTAGATTATGGCAATGCATATGATGATAATGACCTTCTGATGATGATATTATGTTATAGACATGTTTTATGTGATGATACCTATGATGATGGTATATTTATGTGATGATGATGAGCATTTATTATTTCTTTGTGATACATGTTAGATGGGATATGTTGACTACGATTATGGATATGGTGTTTTATTGTTATGATTAATGGATGTGATGAATATGGCACTATTTATGATGAGTGAAATGTTTGATTAATTATGATGATGGTAACATGATTGATATGATGGTGATGCACTTGGGTTTATTTATAGATTTTTATTTTCATGCTTATGGCTATGAATCATGCTATGAGTGATGTGCATATTTTTGCGATGAGATATCTTTAGGATGTTTGTGATGGGATGGATATATATGATGCTAATTTGTTATTTTCCTTATGATATTACTAATGTGATGGTTGATGTGGGTCTTTAACAATGCATGTGAGATGGGATTGGTTTACTTATATATGATGGATATCACCCATATTTAATAGATTATTATCCTTCAAGATTTGGTGCTTCTACATCATGGAGGTAGAGGATTATAGGATCATGGTAGATAGGGAAGGTTTTGGCTTAGGATTTTGGGATAGTTTGGAGGACATGGCTTGGGATTGGTTATGGGGGTAGGATTTTTGTTTCGAGGAGATTGTCAAGAAATTATGCAATCCATGTTAATGTCACATCTTTATGAGATATGCCAATGGTCTTGATAGGGCCATGACATTTATATCAAATATGTATAGAGGAAACTCTGTTGAAAGTGGGATGATCCATTTGAAGGTGTTTACTTTAATGTTTCACCCTTGCCATCCTCATTCCTATATGTTTATGCATATGAAAAAGTAAACTAGTCAAAAGGACAATACTTCATTTCATATTTAGAAATACAATTTTCACACAAAACACATCTATGCATAAGCAAAAACATTCATATTGCTCTAAAATGATTATGAAGATGAGAATGAAGGTCAAATATGGGGATGAAAATGATAGTGGATGAGCTATCCTTGGGCATAGAAATGTGACCAAGTGTTGCCTACATAGTCTAAAAAACCTTAGGCCAATGTAGTTATGGATAAAAGGGGGTTGATGATGATGATTATGGTGATTAGGAAAATAGATTATAATGATGTAGTGATAGATAACTAATTGTCAGTGATATGAAAACATAGTATAGTGATATATGGACAAGGTTCAAATCATAAAGCCCAAAATAAAGGGGTTTGGACTATTCCATGATGAATCAGAATCATAGTAACCCCATTGTTATTTTGACATTTTCTAGTGATAGTGGGAGTGGATGATTGTATGGATGGTAAAGATTCATCATGATGTGGTTGGGGCTAAGAGGAGACATGTCTGTCATAGTAATCTTGTCTAAAAGAGTGGATAGAGATAGATGGGGTGATAAAGGATCTTGGGGATATGGATAATGTCTCCAAGGATAGATAGATGATCTGAGAAGGTCCCTCCAACAACTATCCTAGAGGTAGCCCTTGCTACTTTTATAATGAATATGCTGACTCCTTGCTATTGATTCCCACTTATTAAGACCAAGACTAGGCTATCCTTACCATGGCACCAGGTACTAATTTTTACCATGGTACTTTCCCAAGGTGTCAACAAGCTGATTTTCACCATTTGATGGATTTTTTTATATAGATGGATGGGATAGATGGGTCCTATAGATGGAGGATACAAGGGCTAGGCATAGAATCAATTGAGATGTATGATATTCATAGGATCATCCAATTCTTCTCCCTCAAGCATGGCCAATTTATATGCTCCTGATCCAAATTTGATAATAATGATGTATGGGCCCATCTAATTGGATTTGAATTTTCCCTTGTCTCTTTTTTCATTAGTGTTCTTATGATTTTCCTTGGGGACCAAGTCACCTATTTCAAACTCTTGAGCTTGAATATTCTTGTGGTATTGATTCTTGAGCTTATTTTGATATGCCCTTAGGTGATTCATTGCCTTATATCATTTTTCATCAAGGAGTTCCAACTCTTTTAGGCACTCTTGTTGGTGATTATTGTCAATAATTATGCCTCGTAATGAGAGATAAAGAGAAGGGAGCTCTACTTGAATGGGTAATATTTCTTTAGCTCTGTATACCAAGGCATAAGGGGTGGCCCCTGTAGGTGTGTAGACATTAGTGTGATAGGCCCATAATGTTGGATATAATTTAATATGCCAATCATGTTTAGCGTGATTGATTATATTCTTCAAGATTTTGATTAGGGTCTTATTAGTTGCTTTTACTTGTTCATTGCCTTGGGGATAATATGGGGAAGAGAAATGCTACATGATGTGGTAATTTTGACAAAGGGCCTCAACATCCTAATTCTTGAAATACTTGCCATTATTTGAGATAATATTGGTAGTGATGCCAAAGTGGTAGATGATTTGATTGAGGATGAATTTAGATATCAGGAGGCTAGTTGTGTAAGTCAAAAACATTGCCTCTACCCATTTTATGAAATATTCTATAGCTGTGATAATAAATTTATGTCCATCCAAGGAAGTAGGATTAATTTTTCCAACTAGATCATGATAAGATGCAATTCTTGTGATGATGCATGGATAAGGTTTCCATGCCTTGATTGGCTTCACATTTTTACACAAATTGACAAGCATCATGTTCCATGGTTGGCCAATAGTATCCAATTTGGAGGAGCTTCTTGGCTAAGGCCATCCCACTGATGTTCCCTCCACAAATGCCAACATGGACTTCCTCAACCATGAGAGCTACCTCATCTAAGGTCAGACACATTAACAGGGTTCTATCATAACCCCTTCAATAGAGTGTGTTGCCTAAGATGGTATAACATGCAGTTTGATGGAGAAAGGATTTTTGTTAATGGCGAGTAAGATTAGGAGGTAGGATATTGTCATGGAGGTATTGGTGGATGGCCTAATACCAAGGGAGACTAAAATTATTAGTGGCATAAATTTGTACGAGAGCTAAAGAGTGATGAGATGGGGTGATTAATTATTCATTCAAAAAAATTCCCTCTAAGACATCTTTAGGAAGATCAATGAGGGAGCTCAGAGTAGCCATAGAGTTAGTTACCTTATTATTGGCTCTCAACACTTGCTCAAATGTGATATATTGTAAACTAGTTTGTAATTGGTCAACCAATTATTTATATAGGAACAACTTCTCATCCTTTATTTAGAACTCTTCATTTACCTATTTTATGATTATTTGAGAGTCCTTGAATACTTGAAAATGCTAGATATTCCACTATATGGCAAGATGAAGTCCTACTATGAGGGCCTCATATTCTGAGATATAATTAGTATAGGCGAACATGAGATGAAATACTTTAGGAATGAGATCACCTTATGGGGTGACCATCAAGATTCTTACCCTTAACCCATGAGTGGTAAAGGAGCCATCAAAATATAACTTCTATCTTTCCACCTATGAGGTGCTCATAATGGATTCATCTGGAAAGGGAGAGGTAAGTGGCTCAACTGATTCTATTAGAGATTCTGCTAGTTGATTTGATATGACATATCATTTGATTTATTTTTGATGGACATATTTAATATCAAACTCACTAAGCAACATGATCCACTTGGCCACATGACCTATCAATGTAGCTTTGGATAGGAGATACTTTAAAGGATCTATTTTTGTAATTAAGTGTACCTAATTATTGAGCATATAATGCCAGATTTTTTGGGAGGCAAAGACCATAGCTAAACATGCCCATTTAACTGGTGTATAGTTTAACTCATAGACTATTAAGGTATGACTGAGATAATAAATGGCTCACTCCTTTACCTGATAATTATGCTACATGAGTAAGGCTCCAATGGCATAGGGAGTGGTAGATATATATAACAACAATGGTTTTCCTGGAACCAATAGAGACAAGATAGGTGGATTTGCTAAGTATTGCTTAAGATTATCAAAAGCTTTCTAACAATTTTCATCCCATTGAAATTTTTCTCCGTTCTTAAGTAAGTGAGTGAATGGATGACACTTATCAGTGAGCTATGAGATAAAATGCCTAATAGCTTGGAGATTACCTTGAAGACTAAAAAGTTGTTTAAATGTCTAAGGAGGTAACATCTTAGTGATTTCTCAAACTTTTGTTAGATCTACCTCAATATCTCTCCTATAGATAATGAACCCTAACAATTTTTTTGATGTTAAGATGAAGACACACTTTTTGGGGTTTAAACGCACCTTGTATTTTCATATTATTTCAAATATCTTACGAAGGACTGCAAGATGCTTAGATCATTGGTGAGACTTTCCTAGGATATCAACATAATCTTCCATAATATGATGCATCATGTCATGGAAGATAATAGTCATCACACATTGATATTTTGCCCCTACATTCTTTAGGCCAAAATGCATGACCTAATTAAAAAAATTCCCCATGGGGTGATAAACACTATTTTGTGCTAGTTTTTAAGAGTGATTTTGATTTTTTTGTATCTTGAAAATCCATCCATGAGAGACAACATCTCATAACCATCAGTTGAATCTACAATCATATCAATATTAGGAAGTGGAAAATCATCTTTGGGGCACACCTTATTTATGTCATGAAAATTAGTACATATCTGAATCCCACCATGTGGTTTCAAGATAAGGATTAAATTAGATATCCAATCAGAATAGTCAATAATATGAATGAATCTTGCATCCAAATTTTTTTGTAGTTCCTCCTTAACTAGCAATTCCACCTTTGGATGCATATTTCATAATTTTTATTTTATTGGTTTAGCATTAGGATGGACATCATGATTATGGACTACTAGTGAAGGATCCAACCTAGGCATATCTTCATAACTCTAGGTGAAGACAACCATAAATTCTTTGAGCAAGGCAATGAGAATTTCATGCTCTGATTACATAAGAGATGCCCCCAATTTCATGATCTTGGGTTTTTATTTAGTTATAATATTTATTTAAATGACTTCCTTAATGAATGAGGGAGATTGTTATGATAGATGAGGGGGTATTTGATTTTTGGCATGTCAAAGGTGGTAATTCCTGGTAGCTTGATATCAACATCTAGATAATATTTGAACTGAATGGGACTATCTAGAATGTCATCAAGTTTTATAGAGGATTCCCTTTCTGCTTCATATGTTTCATCATCACTTTGGGTTCTTAGTGACTCTTTTTCTCTAAAATATGCTAATTCACACATATTTATTGAGAATCCTTTCTTATGGTCTCCAGATGGCATGAAAGTCCTTTCCCCTAGGTACTCAAGAATAGCCTCATCATTTTGAAATGTGTTAAAGGCAGGCTTGTTTGAAATCCTAATATATAAGGTAGGGATAAAGGAAGGAGATTTTAATGGTGAAGATGGAGGTGTCAAAAAAGAGGTTGGTGGCAGCCAGCTTTTTGAATTGACTACAAACAATCCCCATTTTAGTATCCTCATCAGGGAGAGTTTACTCTTTGGTCAAGATAGAATCCATAATGAAATAAAGAGGGTCATCACCATATGTTTTTTACCCTATACCATAATTTGATGAGGTATCTTGAAAATCTATATGCTCTATCTGACCCTACTTCTGCCTACCTAGTCCTTTTCTTTTATAATTCATGTTTTCCATCATGCGGTGAATAAAAGGATATTTTTGTTGGGGTGAGATGAAGATATGATAATCTAGTAAGATCCATGAATCATTACCACCTTTAATGTGTTCATATGATAAAAATATTGCACTTTCAAAAGTCATGGGCCTAGATTGATACTTGATGGTCCAGACTTCCTTCATCTTAAGGGACCCATAACTTCAGGGAGATAATGGGAGATGGCCAATGCAAAGGGTTTTTTACTCATATTCACCACAACCTGTAGATGTGATTTTTAACTTGGTAAGGTCTAGAACTAGGGTAGATGTGGTGGCTAATTGATTAGGATAGACATATTTTACAATTGTAGAACTGAGGATGGAATTCTCAGTACCTCAAGATAATGATGGAGAAGGGGTTTGATCCATTTGATAGTTGTGATGGTCAATAATCCTTGGGATGGTAACTTCTATCCCTAAATGGGGGAATTTAAGGCAATAATGAAGAGTGGATGGAATGGTTTTCATTTCATGAATCCAAGGTCTCCCAAGAAGCATATTATATGGCAAGTCCACGTTGACCACATGCACCAATATTTGATGGACTATGGACCCCATAATGATGAAAAGATAAATAAACCCAAAAAATGGCCACTCATTATCATTATATGCTTTGATCATGATGAAATTGGGGCTCAATGATGATTCAAAGTACCCTAGATTCTTTAGAAAGTCCACATTACACAATTTAAGCATTGATCCTCTATTTATAAGGACATGGGAGACACAATGATGGGTAATGGAAACTTCAATGTATAGTGGGTAGTTATGATAAGGGCCAACTAGTGGTATATCTTGAGTGTTAAAGTTGAGTTATAGGGAGGGGGATAAATGAGCCACTAGTGGTTGAAACTGATTAGTATTTAAGTTACTAGGTACATGTAGGCCATTAAGCACTTGATTTAATATTTCACTGTGCAAAGCAAATGTTTTTAGAAGATCCATAAGGGATATCTAGGTAGGGGTCTTTTCTAGCTTCTAAATAATGTCATAAGACTTATTAGACCTATTTATGGCTTTTTTATAGGTATTCCCCTTCAGTATATTGGAATAAGTGGATGGTTGTTGGTAAGGTACTACTAGGATGGTGATTTTTTTATGCCTGGTAGTAACGGTACAATGAGATGTGGCCAAATTTATTTTTAAAATTAGAGAGGGAGGCTCCTCAGAGCTGGGGATGTGGTGAATCTTGATGGTATTAATATAATGGTATGGAAAATTATGATAGTTGGTATAATTAGAAGAGGATCCCTGACCCTAGTCCCTTAGTGGTCTCTAATTTCTTTGCTCATACTTGGGAAGATGATCCTTATAAATTCCCAACTATTTGTTTCTTGATTGGGTAGAATTAGGCTCCCTTTCCAACTTAATGTCACCTCTTTCAATCAAATGTTGCACATAGTGCTTTAATTGCATGAAATTCTCAATATCATGGCCCTTTACCCTATGGAACTTAAAATATTCATTATCATGATACCAATCTAGTTTGGGTTGGTGATCATCGATAGGTCAAATCTCAGGAAAATTAACCATGTTGGATATAACTAGTTACTCTAATATAGTCACCAATGGGATACCAAAACTTGTAAGAGGTCACCTACCTTTACAGGGTCTTGGCTTCCCCCCTAGGAACCTTGATAGAAGGGATATGTGGTTGGAGTGGGGGACCTTTTCTCTAGATATTTTAAACATTTTATGCTTGTGGTTTGGAATATGTCACTCCATTTCCAAAAACAATCTTATTTCTGTTGAATACCTTTGGCTTATTTAAAAAGGAGTTTCTTGAATTCACAATGTGCTCATTACGAGAGAATGGCTTGATGGTTCCTTTTTCTATGAAGGCTTTTTCAATTTGCATCCTCTTTTCTATAATCTCATCAAAAGTTTTTTAACACTACAATTTTAATTGATATTTCAATTTTGTATTAAGATTGTCCACAAATATTTTTACCATTTCCTTTTTAGGTAAGGTTCATCTCAATCGACTTGCCAATTTGTGCCATCATTGCAAGAAATAAACAAGATTTTCACCAGCTCTTTATTTTGCGTTATAGAGGTCAATAATAGACACATCATGCTTTATGTTAAAGAATAAATGCCTAACAAATTGTTATGACAATTCTCCAAAGCTAGAAATTGACCCCTTGGGAAGGTGCATGAACCACTCTGGTGCTGGTCCTGTTAAGCTTTTAGGAAAAATCCTTAATAGTTGGGCATCTTATTGAGATACTTCTTGGCAAGCAATGAAAAATTATTGCACGTGATCCCTTGGGTCTCCTTTTCTCCTAAAATTTTCAAACTTTGGGATTTCAAAATGTGAAGGGAATGGAATCTGTAGAATGTTGTTATCTAAAGGTGATGAGCAAAAATCCTCATATTTGTATTTGATGGCCTATGATCTAGGGTCTACTTATTAGAGGGTTTATTTCATCATCTTCTATTCTTGGGAGAAGGTAGGATCCCCAAGAGGATTGATAGTTTTGTTTTGACTTCCTTGTGGGATATGGGTATGATGGCTATTATGAGTGGTATGCCTATTATTGTCGGCATATTTGGGACCTTGTGTTACCTAGAAAGTGTTGGTATTATTTCAAGGTGGGGTTGATGCATGTTGATTATGGAGGATGATATTGAGTTGATGTGTACATTGGTCTAAGTGATCCTCAATGGAAGCTTTTCTCCTGTTAGCCTCAATATGTTGACTAATTAGAGGTGGTTGTTAGTCACCTTCATCTAAGAATCCATGGTCCACTTCTTGGTGATCATTATGTCATGGGGTTGATGGATGGTCAATATTATTTAGGCAGGTACCCCCAATTTCCATATTTTGGTTTTGTTGTATATATTATTTTAGGAGTTGATAGACACCCTCATTATTAAGGAGGTTATTGAGAAGGTGAGCATTATTATTTTCTCCCTAAGGTGTAGGGATGTCACTATGGAAATCCTCATACTCTTGAGTTGGGTCCATGAGTTGGCCCCTAGTATGGTCTTCTTGATTGTAACCTTATCCTTGGTGGAATTAGGCTAGGGTTTGGATGACCATGATAAAAGAAGATAAAGTGGGATGAGGTAATATTGGAGGTATTTTGACTATTAAATTGTAGTAAAAAAGATGAGACTACTAGTGGTCAAGAGAAAATTTTGATGGATAAGATAATTAGAAATTATCAAGAGAACAATAGTACTTTTAAGAGATCAAACTAGCAAAGATAAAAATGGGATGATATGATCAAATAATTTTTTTAACTAGCAAGTGGATAAGTTGATGGGTGCTAGAGACAAAAGACACTTGATAATGATGGGTGCTAGCTTGATGTCTTATAAGGCTATGTTTAATAATAATTTCAAGTCAGGATAAGATGATGATGATGTGTAGAAAGGAAATGACCACCAATATTTTGATCTTTTGTCCTCAACCAATATTCAAAAGAGGGATGAGGATAAAATGGGTGATGATGGGTTATGATTAAAAAGGTGTATCAACAAGGACCACTAATCAAGATAAATGGATGGGGGTGATGCCAATATTATGACCATGTTTAATAAGGGGTTGGGGAATAATATGTGGACATGAGTGACTCTTACAAATGGGAAACTTAGGATGAACAAATGAGGGTAATTCTAATCTATTAAAAGGATGACTCTTGATCCAATTATGGGCATGAACAAAAGATGATTAACAAAAAAGGGATAATGGTAAGTGAGGGATAATATAGGGGATATGATTTTAATATATGGACTATGGACTAGGTGTTAAGGTGATGATATAAAAAATGGATGAAAAACAAGAGTGGGTGATGAAAAATACTCAATTAAAGATGGATAATATTCACAAGGAGGGGACTGGATCTCTATAAGTGATATACAAGTGGTACTAAGACATGTAATATGTCAAGGTATTGATGATGATTATATGGGGGATGTGAATGTATAAGTACAAGGGGTTGTTTATGTAGGTGAAATAAGTATGGACAAATGATGATGTGGTATGACAAAAGACAAATTATGGGGACAAAAATTAAGGATGCAAAAGATAGATTACCAAAGATGGAGGTACAAATACTATATATGAAGGATGATGATTTTGTCTACTCAAGAGATAGTGATATGGGATGATATGTAGGGATATGTGGGTACAATAAGGGATAAGTGGTTTATATGTGATATGATTGGATGTATAAGGAATATGGAATAAATAAGGTATGATTAGGATGAAATGGATAGATGATGATAAGGTAGGATTGGGATGATGAAGGATGAAATGGGTAAGATGATGATGAGATCAAATTGGGATGATGATGAAATCAGATTAGAATGATGAAGGACGTATTAATGATAATGGGATAATGAATGATATAAAATGTATGGAAAAGATCAAAAGAAGATGATGTGGTATAAAAGTTTAATGGGATAGATATAGGAAGAGTGATGTAATGTGTTTTTAAAGGAAAATATAGATGATGGTGGGTGGACAATGGATGACTAAGGGATACAAATGCGATGTGGGTGTGTAGAAGGTGACTATAGATAACTTAAAGGAATGGTAATGCAATAATATGGATATGATGAAAGGTATCTATGTATGATGGAGAAAGTGGTGAAAATGGAGAGGAATGTTCCTAAATGGTTATCTAAGGTATTCACACAAAAATTTCAAGGGTGTGGCTGACTCAACTAAAAAACAAAATAGGCCTTATCACAACACTCAAACAAATCATGCACATATACAACCCTAATTATTAAACCATATGGGAGTGTAACTCAATGTCCACACCATATAATAGCTACACAAGTGAGGTTTTAGGCTAGTGAACCATTATGAAGTCAACTAAATCCTCTTGACCTTGGTTGCTCTTAATGGTCACTTGGGTATTGATATTGATGCTGACAGTGGAACACTTGTTATGGTCATAGGCTCCTCTTCTAAGGTTTACATAAGGATTTAAGGGAGTCCCTTGTATACATAAAGGTATGATGGGGCCCAAGTCCATATAGGAGTTTGTTTGATGGCCCTAGGTATATGGACTTAATCATCCTCACTCCATAGAACCCTTTATGGGGAGTTCTACTTAGGTCATAATGAAAATGCTCTCCTAGTTTTTATACTCCACCATAACATGGAGTATGGTTAGCACATGGTGGTGAAATACATGATACTAACTGCTAAATACTAAGTCAGTGCTTGGTGATGAAATCCACATCACATGCTACCCTAAGGGAAGGCTTATACAAATAGGCAAGCTCATGATATAGTTAATTAACCCTTCTAATTACCTATGTGAGATTTACATGATATGAAAAATCATGTACACACAAACAAAAAAAGTATACACACACACACAAGGATCAAGCAAAGTCAACAGTTAACTATTAATAATTTAGTAATTATAAAAACACTTAATCAAAATTAATCAAAATGGGAACCCCTTCCTGCAACACAAAGGTTAGAAATCCACTAGGGGTGCCTCAAGAGTCCACCAAGACCTACAAGATAGTTAGAAATCTTAAAACTATAATACCACTACTACACAGAGCAATACCTCTAGTTATAGAGTCAATCTCACTACTGAGAGAGTCACGGTATTGTAAGTGTTAGGCTACTCAGTGTTATTTACCCTAAATCAAGCTAAAGAGTTCTAAATCAAGCTAAAAAACTCTATAGATTGAAAAATAATTTTAGGGCCTCATTTTTTTTAATACAATTATTGATATCAAAATTGTTCTAAAACCTAAGATTGACCTTAAAAGACTAATCTACAATATCATTGCTCCAAACAATAATCCCACTACTTTTGGGACCAACCCACAACTTATGGAGTAGTGATATTATAGAAAGTAAACCAGTTTAGTAGCCTCCCTAGATTTTATAGGTCCTATAAAATAGAACCACCCTCAGTCAGTATAGATACTCAAATATCTGATGACAAGAGATGTAAAATTTACCAAGATGAATAATAGACAAAAAGGTGACCCTTTGATTAATATGATGTTTCAAACCTTTATATATTCTAATATCCATTTCTACCTATAAAAATAGAAACTACACAAGGCATAAATGCAATAAAAGATTGATAGAGAATGTGTGTGTTGAATACACAATACCACTACTGGAAATAAAAATACCACTACTTACAGTCTGATATTGCTAGTTTGAGAGTGGTAGGATTATTAAAACTAGGAAAAAATCCTTATCACCCTGATGGTATTTCTTAGTTGCTTCCCTCTTGTAGATAGTTTAGATAGCTAAACACAAGGAAGCTACAGAAAATAGCAAGCAGTCTAAATTAATAGATGATATAGAGGCTATCATTAAAGTTTGCACTATCATGATTGTGATGTACAATACCACTATTATTAGGATGATACCATGACTTTAAGAGTAGCAAAATTGTCAAAATGTGCTTGGATGATCCTCTGGTGATTCCTCAAGGAGTAATGTCCTTCCTGCACACCACAAACACCATGCCTAATGAAAATATAGAGTTAGTCTGTTAGCTATGTAAATGTGAAAATTTTTAGTATGAGTTGCAATACCACTACTAGAAATGATGATACCACTAGTAGTAGGGAAATACCATAACTTATGAAGTAGCAATATTGTCAAAACCTAAAACCCTTATAAAACCCCTAACCATTAATGGCTTAGACTACAATACCATGATTATCATTAATGATATTGCTACTGCAATACCATAGCTTGCAGAGTAATACCATGACTCTCAAAAAACACTTGAAAACTCAAAATTCATGTTTGGTTTATCTTCTAGTTGGCCTTGCAATCATCAAAAATTCTTTCAGCAAAAGTGTTAGCCTAAATAAGGGAGGTTTGTCCCATCATGGCCACCAAAACATGCATCAAATTTGGGATTCAAATAAAATATTATCAAAAGAGATAGTGGAAACCCAAAAATAATGACACCAATAGGAAGGGATATAAAAGGTAAATAAAAATGCAAAGCACATGCTTACCATCACTTTTACCTTCTCAGAGCTCCAATCCAAGAATGAGATTTATGTGCTTGAATTTGATTGTTGGATTGCTTTTAGATGCTTGACAATGGCTTGGATTGGCTTGGTCTTGGCTTGCTTGATACACTTCCCCACTTACTTGTGCACATAATTTCTTATTTAAAGTCTCATTCAAATGTTCATTCAAAATTGTTCATTAACTTAAGCAAGGGAAGGTTTGTTGGTTTATAGATTCATGGAGGGAGATATTATGGTCCAAATTTAATTTTGGGCCATAAAGATTGAGGGTGGAGGATTTTCCATGGAATTTTTAATTCCATGGAATCCTATAGAATAAAGGATTCTAGAGGAGAGGCTCCAAAATGGAGAGATCTCTAGAATTCTCTAAATTCTAGAGATTTCTCCATAGGATTTTAAGAGCTTAGGAAAGGCTAGGGTAGGGTGGTGGGTAGGCAGTTAGGATTTTCTTGAATTTTAAATTGGCAAGTGGGATTAAGGGTAAGTTAGTAGGTAATAAGTCTTATTTAGGGATTAATGATAGGATTAATTGGTTTTAGGCTAGAACAAAGGTCAAATGAGATATGGGAATGATTATAGAAATTAGGTCAAGGGTTGTTATGGCTAGGAAATGGGATAATTAGGATAAATTAGCGAGAATTGGGATAATTAGTAGTGTGAGCACATTTTAGTGCATATAGATAGATTGTACATTAAAAGGTTTGACCCCCATTATCTGATAATAGTTGTGTGTAGTTGATGCAAGTAGACCCATTACTTTCTACATCTATCTCCAATTCTTATTTGAATAGACTCGTGTAGGTCTTATTGGTGTTCTAGATTTGCACCCTAGCTGAGAAGGGGCTTGTTCAAGTTCTCTACTCAAATCTAGTCCAACATGGGACTCATCCTAGGTTTTGGCTATCCTAATAATGGATTAGACCTCTAGAGAAGACCATCTTCCTTCTGGATCTATCACATAAACTAAACCTAAACTATCACTTAGGAAAGGGAGAGAGATTTTGACAATAACTTATAAAAGCATGTAAAAGAGGTGATAA
Organism: Torreya grandis; assembly: GCA_037957365.1. NCBI lineage: Eukaryota > Viridiplantae > Streptophyta > Pinopsida > Cupressales > Taxaceae > Torreya > Torreya grandis. Next base: position 4,267,776 of record JARHVA010000775.1, on the reverse strand, counting down.
CCCAATAATTTGATCACTTAAACTCACAGAATACACATTAGAAGACACTTTCAAGACCAAAGAAGATCAGTCCCACATAAATATTTTAGAATAAGGCATTAAACAATCATCAAATTAGCATGAGAGGGCAAATATCCACTGTCAAGCTAGACAACTAACTGTAAATTGCACTTATAATGACCTTTAAAAACTACTAATCACTCTCTAAAGGTGAGGAAAACTCATAGATAGACAAGGAACATACATTCGCTTAACCACATTACATGAATTCATGGACCACACTACAATCTAGCTTATAAAATGATGGAATTCAATCTTTATTGCATCAAAAGGTGATACAGTACAAATTTTGGTAGTCTAGTCATACCAAAAAAAGGGATCCATTTTAAGGCTTAGAAACCTGTACTTATAGAAAATAGAAAGAGAGAGAGAGAGATGTGCATCGAAAGAGGCCCAACTAATTTTGATGGATTATCACTCTCGAGGATGCTGACTTAGGATCTTATCAAGAAAGAAGGTCCTATAAAAGAAATAAATGTCCTTGTAACTCTATGTCATTATATAATGATCTACTAATGATTCTCATGTCTTGGAATAGACTAAATTGTGCCATATCTACTTTGGGTGACTGTAAGAACCTACTTGTAAAAAATGTGAACATATCAATAGGTGAGACACTTCTCCATGATCACATTTATGTCTGTATTAGTTCCAACTCAAACTTGGGTCTATTTTATAGATAAAAAACCAATTTTAGACCATTGGTTTTCACACAATCACAATATTCATGTATACCTACAAATTTCTTGACTTTGATTCACAATCATTGGTCCATATTTGATCTTTGTATTTTGGTCCAAAAGACTTATTTGACCTATATAGAGATTTAATGGTGATGTTTGGTCCCACTAGTTCCACTTGTATCATATCTGAGCTTTGGTTCCTTTATTTTTACCTTATCTAGGGTCAAAGAACAACTTGCTAACTTGTATCAAAATTATCCTAGGCTTACCTTTTGCTTATTGGTTGTTGAATGCCAATTCAGATCATTGACATGCTGAGCCATCTTGCTCCATTAATTCTACTTGGTATGAATGCCTGTTGATCATTGATCTCCTGCTAAGTTAATATTATTGTGTCACTTGTCATAAATGCATTTACTCTTAGGATCTTTTGACCTCTTTAACCTTTGTTCATCATTAGATCTGAATAGATGATCAAACACATGTCATTAGATCTGCATGGGACCCATGGTTTGATATCTAATGGCTATTTACTAGATCTTAATTTTGACATCCACACAAATGTCATTTGACATCCCTGTAGATGTATTTAATGTCCCATAGACTATCAAATTTAAGTTTGTATGGATTTTTTCAATGGATTAAATTTGACTCTCACATAAACATCTCCCATTTTTTGATCAACTTTGAAGATTTATGTCTTGAAGCACAAGAATCATGGAGGAACCAAATTTGTTTAAGATGTTATTAATGTCAAAAGGATTTTTCCTGCTTGATATTCTAGTTCCAAGAGCTTTCTAAGTGGATATAAAAATTTTCAAACAAGCTAGTCTATGTGTCTTCTTATGACATATGTGCAAATGTATCCCATTTGATCATTTAATTATCAATGGCTATTCACTAAGGCCTAAATTTGAAATTTGTGCAACCATCTTGCTCTATGTGACCAACTTTAAAACTCCATAACTTAATCTAGGAAATTTGCATGGAATTGAAACTTTTAGATCATGTTCCTAGTATGTATAATTATAATTATGTTTAATCTGCTAGTTGTGCAAGGATTTCTAAGCAAAGATATTAAATACACAAGTTAGCTAGTCCATTTGCTCCTACGTGATGTCCTAGTGATGACTTAGCTCAAAAAATTTCACAACTCATCTTTTGACCATTCTCTCAAAGTGATAATGGATTAGTAATGTTGGTACAACTTGGTCCATGTTCCTGGACACCATGAAAACTACTTGGACCCTTCACTTGTAACTGTAGACCTATCTTTTAAATCTCAATCAAATCACAATTTGAGATTGCTTAAAGTGTTTCAAAATATTTTAAAAAGATATATGATTTCCACTTGAGGTCTATCTACTCCTTATGATAATTGGTCACTTTTCAATAAGGATCCTGCTCCTTCCACTAGATTCTTGGACTAGGCATATTTTTGGTATGTAGACCAAATCTGGTCAACATCTTTGGTGACTTGACTGGGAAACATGCTTACTATGATTGAGAACTTAGACCATTTACATTACCCTTGGATCATTTACATTGACTATAATACAACCTTTTGTCTTGTAAATACAAAGAATTCCAACTTATAGGGAGAGAAACAGACTTGAAAGGGAAACTAACCTAATAAAACAAAGGCAACTAATATACTAAACAACTATGCAACAAGGCACTTATTTGGGATAAGACAAAAAGGAAACAAACTAATGTGTTATAAAACACTTAGATAAAAAATAAGAACAATTAACTATATATAGGGAACTCAGCTTCCTTAATAGCAGTGCCTTAGATGTATCCCATTGACTGGGATAGGAAGTTTTTCACCATTCATCCTCGTGAGTTAGAAATCATTATGAAACTTATAACTAGAGACTATATATGGATCACTCTAGAGGGACTAAAATTTTGTGTGCCTTCTTAACTTAACTCTGTCCTCATCCCACTTGAGTACCAAATCTCTTTCTAAGAAACCTCTTGAAGAAGCTCTTTTATCAAAAGATCTCTTTACCATTGGTTTATGGGCTTCCATAGGCAACATTGATTGATTCCTTATCTCTTCTAGCTCCATGAGCTCAACATATATTATTTCCATTATCTCATTCTCTAAAATCTCAAGTTAATGCATTAATTCCAAAGTAGGGAATTCAAGAGAAATAGACATTCTTGCTTCCTTACCATTTACTAGCTTATATGGAGAATTAACAATTAAACTTCTATAGGTGATTCTATCAGTCCATAGATATGAATTCAATTTGAGATACCATGATCTCTAATTGTCTTCAACAATCCTTCTGATGATCTTCAGCAAATTCTTGTTAGTGGACTCAACAAGGCCATTTCCTTATGGATAATAGTTTGATGAGGTACTGAGAAAAACACTATGTTGAACTACCCACTAGCTGATCTTAGACCCTAAAAAAGCCATAGAATTATCAAAAATTATAGTTTAAGGGACCCCAAATCTAGTAAGCAAACCATCATAGAAGTCCAAAACATTGATTTCATTGGCTTCTTTTAATGCCACTGCCTTTGTCCATCTAGTAAAATAATATGTGGAAGTTAGGATCCACTTGTGTCTAGAGCTTGAAAGGGGATTAATAAGACCAATAAATCATCCCCATTAGATAAAAAGATGATTCACTAAAATTATTTTGAGAGATAAGGTTGCAAGCTTACCTTTTATAACAAACATGGCACATTGTCTGCATTTCATGACCCATGTATGACAATCACCAAGTAAACTTGGCTAGTAATAACTACCTCTCATGATTTTTTGGGCTATGCTCCTTGATGAATAATGTCCTCCACCATGTCCATCATGGAATTTCTTGAGAAATCTTTGTGTTTGACCTATATATATGCATCTTATCAATATGCCATTGATATCTTTTTTGAACAATACATTATCAACAAAAAGAAAAGGAATTGACTACAATCTAAAATATCTCCTCTTTGAAGGGGTTAGATGAGAAGGATAAATACCATCTTGTATATAGCTTACCATATCTTGGAAACAACTAGAGGATGAGGCCTGATTAGTTGTAACTTCATCATCATTTGACACCATAACCATCCCATTAGTCTCCTACAAGTCTTGTTCCTTTGCCTCTAAATAGCTTTGTGACCTTGATCTCAATGTCATATTCCATGACTTTGTTTATCCAACCAAATCTCTTATCATTTATATCTTTTTTGGGAATCTTTGACACTTGGATGTGCAACCATCAAATGTATCTTGTCATTGGATACCAAGTACCTAAATTTTTTACGATACCTTATGACTAAAAGTTCATTTTTCTCAACAAAATAATACCTTATTTCATATTCTTCTATGCCTTTAATGAAGAAGGCTATTAGCTGATCTAAAGTCTATTTATTATACTACATGAGAATACCCAAAATTATGTCAATGTTATCATAGGTGTATAAGAATAAATTCCTTGTGAAGTTAGGGCCAAGAGTGTAGGAGCACTAGCTATATATTTCTTGATCTCTTCAAAACTTCTTACTCCTTCTTTGGACCAACTGAAACTCTGACCCTTCTTTATCATGGTTGTGAGTGGCTTGGCTAAAGTAGCAAAATTTAAAATGTATCTCCTTATGAAATTGATCTTGCCTAAAAATATTTGCAATGATTTCTTGTGATTAGGCAAGGAAAGTGCAAGAATTGACTCTATCCTATCAAGATCTTTGCTTGTACCATATTTTGAAATGACATGTCCAAAAAGCCTACCTTCATGAATATATTAAACACACTTTTTTGGATTCAAATATACTCCAAATCCCCTACATATTTCAAACACTTGTATGACATGAATCATATGCTCATCTACACTATTAGAGAACACTATTATGTCATCTAGATAAACAAGAATAAACTTGTTGAGGAGACCCTAAAATGCCATGTCCATGGATTTTTGAAAAGTAACTACAACATTGGATAAACCAAAATACATCTTTTTATATGCAAACATCCCCCACTTTGGTGAAGGTTATTTTGAACTGGTCTTTATCTTTGACCAAAATTTGATTATATCCACTATAACCATCCAATAAAGAGAATCTTTCTAAACCTGCAACTAGCTGTAAAATTTGTTCCATTGATGGTAATATATAGTGGTATTTAAGAGATGCATGGTTTAAGTCATGTAAGTCAACACATAGCCTTATTTCACCACTCATTTTCCATACTATAAAAAAGTTTTCCACCCAAGTTGAGTTCTTAAATTAGAAATATTATAGTTGACTCAATGAGCCTATGTAGTTCAGCTCTCATCAAAGGTTTAAGCATTGGGTTAATAGGCCTTTATATCTATCTAACTATCCTAGTCCTATCTTATAATTGGTATGTTAAGATATACTTGGATGAAATACTTTAAGGTCGGTATACTTCCATGCAAAGACATCTATAAAATTTGAACATAACAAAACTTTCTTTCTCTAAAGATGTGCAAACTTTGCCCAGCTCTAAACTCTTGCCAATGGAAATATCCAAATTTGTATAATGTTTTTCCTTGGTTGACAAAGAAAACTTTTCCTTTTCTCAATTCATCATCTCTATTGAATATGTTTTCAAGGGTGACCAACCCTTTAGGCAACTTATTTGTCTTTAATTTCACAATCTAGTCATCATACTGCTGCAAATGCTTATCTTAGTTCTTTGAGGAGAATTTAGCTTCCTTTGGAAGAATTTGATAATTTTATTATCATCTTCAAATAATTTCCAATTTTCATGGTTGTCTGGAATAAAAGGTCTCATAATTACCTTGATGTGTGATTGAACTTTTTCATTTTTTATGTCATATGGGATACTGAACTGTGATCCAATAGTAGCCATCTTGTCTACATGTTTATTCTTATTTATTGATGTGACATAAATATTGAAAGCTTAAAAATATAAAAATAGGCCCCATAATCTATGATTATAGTACCTAAGTAGTGGGTTCTTTCATATATTAAGTGTGCTTACTTGGTGAACTACGAGTTCACTATCTCCAAAAACTTGTAAAGAATTAACCTTCATCTTTCTTGCCCATTGAAAATCCTACACCAGTGCTTCATATTCATTAAAATTATTAGAAAAACCAAATTTAAACTTGAGATAATATAAATACCTTTGATTTTCTTGATAAATTAACATCATTCTAACTCCAATGCCATGTTTATTCCTAGATCCATCAAAATATAGTTGCCACAGTTCATCATTACGCTAATCATCTTTCATCAATTTTGGAATTGATGAATCATTTTCATGAAGACAATAGACACCAAGTGATTCTTATTAAATTAACTTATAGGGATCAATAATATTCCCATTAATCAATGAAAATATCTGGGACTCCATCTAGAGCTGATTCAGATTCCACCTCACTATTTTCTAGTACCTTGTCTAAGATAACATAATTACTATTCACCATACTTCAGATATATTGATCTAAATGAAATTTTGAAATATGTTCAAAATGTATTGTTACCTTAGTACCATACCTGGTCCTAAACATTAAATAGGTCCATCTAGCTGAAAAATATCCTCCAATATTTGAAGTAAAGTCTTTTGTTAGACACATGGTAAAATAGGGAGGCAAGTCCACTACAGCTATATCTCGTTAAATAATAACATTGAGGAAAGCATGTAATTTAAGTTTTATATATTTTATTTTTCCTAATTTATTTATTATTGAGCCATCTAATTATAATAATCCTTTGGTATTTAGCTCATAGACAAGACCAACCTTGTCTACAAATTATTTGGGCATGACAGTGATACTAGCTCCACTATCTACCATATAATTATGGACTAAGAAGTCACCAATTATCAAAGAGAGATAAAAAAGGGGGAGTTTGTTTGATTTTAAATTGGATTAATCCACCTTTATCATGTTATGTATCTTTTGATCAGGTTGCTTGATTTGTTAGTCTAAATTGGCCAAAACAACTCTCTATTTTTCAACTGGTTCTTTAGATATGTTAAGCTCTGAAAGCTCTTGAATAAGCATGTCCTTTTATCCTATAATTATAATGTAATACCACATAATAATTATAAAATTTTATTTCTTCATTTGTTGTATTATGATAAAATATGTTCCACTAACCTTTGGCTGCAACATTTGAGCCACTGGTTGTTCTCTAGTTAGAGGCATTTATGGAATCTTCATTGTCTCTACATTTTGAATAGTCTATGATATAGGAATAAAAAATTGATTTTTGACACTCTTTAAAACAAAATTAGGAACACTATAAGTATTTCTCACATATTGATCTTCCTAAACTACTCTTCTTTTAGCTCTAATCAAAGCTACCACTTGACCATTTGTGTTATTCATTTCACTAACTTGGTTGAATGCAATATGATCATCTAATTTCCAAATAACATTGATAGCATCAAACTACCCTAAAATTTATTGATCTTCTCCTTGGAATTCCATATTCATGTCTTTATATTGTCCACCTTGAAGAGAGAACTCTTCTTGTGTCATTCATGGCATAGTAATATCTTGTGTTACCAAGGCTTGATTTTGAGTGTCATTTGGATTGGAAGGCTACTAACCTAAATCTTGCATCAAGTTATTTTGAGGAACAATAGTTTTTGAATTCGAAGGTATATTAGAATCAAGGGCTACATATGACTTAGTTTGGGTTATGGCTCCTTGATTTTGATAAGGTTGCCTATTGTCCTTGAAACCTTTATAAAGGGGTCACTGGTTATTAAAAGACTGATAAGTATTCTAGTTTTGTTGCTGGTAAGGTCTACCTTGGTAATACTATCTCTTGAGTTGAACAATCTCATTTATAAAAGCTTGTAACATGCTTTTTAGATCACTAATCTCATTAGATTGATTAGGAGGGGTTACAACTTGGGCTTTTGGAGATGAAATAGGAGCTATAGATGGAACTTGGGGAACTTGAGGAGGGGGAACAATTTGTAATTATAGAAATATGGGAGGCCTTGGAGAAAGTTTACCATCTTGTATTAAGCTATTTTCTACCCTTATAGCAATTTCATAAGCATTTGGCAAGGTATTACCACCCATAGACTATTTCATGCCACTTATATCAGAATTAATGGCCTTAAGATAGTATAAAAATGCATACTCTAGAGATGGTCTAACCAATGCAAGGATTATAGTCCATATTTTTTATAATTTAAGGTTAAAATTAGACATGAATTTATGGGGGTACCTTTGTATGGTAGCCAGTTGTTTAACCAAATATAGATGATTAGACTTGTCTTCAAATTGCCTAACTAAGGAGACACCTAAATCATCCTGAGTAGCATTGGAGGTTAATGGAAGACTCTTATACCATTGCAATTCTTTTTCTTTGAAGGAAGCAATAAGTAATCTTATATCCACGTTATCTTGAGTAACATTATGAACAAAACATAGATTGGCAAAATCTTGGATATGTTTAATAGTAGTAGTTTTATCCCATTCTCTTAAGGAAAAAAAGGATACTCTTTAGGGTAGACACAGGAATGTCATCATATTAGGATAAATTCAGGGGACTACCCCTATTAAACAGGACAAACACTTGATTTATGATAACCATTTAGGCAAAATGGATTTGGCTTATGGGGACAATACATTGGACTAAATATATAAAATTACTAGGAGATGAGTGCTTATTTTGAGGATAAGGTCTTGTATTATTGAATCTTGATCTTTTATAAGAAGTAGAATGTAATTTAGTATGTTTAAAAGGAGTACTTTTACTTAATGATCTTGTTGTAACCTTTGGCATCAAAGCACTATCTGAAAGATGCTATGAACTCTACAACTTGAAATATAATCAACTTTTGATGATGGTAGATGTCTCCTCCTTTTGAATTTTATTATTCTCAATATTTAAAATTCAATTATTCCAAAGAAATTGGTCCCACCCGGTTTGCCAAAATTATTGGTGTTCTATATTTGCACCCTATCTGAGAAGGGGATTGTTTAGGTCCTTTGCTCAAATCTAGTCCAACATGGGACTGATCCTAGGTTGTGGGTATCTTAATAATGGATTAGACCTCTGAAGAAGGTCAAATTCCTTCTAGATCTATCACCTAAACTAGCACTTTCTTGGGAAAGGGAGAGACATTTTGACAATAACTTATAAAAGCATGTAAAAGAGGTGATGCACCAATGATTTGATCACTTAAAATTGAAAAATACACACTATAAGACACTTTAAATACCAAATAAGATCATTCCTATATAAATATTTTAGAATAAGGCATTAATCAGTCATCAAATTAGCTTGAGAGGGCAAATATCCACTTTAAAGCAAACAACTAACTATAAATTACACTTATAATGACTTTTAAGAACTACTAATCACTCTTTCTATGTGAGGAAAACTCATAAATAGACAAGGAACATACATTCACTTAACCAAAAGTACACAAATTCATGGAACACACTTTAATCTAGCTTAGAAAATGGTGGAATTTAGTCTTTATTGCATCAAAAGGTGTTACAATATAAATTTTGGCAAAGTCTGGTCATACCAAAAAGAGGGATCCATTTCAAGGATTAGAAGATTATACTTATATAAAAGAGAAAGAGAGAGAGATGTGCATCGAAAGAGGCCCAACCAATTTTGATGAATTATCCCTCTCGAGGATGTTGACTCAGGATCTTATCAAGAAAAAAGGTCTTGTAAAAGAAATAAATGCTCTATTGATCTTTATCCATCCACCAGGTATCCTTATTGGAACTCTATGTCATTATCTAATGATTTCCTAATGAGGCTCATGTCTTGGAATTGAATAAATTATGCCACATCCACTTTGGGTGGTCATAAGAACCTACTTATCAAAAATGTGACCATATCGATAGTTGAGACACTTCTCCATGATCACATTTACATCTGTATTAGTTCTAACTCAAACCTAGGTCCATTTTATAGACAAAAAAAAATCTTAAACTATTGGTTTTCACATAGTCATATTATTCATGCAAACCTACAAATTTTTTGACTTTATTTCACAATCACTGGTCCATCTTCAATCTTTGTATTTTGGTCCAAAAGACCTATTTTACCTATATAAAGCTTTAATGGTGATGCTTGGTCCCATTGGTTCCACTTATATCATATCTAAGCTCTAGTTCTTTTATTTTTACCTCGTTTGGGTCAAATAATGCTTCATCAAGTTCCATAAAAAATGTTCTGGGCTTGCCCTTTGCTTATTAGTTGTCAAATGCCAACTTAGATCATTAACATGTTGAGACATCTTACTCAATTGATTCTGATAAATATAAATTTCCACTGATCATTGATCTCATACAAAGTTAATGTGGTTATGCCACTTGTCATGAATGTTTTTTCTCTTAGGATCCTCTGACCTCTTTGATCTTTACTCATCATTAGATCTAAATATACGATCAAATGTGTGATGTTATATCTACCTAGGACCCATGGTTTGAAATATAATGGCTATTTATTAGATCTTAATTTTGACATCTATTTGAATGTCATTTGATGTCCCCATAGACGTATTTGACATCCTGTAGACTGTTAAATTTATGTTCATATGGATTTTTTAGTGTCTTAAATTTGACTCTCATGCAAATGTATCCCATTTTTTGATCAACTTTTAATATTTATATCTTGAAGTACAATAATCATTGAGGGACCAAAATTTTTGGAGATGTTCTTAATTTCAAAAAGATTCATCCCAATTGATCTACTAGTTCTACGAGCTTTTTAAGTGGAGATAAAAATGTTAAAACCAGCAAGTTTATGTGTCTTTTCATGATGTCCATGTGAACATATCCCATTTGATCATTTGAATGTCAATGACTATTCATCGAGTCTAGAATTTGACACTTACACGATCATCTTGCTCTACATGACCAAATTTAAAACTCCATAACTTAAGCTAAGAAGCTCACATAAACTTGAAACTTTTAGATCATGTTCCTAGTATGTAGAATTATAATTGTACTTGATCCACTAGTCCCACAAGGTTTTATAAACAAAGATATTAAATGCACAAGTTAGCTATTCTATTTACTCCTACATGATGTCATGCTGATGATCTGGATCAAAAACTTGCACAACTCATCTTTTAACCATTATCTTAAGGTGATGATGGATTCTTAAGATTGGTGCAACTTGGTCGATGCTCTTAGACACCATGAAAACTACTTGAACCCTTCACCTGTAACTATAGGCCTTTCTCTTGATGATCAACCAGATCAAACTTTGAGCTTGCTTATAGTGTTTCAAAATATTTGTAAAAGATATATGATTTCCACTTGAGGTCTATTTGCTCCTTGTGATAATTGGTCACTCTTCAATCAGGATCCTAGTCCTTTCATTGAACTCTTGGACTAGGTACATTTTTTGTATGTAGACCAAATTTTGTCAATAGGTCTTCATCTCATTTGTCCTCTTAGAGATATACAAATATTCTTGTAATATTATCCTCAATTATCCTTGTCAACAGGGTTATAACCTTCTTAGATTAGTTTTTTTAAGACCAATGAGACTAAACATTATTTCACATAGGGGTTACTAGCTTATTAAAACATCTTACCTCTTATTTGTCTTCTACACTACTAGGTATTTTAGGTCTCTTTGATCCTTTGTTGTCAAAATGTATTAATCACTTTCTCAACTTGTCAATGCACCTAGACAAACTTCCATCATAACTAACCTCCTATTTATTCACAAATTTATAATGGTGATAAGATTTTTATTCTACAACTAATGCTTTATAATCTCAGTATACTACTACTTGCTTCCATGATTTCTCTTATAAGCACTATCTTTGACCAATTCTGACTTACACATACCTCTTCTAGGTCTCTTTCACTTGTAGGTTTATCTTGACTTTTAACTTCTAATGGATTATAGCCTTTTTTATTATTCTTTTTAGTGACTAGTGTGACTATTCATTATCTCAACAAGATTATGATAATTTATACCCCTATATCAAGAACCTTTACCAACACAAAAGTCCAAAAAAATTGATTATTCTCTTTTTTACCTTGTTATAGGCCTAAACAATGAGGTCTGTAAAACTTATTCTACCATATCTTTTGATATAGGAACAATTAACACATAAACCAATTGTATCACATTTAAAAGGTATTCTAGCATATGTATACAAACTTTCTGAGGTTCTTGATGAGATAATCTCAATAAATCATAATTTTTAGATTCTTAAACCCCATCTAAAATCTGCATATACATGGTTTATTATACCTCTCTCTATAAACTTTTTAAAATCCTTAAATTAATTTTAACACTTTATGATTATCCCTTAATACTTATTAACTAAGTTTCAAAGGTTATGAATGAATCGATCTAAACAAAAAGGGATTTTAGTGTCTTCAACCCTCACCTTAGGGTTTTGGTAGGCTATAAGACTCAAGAGCATAAAATCAGAGATATTTTACAACCTAAAGGTGTTCAAAAGCTATTTCCACTTGTATTTTGATCTATATGATGTATTTAAATATTTAAAACACTCTATAATCTCCCTATTACAAAAAATACATAAAATAATGTGAATATATTAGACTGTGTATTAAGGAGACCCTATTCTTATACCTTACAAATTGAATGAGAGCTTAATCAGATGAAAAAAGAGAAAATAACATTCATGGATTGAAATTAAATACTAAAAAATATTTTTGGATTTTAATGGAGTTAAAACAAAACTTTTAAAAATAACCAAAAATCTAACTTAACTTCTCACTGTTATAGACCCTGTCATAACAGACCCAAGAGTACAAATTTGGCAAAATATCAAGTTTACATGATTTTCAAATGTCATTTTCATTTTTTTTAAAACTATACACTTTTCCTCAACTCTTATAAACACTTTACAATCCCCATGCTATCAAAAATGTGTAACATTGAGCCAATATGTCAGACTATGTTTCACATAGCAAAGTTGTAGACCATATTAGTTTGAAAAGCATCATCAATGGGCAATTAGATAAAATAAACAACAATAAATCATACCTACATAATCAAGAGAGTCTTAGGATGCATTAAAAATCAAGACAAATCTTCCTTATTCATAAAATACTCATAAGTTTACATGTACTCCTCTACAGACTCTTGACAGACATTCAAACCTTCATGATTTTTTGTTAGATATGTATAACCAATTGTATGTCATGTGAGAATGACATCATCATAATATGGAAATAGAAGTCTAAGTTTTAGGCATGCCAATTTCTTTAATTATATTAACGCTCCATATTATTTAATAAATTATTATACAAGTTCAATATTAATGTTCCATTTGAATATGATGTTATACAACTTATGGTGTTATTTCAATTTCCATATGATGCTATATAACTTATGATAGGACTTTGTATATTTGAAAATGTTACTTTGAGTTATACTAACTAAAAAGTGAGGAACAAGTAATTATCATTATTATTTTTTATTCCAAAGGTGTAGTTGAATTCTATTATTTATGAAATTACTTAGAGAAATAGTTTCTATAACAACACATGCTAATTTTGGAAGTCATCCCTAACATTTTAATCTATAAGATGACAAGCATGTTCCTTATTACAAGTGTTACTTATGGAGAGATTGATCTATACAATAGAGTAATTCCATTACCACATTTAGAAGAATTCATCTATTATTTATATGCTCACCACTGAACAAAATCTAATGAACAACAACTCAATTATGGTGGCCAGTGCCCTTAGCTAGTGAGGTCTTGCATATGCAATTGAATTTTTAAAATCCAATGGTATGAGATGGTTTAATGTTATCAAAAATTGCATTAGTAACTATCCACAAAACCATGTACCATTATCAATGTTTGAGTTTGTCACATTGGTAGAAAGGCATGGAGTGTAGTTTGTCATACAATGGTCATACAAATGGTCGGAGGGGAACATAGTGTTACTCAACATGTAAAATGCTATTGGAGCCATACCACCTTACATAAGGCCATTATTAAATAAATTCATACCCAAATGGTTATCCAATAATCTTTATGTTTGTGTATACCCTGATTAGGTGACAAATATATTTATCAGAATGAAGATTCTATCCAGGGTGCAATTTGAATTGCTTAGTGTTCAGAATCACCATATGACACGATAATAATGTGTCCTTATCATCCCATTAGAGCATTGTGTAAATTTTTCACCATTTCCCATGATTTTTATTTCCCACTTATCCATCCAAGAAATATGATTTTATGAAACTCCACATTGGTAATCCACATGCCCGTCAAAGTTGTAACAATGATGAAAATTACTCTCCATCAGGTGATTCTAAGGACATGGGTAGAGATTAGGATATGATCATGGAACTTGTTTTGAAATCACCTATTTTTTTCATATTTCAAGAGAGACATATTTCTAACATTTACGTAAATTATGAACATTATCTAAAAAACATAATCTTTGATGTTTATTTTATATCTTACCTATGATTTCATGTTTTGTGAATATTAGGATCACTTTATTTTGTTCATATTTATAAATATTTAAAACAATATTATTTTTATATACCTAAAAATAATATGAAGTATACATAATATTAACATCATTTTATCTTGCATTTGAAATTTCACTTGTGATGTAGGAGCATTATAATTCTCTATAAACATCTTACAAATAGTCTTGGTGTGGTTGCATAAGGTCTCAAGAGGTCTTACGTAGTAAAATAAGTATTAATTTGATCATTCAAAGGTATCTAGATAATTAGAGTTTGATAATTTACTATTCTAGCTTAGTTTTAAGAGTCTTCTTGGCAAAAATGATAATTTGAAAATTTGAACTCTTTGTAAAGCCTTGTATGGCTTGTGACTAGTTTTAAAGGGCATGAACTTTAGAAAATTGTAATAATAGATCTAGTTACATGTTTTATAGGTAATTTCACCTCTTGGAAATGTAAATTACCTCTAGACATATCTATAGGTCAATCCTATGTTGGAAGAATACAAGAAATCCATGTAGTTTAGAAAATCTTAGACAATTTGCATGAAAAGTGGAACTAACAAGCTTAGAATAAGCTGTCCTAGGAGGATATAATCTTGAATTATGTTAAGAAGTAATTAATAAAGATAAGTATAAATTATAATATTAGAGAGTAATAAATATAATTAATTTATAGAGAGTTAGTTTTAGGTGTGTAGAAAAAAGATAGAGGTTTGCAAGGTTTGTTATGATGTTACAGAGGTATATGTGTAGTAAAGGATAGATTAATGAATAAATTATTATTGTGCTTATGATATAATTGATCTTTTCACTCTTTAATATGAAAATTTATGGTGTTTTATGCTTTGTGGAATAATATTCAAGTTTGTAAAAGTGAAATACAAGGCTCTGGTTATACAATCTTGATATATTCAGGTCTGGAACAATGAAATATAGGGTTTTGGTTATATAGTTTAGTAAATCATAGTTATATTAAAATTAGTGTGAGTGTATTTAATATATATTAATTTTTTTGTGATTTATTACTCACCACTAGATTAGAGTTAGATTTTATGGATTTTTTATAACACTAGATTCATGAAAGTAAGAGATTATTAGCATATGTATGTAAACATTTATTATTAAATAAAGTTGAGTTTTTCCATGTGCAATATCATACCAAATTTAATATTTGGATTTTTAATATTTGGTATTAGAAAACTATTCTTTCATGTGCATAATTGATCTATCATATTCAAAGTTATGAAGATATTTTAGAAAATTTCAAGTTATTTTTTTGTGAAAGTTATGTTTTTGAAGTTTTTGGGTGATATTGGTCTCCACCATGCATAGTTTATCATTAATACCCACCATATATACTCTTGGTATTTATCTCATTTATGAGGTTTATTGATAATGTACACTTAGTGATTTATATCCTATGTGCTCCCCATCACACCATGTGTTATTTGATGTCAAATTATATTGAAGCTACTCACATATGTGCTTTGTTATATATATTTGTACATATTTTTTAGACATTATGTTTTAAAATCATGTATCTAACTATGTGGGTAGTATTTTCATCCATCATCTATACCATCTCTAATAACTTCCATTTTCATATACAATTATCATCTTCTCTTCATGCAATTTCTTAGATTCATATTCAAGTCTTATGCAATCTCTGTGTGTAAATTATTTTATTGGCAGAGTAGTCTCATGTGATTTGAACACCATATAATATACATACCTAATTTTAAAATTTTGTGCATTTTTCAAACTACTATCATCAATTTATCAGATTCATGAAGACATCCAACTATGTATTGCATCCTTGTACGCTACTAATTTGGATCTTTCACATCCTCTATCAAACTTATACATGTAAGAGATCCTCTATGAAAATAATATAAAAAATTTACGGAGTAATTTTTTATATTTTTAGTTTTATTTTTATAGTATAGCTTCATATATATATTTTTAGGTGGTTATTTATATTTTTAATATAGTTGTATTAACTAAGAAAAAAATAATTGTATAGTTTATTTTCATAAATTTTCATCACTATTTTAAATCTTTAGTTTAGATTTTATAGGTAAGACTATGATAGTACTTTTTAACCCTAAGTATATTATCATTGAAGGAGGGAATATTAAACCAAATCCATTCAAGGATATATTTAATGAGTAAAGTTTTTTAGGATAGAGTTATGTGTCATTGCAGAATTAAGGTTATTTTGAGTAATGAATCAGAATTCAGACCATAAGAGTTAATGGAGAACTGAGTGATAGTGAGTGAGATATAATTTGTTTGGTTATAAGAATGTTATATCAAGAATAAGAGATGAGGTCTAAGAAATTAAGAATCATAGTCTCATTGGTATAAAGAACAATAGAATAAGGTAATCTATTTGAGGAAAGTGAGTGATAGACCTATAATAAAGATTAAAGATCAGAAGTGAGTAAGTGTTTGCAAACCTATAAGACAATTTTTTTGATTTAAATATATTTGGAGACCCACACAAAGGTCTAAGACCATAATAAGAGCTTTTGGGAGAGATCTTAGGAGCGAGTAGTAATATGATTTCATCAACTTGCATTTATACACCTTAAACATCTTATAAAGCTTCACCTTTCATTTGCTCTTGTTCATTTCTCAATGACCTACTTTATTCTATGAAATATACTTGATTATATTTGAGACCTAAAAACACATTATTTTAAGACTTTGCATACAATCTATCATACTTTCATTCATAGCCTTACTGATGTAGGTGCATCATGAATTGTTTTAAAATGTGTGAAATAGGTCATATAGGAGGTTGTTAGAGTGTATAAGAGTTAATAATAGGTTTCACTTTAGCTTCAAAGGGACATGCTAGTTCATTAGGAGTCACTTCTTGGTTTGCTCACCAAAAGTGACAATTCAAAAATTTGAATTATTTATGCATAGTTTGAAGGGATTTGATATGGTTTAAGGTTTAGGGTCTTTGTTTGAAGGATCCTAGGGGTAAAACTATTTATATAAAGGTATAATTAATCAATGTAATTATCATAAACACTTGTACTTATCTATTTTGCCTTGAAAATGGTAAACATTATCATTGATTAAGGAGGAGATTGTTGAGCATTATCATTGAGTGTTGAGCTTTGATATTTATTTTTATCATTGATGTCAAAGGTTCTTATGAAGATGCATGTTTATTTCATTTATGTCAATCTAATATCATTGATGTCAAAGGTTATTTATCAATTAAGCCTTGAGGTATGTATATGAATGAGTTATATTACAAACATAATGAGTGTTGTTGTATGAGATCAATGGTGAGATAATGTTGTTAGAACAATGTTATAATATTAGCTTGAGTGAAATCTTTAATAAGAACCATGAATGAGTATAGGTTAGTACAAGTGTAAAACATCTTGTAATGCTTTATCTAGACCTTGTGAGATGGAATTTACAGGTGGCATGATGATATGAGTGAGATCCAAAGAAGAAGCTATGTGCTTCAAATATCTATGTAAGAAGTTTTGAACATGATCCAAAAAATAGTTGATAGTGTTTAATCATGAGAGAGGTGTTGATGCGAGTTTTATGCATACCATAATCATAAAAATGTAGTCTTTAAAATTTTGGGATCTTAATGGAGGTAAACTCCAATCCAAGGCATGAGTTACAGGTATGTGATTTTTGACAACCTATTGATGGAATAGCTAGTAGGGTATGCAAGTTGTTAACAATGTTTTTTTGGATAGAGGTGTGGATATCTAACAAAGTGAATTCCTACATGAGTTGGATGGGTGATAGGCCTCTAATATAGAGTGGGTAGATATTTATAACAAAACATAAAAAGAGTTTAAGGTATAAAATAAATATCTATGGGTCTCAGCAATTACTTCATTGGTTGGGTTTTGGACATACTTGTATTCT
The DNA here is from genome assembly GCA_037957365.1 of Torreya grandis. NCBI lineage: Eukaryota > Viridiplantae > Streptophyta > Pinopsida > Cupressales > Taxaceae > Torreya > Torreya grandis. The sequence goes on along the minus strand of JARHVA010000775.1, from coordinate 4,249,700 downwards.
CTTAAAACTTGTGCCTATTGCTAGCAATAGTTGCACATGAACAGTTAGACATGGCTAAGGAGTCTAGGGGAATAGATATACAGGGAGTCCAATATCCTTAGAAAAAGGTTTCTCCTATTGGGGTAGCTATTTCACACCCTTCAATCAAGAGATTATGGCTTGGGCTAATGAATTATCTAAGGAAGCTATAACACACACTCAAAAAACTACACCAAGAACACAAATACACATCCATAAATATGATTCAATTTGACTTGACTATTTTAATCAATATATTTACCAATCTTTAAAATCTATTGCACATCTAAGATTAACATATTAATTAAAGAAGTCAAGAATCTATTTGCAACATTATCACACTAAAGATTATTGAAATAAAATAACCATAAAAATAATAACTGATAACACAATAGTGGAAAGAAACTACTCAAACACTTTACTTGATGACCAAAATTATATCACTACTCTGTATTCTAAAATTTTATGATAAAAATAAAGTTAGGTGGTACAATTATATTTTTAGATCTTGGGGAAGGGGCCACCTCATCCTCCAAGTCTATGCATGATTGTTACATGTGGCAATTAGAACATGTAGTTCTAATTGCAGTCAAAGCCATTTAAGCTAAAAACCTATAAATAGATAAATTAACTTTATAAAAGTATGCAATGTGTGCATGTAAAAAAAATACAAAGTCACTTTTATAATGATTTGTCTAATTTACAAGTAGAATCTAAATATACATTCCACCAAGATTTGTACATGCACAAGGCTAAGGCTGTGTAGTCTGAAGTGCTACATGGGCTTTAGTAGGAATGAAAGTCAAATTAAAAGTTAAAGATGTAGCAACACTACCAGAAGTCTACTTATTTTTCACCTCATAATCTTGAGAGACTTTATGTGTTACCTCATGTTGTTGGCCAATGATGTCTAAGTTAAGTAATGAAGGTCTGTGGATCTCTTGGTTTGATGAGGAGTCTTACATGTTCATCTTTTGTTAGCTAGAACATACTCCTAAAAATATCTACTTCAGTCACCTTACTCCTAACTTTTCTTAACTATGCTTCTATCTTTTCCACTTTCAAGCCTTATATGTTTTGCTTGAATTTATTAGTGGCCTCTTAGACAATTTTATCAAAATTGATTCTACTAATCAATTGTCTTATAGAATCCCTTGCTTTAGATAATTTTAGCTCATTTAAAACTTGGAGGAGTTAGGCCTCATGCACTTGATATTCTTGAATTAAGGTTGCAATTGCTTTCAACCACTCTTTGACCTCCTCATGCCTGATGACAACCAAGTTTAGTGCATTAGATGCCTCAAATGTATTCATTATATCCAGATGGATGCCTAACGAGTTGCATGCATAGGTAAATAGCATTTTAAGCCTAGTACTATCTTAAGCCAAAAAGATATAGAGTTGATTTTCTTGGTTCACATGAGGTGACATCTTAGCCTTCATGAATTCCATGGCCTCTAGAGAATTATAGCATTTGGAAGTGGCCTTTGAAACCTCAGTTTAAATGCTTAGAATAATATGAATTATGTTAGATTTTTATTTGAGATACTCAATTTGTACTAGTAATTTTTATAATTTCTCCTCTAACTCTTATTAAGCTAATTCTATGCCTTCATGGATGGCCACCACCACATCCTTATGTGATTGAGCCAGGTCTGAAATATTTTATTCATATATAGACTCCCTTGGTTTCTTATTCTACCTCTTAGTGAGGGAGAATACCAACTATCATTCTTTAAGGATGATGCTTGTACCCTGGTCATCCTCAAATTTTCTCTTTTTAACTCTTTAAATTAAACTAGTTAGGGGGTCAAATAGAGTGGACACAAAGGAGAGATCGATGACCTTATAAGTTGGAATTTGATTCCTCAAGTCTATGGCCCAAGGGGGAATGTTGAGGGCTATATCAATAGTTGTAACTAAAATTTCTTGCTCAACCTCCTCTTCTTCTCTCTTCTTTTTCTTACTAGCTTTGGTCAAGACATTAGGCAAGGAAAGCCATAATATTTTTGACCAGTCCACTCCTCCAACTTGATAATGTGGGTAGACTACAACTATGTGAGGTTTTTCCTTCTTCCCCCTACTAGTGCTAGTTATTGTGGTTTATTTTGTATAAGTGGAAGTGGGGAGTGGAAGGGAGAGCTGTGTAGACTAGACATGAAGTTGGGGGGTGGCCAAAGTAGTCTGCACTCTCTTGGTTGTATTCTTATTTTGTGAAGCCTCAACATAGAAGTAAAAATAGGTATAGAAGGAATAACCATGAGAAATGGTGTGGTAGTGATAGTAGATGGATCAACAATGGTTGTGGAAATGGAAGGAATGGATGTAGAGGTGGAAGGAAACAAGGGAGTGAATGAAGTAGAGGGAATAGGGGCTTCCAAAAAAGAGAAAGCTATCCGATCAATGATAGAAATTAAATTCAAATGGAATCCATAAAAAATATATGTACCTTGAATATGCATCTCAATGGGGTCATCTTAAAGACTCATAGATTTGGCTATCTCCAACTCAGCCTCTTCATCCAAATCATTTTCTATCTTTTATGATGACTAGATCTTCTCTTTATTTTTGAAATCTTAGAGGTGGAATAGGTAGGCCTAGAGATGTATGCACTATTAGGATACATGTAGGAGTCTTAAAATTCCTATTATAAACTAAGGGGGGATTTCCTTGAATGGGAGAGCCATAGGAGGTTGATGTTTCTAGTTATGTAGTAGCTAACCCAATGAATGAAATAGTAAATATACAGGGGGTACCCATAGAAACTTGACCAATATTGGTAGTGGGTACCTCTTGCATATTTTCCTCCTTATTGGAGTCCAAACTAATAAGATCTGATCTTTCTTCTCCTCTCTGTGCACTAGGATCAGGGATCCTAGGTTATCTCTTGACTAATTTTAATTTAAATTTTAATGGAAGTCCTTGAGATGAGGAAGCTTTCTACTCTCTAGATTGGCCCCTCCAAAAGTTTGAATGCTACCATCATTTGAAGAGAGCTCTTCAATTGTCTAATTCCCTAATGGAGATACTAGGTTTAGCTTGGATCATTTTTAAATGATCTTCCTACAACCCAAAAATTGATGCTTGTTCTAACACTTCTTCATCTGATTTAACATTCATGAAAATAAAGTCATAATAATAGGGTTGATGGCAATAGGGGATGTTGAACCCATTAATATGTTGTTGGATCTACCCATGGGGGTCCCAAACTCTATATGCCATTGTAAGGAAACCATATCTACTCTACTTTATTCCAACAACTCCAAGATGTTTCCTTATAGAAAACATCATTCTACCAATTAAAATTAGGCTCCCAAAGAATATGCCTTTATTTTTCCTGACCAAATCCTCCTCAATGTTGTTCTAGAATTGGAAAGTGATCTCCTACTCGACCAACTTATTAGGTACATATCTTGGGAGACATAGGGACTTCACCTTATTTCCCTAGACCATGATAATAGTAATATTTAGGTATAGGAAAAAATATCCTTTTTGATTTACATTATTTAGAATATTTTCTCTAAGACAAGGCATGGGTGATCCATGAATGGCTTGCCATACCTGTGGATAAACATCTTTTGCATATCCTAACCATATGATTGTGATAAGTTTATACATGCATGAACTATAAGCAGTTATAAATTATATTTTTTATGTAATCTATGGCCAAAGCCCATATATTTCCCAAGTCCTTGTAATAGGTCCCCATGACTATGTTGACCAAATATGACATTATATAGAAATCTCCCATCAGGGTGGGACATTTAGCCTTATGCAAAATTTACTCTCGTAATCTTAAACTAATGACTTCCTCCAGGGCATAGGTAGCATCATGTATAGTAGTGGTACCCAATATAAATTTAAAAAATGGATGCCATGCATACCATACAATCTATTAAGTAAAACCATACCTATCTGGATTCACATTCTAATTTTTTTATTAGGATCACTCCCTTTGACTTTGATCCTTACCAGGTGATATATTGATCTAGGAGTAGCCATGAATAGAGCACATTTGGGATTGAGGTTTATCTATTTAATTTCACCCATGATGTTTTTTCATAGTAGGAGTCTGGGATGCTAAAAGATAGATACCTTTAAAAATCATTCCTAGATATGCATGCAACTACTATGTCACCATGAGAATGAAACAAGTACATGTCCTATGATATTTTACCAAAAAAGGACAAATACCTAAGGAGGTATATACATGGCATAAATTTTGATTTATCCATGGAAAAATGCAACCTTTGGTATTTTTAGGCTAGAAGATCTTGGATGAACCACCTTTCTGCTAGTGTTGTTTCATCATTTACTAAACACATGTTGATTGAATCAATAGCATCCTAAAGTTGTGAATAGTTATGATACTTATCTTTAAATATTTTTACATCAAAGATGGTGTCTTTGAATTATTTAGAATCCTTTATTAAGAATACAAATGGAGGATTTGTTTCTCAAAACATCTTGGAGGTGGAAGCCATAGCTACATGTTCTAGATTGCTAAAATTTCCTTTGATACACTATGTACTATATAATCACCTCAACTCTTAGCTTAGTTATTGTTTACTCATAAAACAAGATAGGGATCTCAATCACTATTGGAAATAAGGATGATTCAATTTCAAATTAACTTGGATTTAAATGACAACTTCAATGGATGTATATCATTTATATAGGATCTTGCATTGAATACTAGTTCATGCAATATTAAATATGCAACATTCACTTTTTAAATTTGTTAGCTTGGGTTGGTGGGGGATTTTAGAAATTTATCAAATAGGAAATATTTTATCATTGTCTGGTTAAATATGGTATAATTTTAATAGTTTTCTTCATAATAAAGCTCTTAGGAGCATAATGTCAAAAAAGTGCTTTCAAGTTAAATTTTGTGGATAATTCCCTCGGGGGAATTATTTCAGACAAAGTTTCAATAACAATTATTCTGAAGGAGTCTTTTAGTTAGGCAGAAGTCCTAAAATAATTATATCAAAGGGCTACTTCATGGTTGAAGGGTATTTTCAAACTTCCTAAAGGGTACTTTTGGTTTGAAGGGTCCACTTTGTAGGGCATTTTATCCATGACAAAAGTCCTAAAGGGTTTACTTCACAAATGCTAAAGGGTAGTTTTGAAATTCTTGAAGGGTATTTTAGAGGGCTAAAGGGCACATTTGATTTTTGAGGGGCACTTTCATATGGCTAAGGATCACTTAAAAGGTCCTTAAGGGTAAGATCAACAAAACCCAAGGGGTGTGTGCCTTGAACTCAAAGGGTCAGTTCAGGAAGTCCAAAGGGCAAGTGCCTTTTAAAGGAATTATTTTGGGGATTTTCCATCAAACAAAATTCCCCAAAAAAAGGTTTGAAGGGAATGGATATATGAAAAGGGATATGAGATAGAAGTCCTGAAGGATATGTTGAAAAAGAAAGGAGGCATTCAAATATTTCCTAAAGGCCAAAAGGTCCTTTTCAAAAGATATAAAGGGTATGTAACCACTTGAAAAAGGGTACATAAATTAGGACAAAGATTTGGTAGGGTAGGTTTGACCAAAATTGAGTGATAGGTTTGTAGAAACTAGCCCAAAAGATAAAGATTGAAGGGCACTTTGGTTTGTGGCACAAGGGGTAGGAGAAAAATAACATCCTAAGGGTATATCCTAAAGGATAAAGGGGTTAAAACAATATTTATGAAAGGTAGCTTGCACAAAACCCAAAGGGTATGTGCCTTAAAGGAAGTGGTGAAGAAAAGGTGGTAAATGGTCAATTTGGAAAGGCCAAAGGGCTATCTAGAAGGGTTTTGAAGGGTAGGTAGAAATAAATTGAAGGGCCTACTTCGAGGTAGGAGTCTACCTGAAGGGTGTACTTTTAAAAGGCTGAAGGGTAGGTTGGAAAGGAAAAAATCACATTTCAAAACCTTCAAAGGGAAATTTCAAAATGTCAAAGAGTACTTTGGTAATAGTTTGAAGGGTCTATTTTATAGGGTATTTTTCCATGATAAAAGTATTTAAGGATCTACTTTGTAAAGGCCAAAGGGCACTTTCAAAATTCTTGAAGGGTAATTTTATATGGATAAGGGTCATTTAAAAAGTTTTGAAGGATAATTTAGATAGGGTTAAAGGTATAATCCATCAAAGAATTTGTTTTTGGAAAGTGTATGCAGTCTAAAAAATTTTAAGGCCAAAAGTTCTGTAGCCCAAATTGTGTCAGGAGAATTATCTCAGACAAGAAGCCCACAATAATTTATTTATAAAATGAGGCTTCAAAAATAATAATCTTGAAGGATAATAGGTCTAAAAATTTCCCAAAACCTAATGTCTAAAATATAGGCTTGCATGAAGGTCGAAAGAATTAACCTAAAGACTACAAATCTGAAGAATTCATCTGTAATATACAAGTTAGTCTCATAAATATAATAAACACCATGCCAATATCATCTACCAAAAAAAATGAAATGTCTTAGATTCCCCAAACTTTGCATAAACATATAAAAATTATTCTCCATTAAGATCATATTTTGAAAGAAAAGGTGGGTCCCCATTTTCTTATGGAAAAGAAGGGGGGTGTTGGGTACAATAAATGACATCTTACAAGGGGAATATGCTTGAGTATTTGAGAACCCATAACTTTGGTTTGAAATCCTAAATTAATTATGAAGAGTGCCATAGAAGAATACTTAAATCAAAAATATGAAAGAGACTCTTAAGTAAATTCACACAACATACTTGCCTTCAAATTTCTTGGATTTGTGTGTGTTAAGTGTGTAATTCATTCAACCCTTATTGTGATGAAATTTTATAAGGTTTTGATAAGGATGTAGGTTTTGTTTTAGTTTTTTTTTTTTTAAGTAAAGGAAACTCAGGCATTACTCTTCTACCAACTAGGTGTCTATAGCCTTGATAGAGATACCTTGGGATCCTCTTCTCCATTCATCATTTTCTTTTGATCATGATGCGTGACGCATTGACCTTATTTCATCATGTGATCCTTTTCTTTCACTTTTCTTTAGGTCTTATTTTTTAATTTTGAACTCATTGGTTCTTTCTTATTTTGTTCTTAAAATAGAAGAGTTGGAATCCTAGTGAGCTAGTGGAATTATAAAAAAAATCATTACTAGAACATCCTTGCCAGCCAAATCTACATCCAGAATTATCATTCCAATAAGTATTATCTTGATAAGTGCATTTGATTCAATAAAACAAGAATTTTTTAATTCTTTATGAACACTATGAGAGCAACCTCCACATGCCTACCAAAAATATTTAATTATGACACCATCCAAAATAAACTCTGATTACCTACTATCATTCTAAAGAACTCAAAACACATAAATATACCCAAAATATATACTAATCTCCAAATGTGTCAAGATTTTAATTTCCCCATTTTCACAAGTCTCACACTCAATTATTTTATATTAATTTTGATAATAATTAGAGCAAACACAATCCATATCATTAAAGAAAACTAAAAACAACTAATCTAGAAAGCAGGTAACTACTCTAGAAAGCACAATACTGAAAGCAAAAAAGACTAATCTAAGAAAACCAAAGTATTGAAAACTAAGAAAACTAAACTATAAGCCATTAAAAATATATTATAGAAGGCATGAAAATCTAATCTAGGAAAGCATGAAATCTAATCTAGTCCTATGTCTAAGCTTATATTAATCCTTTCAATCAATAATATCCCTAGATGGAATAGCTCTAAAGTAGTGCTTTAGGAACTATCCATTAACTGAATATGTAAGCTTATTACCCTGGAGGTCCTTCAGATGAAACACATTATTACCCAAGATCTTTAAAATTTGATATGGTCTAATCCATAATGGGGCAAACTTGTCATGTTGTCCTTTCTTTTTATGGGCTTTATCCCATAGTAAAACCAAATAAAATTTTAAATGCTTTGACTTTTGTTCTTTTATCAAACCACTTTTTATACATTTTAATATTTGTTGAATGTCTATAGAGATTTTGTTCTTGAATCCTCCATCTCTATTATATCAAGCAGCCTTGATTCTACTTTATCATTTGGTTCCATGTAATCTTGTATGAACTGATAATTAGGCAACTTCAATGTGATGGAAAAAAACTAGTCTACATCCATATACTAGTAGGTAAGGCAAATCCTTTAATGCTTTCTTATATCTCATCTAATCTACCTAAAGAACATACTTTTGTAGATTGTGCCAGTCTCTAGGCTTATCCCTTGATGATTTTTTGATTACCTCAATTAGATTTTTATTTGTTGACTCGGCTAATTCATTCCCCTGAGGGTAGTGGTTAGAAGATGACCTAATTATAATTTGATTGTCATGTGCCCAGTCAGTGAACTCTATTAATATAAATTTCTGTTATCACATACTAGAAATGTGGGGCTACCAAATCTTGTAGTAATGTGTTCTTCCAAAAAATGAATCATATCTTATGCTTTATTATTCTTGGTGTCAATTACTTATGTCCATATATTATAATAATTTTTATCTGTAAGCACAAATTTATGGTTGACTAAATAATTTGGGTTGATTACACCAATAAAGTCCAAGCCCCACTATGCAAATGGCCTTCCCTCAATAACTGGCTATAGAGGCATGGCTGTGTGGATCTCCCTTTTAGCCAATGCTTAACATTCATGACAAGTCCTGATGTGCATGTGAGCATCATTGAAAATTATTGGCCAATAGTAGCCTAACCTCAAGATTTTATGGGTTATGGTGTTGCTAATTGGGTGACCACTACCTATCTTTTGATGTAAATTTTTGAGGTTCTCCTTGGCCTCTTTTATAGATACACATTTAATATATATACCTTCATAGTTCCTTCTATACAAGACTCCTTTATTGATCATTAAATGAGCAGATTTGAGTCTCAAAACTCTCCTTCTTTCTCTATTATATTTTGGGGACAAGTTTTTGTAAGTACTGAACTATGTTCGTATACCACTCACCTTTATTCCTAAAAATATAATGTCTAAATTTATTCACTACTTTAACAAGAGTAAACATTTACTTGTTGATCATGGATTATTTGAGCTCTAAATCTTTTAGATTTGTACTCATTAAGGCAATGGGATGTTCTATCTTGCCCTTCTTCTGTATGATAAAAACATCAATTGTGTTCAGAAACAAAGGAATATAGATAGATATTCTTTGTAAAGTTTAGATAGATTAATACTAAAGCTTGTGATATCTCATCCTTGATGTCATAAAAAGACTTTTTGGCCTCAACTGTCCATTCTATCTTTGCATCTTGTTTGAGCATTGCATTTAGGGGCTTGACAATCTTGACAAACCTTGAGATAAACTTCTTGATGAAGTTGATCTTTCCAAAGAATGATTTTAGCTCTTTTTTATTATTTGGTCACCAAATCTTTGAAATTTCCTAGATTCTATTAGGATCAATGGTGATCTCATCCTTAGTGATGATGTGTCCTAATAGTTTTCCTTCAGTTACCCTAAATATGCTTTTATTCAGATTTATTGAAACACCAAATCTTCTATACCATTCAAATATAGACTATAGGTGAGATATATTATCTTTTATATTCTTTGAAAATACTATGATGTCATCCATATAAATAAATTTGCATTTTCCAATCAATCCCTTAAAGGCATGATCTATGGTGCATTAAAAGGTAGCTCCTACATTGATTAGGCCAAATGGCATCCTTTTGTATGCATAAGTTCCCTATTTATGGTAAATGTAGTCTTCATACGATCTTTAGATTGCACTAATACTTGATTATAGCCTAAAAATCCATCTAAAAATGGCATCATTTTGGAACCACTCATAATTTGTATAACCTCATCTAGTGATAAAGGAGGGTAATTATCTTTTTTAGAAGCTTTGTTCAAATTTATAAAGTCCACACATAGTCTTATTTATCCATTCTTCTTTCTTACTAGGACCAAATTGGCCACATAGGTGGAGTGTCATATGGGAAAAAAATTTGAACTTAATAACTTCTCCACTGCTTTCTGAATAAGAGGCTCCAAAATGGGGTTTATTGGTCTTTGCCTCTGTCTGAATGGCTTATCGTCTTTCTTCAAAGGAATTATTTGAGTGATGACCTGGGGGACATATACTTTTAGGTCCTCATACATCTAGGTGATAACATCCTTGTACTAAGATATTAAATCCCTCATTTGCTACCTTTCTTCAAGAGTACAGCTAAGACTAATATTAACATAATGTGGATTGTGTTCATCTCATAGATTCTCTTTCTTGAAATATAATTCATTGACCTTAGGTTTCATAAATTTTTATGCCTAAGGATCCAAATCAAAAGGACTTTCTAAAGATATTAAACCTAATGGTATTTAATTCTCTTTAAGCTAGAGAAATCCTTCTCTATCCATTTCTTCTTGACAAAGGTGATTGACATCCTTGTCATCAATGATTTGGGACTTAAAATCCCTTGAATTAGTTAATAACTTAATGATCTATTGGTCATCATCAAAAACATAGAATTTTTATACATTATCTATAATAGACGGACAAGGAACCAATTCAATAGAAAATCTTTTTACTTTAGATTCCTATAGTGGTTCCAGATTGGTAGCAACAACAACTAGTGAATCAGTGGCTTGATTTTGTTCTCTTGGAAGTGACACTATGTTAAAATCTTCAAATGTTTCAATTAAGTCCCACACTCTATTATTATACCTCTTTAACTAAGATAACTTGCACTGGTATTTATTTTTGATCTGGTGAACTACTAGCTCTGAGTCTCTGAATACTTTTATCTATTTTACATTATTCTTCAGTGCAAACTATAGTCCTAATATTAGAGCTTCATACTCAACTTTTTTATTCATACAGGGAAACTAAAATCTATAGGCAACCAAAAAATTCTTACCTTGAGGATGGATTAACTCAATTCCCACACTTGATCCTTGCTTGGACTTGGCTCCATCAAAATGCATTATTCATAGCTGATTTGAACCTTCAAGTTCTAGGTTCTACATTGAACTATGAATGGTAAAAGTATATATGCCTAATGAAGGAGAATCATACTTTACCTCTTCATTTTTGACATTATATTCAGTGATGGTATATTTTATCCTGGGCTCTCTATCAATTATGATCTGATTTATAACTCCTCTCCATGGCAGCCAAATGTGTGAGAAGTATGTGTAAAGATATCCATTAAGCATTTTGGACTAGTCTCTGCTCAATAATAATTCATAACCTTCCAATATGTCTACTACTAGGATGTCAATAGTCATCTAGACTCTTGGTTCTAATGCTACCTAAATATGTACATTATTCAAATCTCCTACTATTGTTACCACCATTTTATCTAAGAGATTGGTCTCTTTAAAGGGTTAGGATTAGGACCAAGATTTTTACATATAGAAGTAGGCATACTAGTTGTAGATTCCCTAGAATCAACTAAACAGTTATGAATATTATTATTGAATGCTCTAATGGTCAGTAAGAATGATGGTACTTTGGGATTACTCTCGTAGATGACATTGGTATCAACTACTTTCACTTTTATTACTTTTTTTAAGTTGTTTTATTTTTTTCCACAGGGATCTTTCCAGTGATAGACTTCCATAGTAGTTCCTTTTGTTCAATTATTTGGGATAACTCATGAAACATGATATTTGCCTTGATTTTATTCATATCTTCCATGATGTTCTATCCTCCATATTTTCTTGATTCCTCCTTGCCTGGTAGTGGATCATTCCATCTTGGAGGGGGTGGATTATTATCTACTTTGGGATTGGGTGGAATTATTGTGGTGTTCGAAGGATTTGATGTGGTCAAAGGTTGTTTGTTCCTCAAGTTGTATGCACCTCTTTAAAACTAATAGAAAACATAGACCTCATTTGTATTATCCCCTGCAACATTATCATCTTCTCCTGGGAAGGGAAATTTATGAGTCTCAAAGAACATGGATGTGCTAAAAGATACACTGGTAGTTTATTCATTTGATCCTACCTAGTCACTTCCCTTTGGAATATTTCAAATGTTGTATAGAACTCAATACAATCAAAATCATGATGTTGAGGTGTATTATGTATCCTACATTAATTGGGGAGAATTGTTTCAATGATTTTGATTTTTGGGAGTCTACCAGATTGCTCCATATTACTTACAAACCTGTTAAATGGCCTGTTATATCTTTGGAACCTAATGTTCTAGTTACCCATTTAGGTATTGGTATTACCCAACTTTCATTGCATCTTTAATAAATCATTTATCAATTTCTAAACCATCGTATGAATAGAATCCAATTTGGTGTTTATGGAATCCATACCTTATAGAATAGTCATAGTAAATGCAATTGCATGTCAGTTATGTTGGTAATTATTACCTATCAAATGATTATTTAAATAGCCAAAATTTAGCTACATCATTTGTGTCAATGGTGGCAATGTGTATAGCTAATTCTAATTATATGCTGAGACTTTTGGCTTCATATGTGGTATCAAATTGAGTGATGGGATTCCATTATTGATGTTGGATACCCCAAGTGTATGTAGATTGAGTTATCTATTGATGTTAATGGATTATTTGAATGTTAATGCCAAAGTATTGGTAACATGTACTCTTCTTAAGAACGCAATGGTAATGGGATCTAATGCATTTTTATACATCTCCAATGCTAACACTAGTTGTGGTTTGTACTCAAGGGTTAATCAATTGTACATCTCCTATCATCTTGCATTGAAAGCATAGATGGGCTCATTGGGTTCTCTCTTCATGCTGGTAAATGTTGACATACCAATCTAGGATTGGTGACCTATCCAAACTATGCAAGAAAAGCTATTTGAAAATCCTACCAATTGGTGATGGATTTCTTTATTAGATTCAAATACCAATCATAAGCAACATCCATTAAAGTAAAAGGGAATAACTGACATGCAACATCTTCATCCACTACATTAATTAATATTAAAGAAGATTTGATGGATTTAATATGTTCTTCTGTGGTCCTTAGCCCTAAAGGAGAAAAAGACAGAAAATAGTTTTTGGGGTTTTGGGGTAAATCATGCACATCCCTTAGGATGACGATGGTAAATCCAATTAACTAGGGCTATTTTTGAGCCATTGGTTGATTAACAAGAAAAGGGTTCCTCATGGGTAAAGGGTACCCTAGTGGAGGTGGATTATTTTGAAATAGAGTTGTTGGCACAACTTTAGGTCTCTTATGGCTTGCCAATGATGATACTAATAAACCAGCCTAGGAATTAGATTTGGTCACTCTCTTGGGTGATTCCAGTGTAATTCTATGCAAGGACTAACCTCTATTATTGGGAAGAAACTCAGGGCCTTCTTTCTAGTGCCAATTAAACTATTGATGCAAGTTTTATGCACACCACAACTATAATGAGGTAGCCTCTAATGTTTTAAGATCTTAATGGAGGTAAACTCCACTCCAGGGCATGAGTTGTAGGTATGCAGTTTTTGACAACCTATTGATGGAATAACTAGTAAGGTATGTAGGTTGTTAATAAGGTTTTTTTGGATAGAGGTGTGGATCTCTAACAGAGTGAATTCCTATGTGAGTTAGATGGGTAACTAGCCTCTAATCTAGAGTGGGTAGATATTTGTAACAAAACATAAAAAGAGAGTAAGGTAGAAAATAAATCTCTATGGGTCTCAAGAATTACTCCATTGGTTGGTTTCTGGACATACCTATATTCTCTTAAAACTAGTGCTTGTTGCTAGCTGTAGTTGCACACAAGTAGTTAGAGATGGCTAAGGAGTCTAGGGGAATAAATATTTAGGGATTCCAATAGCCTTAGATAAAGGTTTCTCTTATTAGGGTAGCTATTGCACACCCTTCAATCAGGAGATTATGGCTTGGGCTAATGAATTATCTAAGGCAACTATAGCACACACTCAAAAAAATACACCAAGAAAACACAAATACACATCCATAAATATGATTCAATATAAATTGAATATTTTAATCAATACATTTACCAATATTTAACTATTGCACATCTAGTATTAGCATATTAATCAAAGTAGTCAAGAATCTATTTGAAACATTAGCACACTAAAGATCATTAAAACAAAACAACCATATAAATAACAACTAATAACATAATAATGGAAAGAAAATACTCAAACACTTTTCTTGATAACCAAAATTAGCTCATTGCTCTGTATTCCAAATGTTTTTGACAAAAATAAATTTGGGTGATACAATTATATTTTTAGATCTTGGAGAATGGGTCACCTCATCCTCTAAGTCTATGCATGATTGTTTCATGTGGAAGTTAGAATATGTAGTTATAACTATGGTTAAAACTATTTAAGCTAAAAATAAATAAATAGACAAATTGACTTTACAAAAGCATGCAACATGTGCATGTATAATAAAATACAAAGTCACGTTTATAATGATTACTATAATTTACAAGGAGAATCTAAATATATGTGCCACCAAGATTTGTACATGCATAAGGCTAAGGTTGTGTAGTCTAAAGTGTTGCATGGGCTTTAGTAGGAGTGGAAGTCAAAGTAGAAGTTGAAGATGTAACAACACTATTAGAAGTCTACTTATTTTTCACCTCATAATCCTAAAAATATTTGAGTTCTACCTCATGTTATTGGTGAATGATGTCTAAGTTAAGCAATGATGGTCGATGGAGTCTTTTGGCTTGCCCGAGGAGTCTTGTGTATTCATCTTTCATTAGCTGGAATTTACTCCTCAAAGTCTCCACTTT
>JARHVA010000775.1:3462500-3632500 GCA_037957365.1 Torreya grandis | reverse complement strand
TGGTACCACTATATAACATTTTCCACTTGATATTTGTAACTTATTGTAATCTTATAACTATTTTTAACCTTGTAACCACTTGAAATTTTTAACCAAAGATAAAATAGGCTAACTATACTCTCCCATTTTTAGGTGAAGAATGTTCCTACATATTAATCATATCAAAATAAATAGTCACACACAACATGTGTAATATAGATAAACATAAGTATAGTTAATAATCATTGAAATCACATTTGTAAACACATTTGGGTAATCATAGAAATATATCACCATGTAAAGCTTAATACTAACATGTAATCTAGTACTAATATGTTCATATAGAAGAAATGTAAGGGTGTAGAAATGGATGGGTAACTCACATGTCCCAATCACACCCCAAAAAAAGGGACAAGTGATATGATACACTATAAAAATATTCTCCAATATGGATAAAATATAGTAATACAATGTGACTATGATTCATGAAGGGCATATGGTGAAATTTAATCATGATATAAGAATTGTAAGATCAATAAACACATGAGTGCATCATATGGTCCCCAATGGTAGTTTAGAGTTGATAATCATAATAATAATATGCCATCATAATGAAAATTTATAGATAAATGAAGCACACAATAGAGGTTTACCCTAATAGATGCATAGTAGAAACCATGGAAACACAAGCACCAAACACAGTATATTTTAAGGATATGCATTATTTATATCATGAAGATAAGTATATAGTAGCACATATTATAGAAAAAAAATGTAAATCACACACCATCATGTAGCCACATATAGTAAATAAAACCATTGAATGAAACAAAGTGACCAAAATAAAATAAGAAATCAATCATACAAAAATGACCTCACTTCACAACTAGAGGATCCTATATAGACAAGATGAGACAAGACAAGACATGATAAGTGAAACACACAAGCACACACAAACACAAGTATGCACATACAATAAATCAAATAAACCATAGGGAAAAAAGTAGAACATAAAATGTAAAAAACATAAAAAATATATATAATGAAGCACACAGGACATAATCTATATTAAGATATGTATGAGTAATATAAGAAATAAATCCAATAAATCATAGGGTAAAAAAGAGAATAACAAATATATGAAACAACACAAATAATCTATGTAACAAAGCACACAAGATATAAGCTATATTAAGATATGCATGAGATATTGTATCTATTTGATAATGGAAATAAGGAAATATATAACCTGTCATCCACTGGAAAATAATTCTAATATAGATATGCCCCCAATGAAATAATGCCCCTGAATGTAGGAATGATGATTCTTAAAAACATCTATAAGTCCATCATCATACATAACTTCTATATCATGCATATAACTCATATAATACCATTAGAAGAACTGGGTAACCAATGGATATATAACCTATAACCATAAGTAGATAAGCATGAGATGTAATCACATGTAACTATGTAACCAAAAAATATATAGGAATGATTTTTTTAATATTAGTTTTTTATCATTTTCAAAATAATGGAACCAAGCAAAAGACAATCCTAAAAGTGAAAGCAAGAATAAGCAAGTAGACCTCAATTAAGTAACAAATAAGCCAATATAAAAAAAGGAGAATAAAATGTCACCAGAATGCCCCTAAATCCAACTCTGGATTTGTGATCATACACATATGGTGTAAGTCTCATATTTATCATGTTAATCATGTTCAAAAGTGGTATCTTTGATGCAATGATATCTTCAATTGAGTTAAAATTACCTTGGAATCATACTATGTAATGATTTGAATTTGATCTTAATGCTCTTATTTCTTGGGTACTTATTTAAGTTCATAATGAAGTTTGCTTTTATTCATCTCGTGAATACTAATAAATTAACTCTTATGAATTTGTGCTTCAATCAATGTATCCTCAATTTAATATATTACTATAATTGATAAGGTGGAAAATTGTGTTCTTTAAAGTGAAGCATTGACTCGTTGAAGGACATTTTATTTTGTGATATGCACTAAAAACCATGTGTCTTGATTGCACATGGACTATCAATGCATTTAGTAAATCATATGTATTCATGATGATGATGTACATGTTTTGTTCATGTTTTTTCAATATTATTGACCATTTTTTAAAAATTATTCATTTGAAGCACATGATCATTAATACTCAAATCATTTTGGATAGAATAATATTATATATTTTATTCATTTCTTGTACATGATTCTTGTTGGATTTGGAAAAGTGATTGTATAAAAATTATATTTGATAACATCCTCATGATTTCAAGCATTGAGATACTTATGATTCACTTGGAAGGGTTCCTTCTCTACTAAAAAATCCTTACTATATCCCATCTCTATTTTGAATTGATGAGTAATTGAAATGATTTATTATTTGATACCTTGCTCTTATTTTCCTAAACCTTGACCTTTGTATCCCATTTTTGATATACCATTCAATTTGAATCCATATTTTTTTAAACATGTTTAATAATAGTAGAATTTTTTGGAAATATTTCAATAATTATCTATCATAGCCCCTTTATATTTATCATTGTAATATAGTGAATCATTATGCATAAATGATGGAATATATGTTCTATAGTCTTGAGGGTTACAATATACTTTACCAATAACAAAGGTTTACATGTAATCTCTATATTCACTTGGATTGAAAAGAGTAAATTTTGGCTTGGATAAATATTTACCAATATTTTAAAATGTGTAATTATCTTCCTCATCATCATCTTGAGTATTAATATAATTACCAATTTTAAATGTGTCCACTTGGTTTATTATAATAAGTAAATTAAGTATAATATATGGTTTTGAATCATGGATATGTGAAATGACTTTTTCCATGGGTTCTACCATCTTGAAAAACTAGAAAGGAACAACATCTACAAGATAAATATAAATGTACCCCTCACAATTTTTTTAAAGAATATGTGTAACATAGAGGGTACCACATTTATAGCATGAATCCATAGCCTAACAAGTAAAAGTTTATATCTCACATCATTAAATATCACTTGGCATTTCATAGCTAAAATTTATGGTCCACTAGCTATGTTCAATGAAATAGTTCCTAGATCATTTCCTTGTTGATTATCAAACCCTTTTATGAACATATCCGAAGGTGTATGAGAATTAAGACTAAGCCCAAGTACATTAAAAAAGGTTTCAATAAAAATATTCAATTCTAAATAATTGTCTATAAGCACATGTTTTATCCTTTTATTATGAATGATAATTTGAATCTAAAAGGGTAACTGTTGGTCCATAATCTCTTTGGAAAGTAAATCCTATGATTCATATGAGACATGATTCTTACTATCTTTCAAAGTTTTAACAATAGAGGAAAAGTAATCTAGTTTGGTGTCATGTGGTAAAACAATATCACATAAAGTATGCCCTTAAAAATAGTAGACTTCATGATAAAGTATAAGAGAGATATTTTTGCATGGATATGATTAAGTTGATCAATAATATTGTAACATTTAGCCACATGCAATCTAAGTCTAGGAGCTTGAGTAAGGATAGGAGGGGTGTTTATGTTAACCCCACCTTGAGGTTGAGAGGAAAGAGGAGAGATAGAATCATCATGTCCTCTATCCATTTGGGTTGGTATGACATCTACCTAATAATGAACCATCATATAATGAATGCACATGATGTATCACTAAGGGTAATTGAAGTAAAGTTATCCATTGCAAGGATATTAATATATTATGTATCACTATCACATATGACCCTATTATAATTCAAACCATATGATATTATTATATGATATATGAAATGAAAGAAACATGTAATCATTAATACATAATTTCACAAAAACCACATAATCAATCCTAATCACACAAAAATCCTAGGAACCCTCAATGTATATGCAAACAAAGAAATAAATTATATAGATATATCATATCTACCAACAATAAGAGTCAATAAACACAAGCATACATATAATATACTAAGGGAAAGAGGACCAAATCTTAGAAAACTCATCATTTTATAGGAAATGGGAAGAGAACCAAGGATTAGAAAATCCGTCATGGTCTAAGAAAATAAAGGCCTAACGATAATGCACAAGTAAGAGAGGGTTAATAAAAACCCTAAAATAATCAAATCTAAGAAAACATAGTCCCTTTATGGATAAGGTTATGAAACCCTAATGTTGGATGATTATAAAGATAAAGTTCACCAAAATATTTTATTGTGGAAAGTGCACATGTGGTTTTTATTAAGGGTAAACACTTTTGAGCCAAAGCTATGAATTGGGAATGAGGGTGTTAATAAGACCCACAACTTGATATAATGGAGTATAAAATATATTACAATGAAGGTTATCTATAAATGTCTCTATTAGTGATAAACATGAAACAAATAGAGGGAACTTGGATGATTGTTCAAGGGAATCAATGACATCATATGACCTTCCCAATTAGTGGACTGGAGAATCATGTCAGTGAGGAAGAATGGTAAGGTATTATATTTAAATAATAGTGATAAAGATGATTGTATACACTTGATTTATTTGGTTTTTTAGGTCATAGAGAGTGTAGAGAACTACATAAGGTTGAAGAGGCAAACAATGGGAATAATGGTGGAGATAATCAACAACCCTAGTGACCTAAAATAATAAATATGGTAAATAACTAGGGTTGTTGATTATCTCCACAAGGGGAAAGACACCCAAAAATTGAAATTGAGCTTGAACTCTTAACACCACAATAGTGAATATGGTGATAATTTCACTATGTAAGATGCAGGGCTAGAGAACATGACCATCAACCTATCTATGGAGGGAACTCTCACTATCCAAGGGGATGTGCACTGAGGCAACAATTGGTTGTACCTATGTGAGTAGAACAACCAAAGTAGAGGGATATAATGGTTGTGATAGGTGATCAAGGTGAAATAACTAGATTGGAATATGATTCTTGTCCTATGGGGATGAATGTGGGAGAGGAGAATAGATTATACCCTTTAGCAATTGCTAGGACAAAGAATGCCATAGATATTAATTGAAGGAGTAATCAAGTAGAATGATGGTTGAACACAAATCTAGAGTCACTAGATAATCGGTCTAATGTTAGGTATGAAAATAATGTATGCATATGCTTTAGGTAATGTGTGTGTAATTTGATGACTATGTATGTCTCATGTGACTCCTCGGACCCTAAATAAAATATTGCATAGTTTGATGTAAATATATACAAAATGTGTTGGATGTCACCAATTGAATGTTACCATGCTTAATGTTATGTGGATACCTATGAATGTTATGGTTATGGTTGATATGGTTATGGTTGTATTTTCACTTAATGTAAAAAGAATGATTATTATTATTCTAACAATGGATGGTAAAAGTCATGATGAAAACATCAACCAAGTAGAGTAAGATAAGAATAAGACATGATGCTTTGTTTCTGTCAAGGACTGAAAATAGACCCAAAGTGGGATTGGCTTAATGAATATAATCCCTTCAAATGTTGCACATGAATGGTCATTAGTTGATAAAAAAAAGTTTCTTGATCATAGGGTGTCAATTAAGCTCTAAATCCCTTGATTTATAGATAGTTTAAAGGGAAGATGGGTGATATGTATGATAACCTCATGTAAATTAGTTTTCCCCTTCTATAGGTGACCTAAGAATGGTAATAGACAAGTCCATGTCATATTCTATATGTAGACTAATCAATGTGAGAAGTCTATATGTGAAAATTGATTATGGATTCGAACTTATTATGCTACTTGAGAGCCAATTGTAGCTTTTAAATTTATTGTGATAGTGGGTCTTTTGATTTATTTGATATATATGGGAATCTGATCGATGTGGAAAGCTTCCAAGGAATTTCTCTACTTCTGATAAAGTTAACTTAGCCATCCTTCAAGGGAGTGGTCTAAGATTATTGGATTTTTTTAATGTTCTTGATAGTTATCCTTCAAGGGAGTAGTCTACCTTGCATTTGGTAATTTTTATTTTGTTTTTGGGCAACTATCCTTTGAGGGAATAGTCTGCAATGCTTAAGATATTGACCCAAGTAGTATTTTGGCATCTAAATTATGTCTGGATGTAATGTGTTAGACATGGACAAGCCTAATTAGGTTCAAAGGTTTACCTTTATGAGGGTAAACTTCAACACAAGACGGTCAATGATATATGAAAGAGTGTGGTTTTGAGAGACAATGACCATGGGATTCCATCTTGTCAGAAATGAAAAGTATCCATAAGAACAATGTTATGGGTAGAGTTGTGGTACCCATATTTAGGATTAGGCTATGACTATGATGGTTTATCACATGGTTCTATATTGTAATCAATTATCCTCAAAAGGAGAGGATAAATATGGGTGAAGGTTAAAATCTTGTAATCAAAGGATGAGCTTAAGCTAGACAAAAGGAGTGAGCTTGATCCTTCTTTAACAGAAAAATGGATGTAGATGCAAAGCATTGAGGGGCTCAAGTTCTAGTTTACCTTTGAGAGAAGACAAAAAATAAGCTCCTGATCCATACTTATGGGTAATGATGTAGGGTCTAAGCCAATTGAAAGCAAACTTGCCTCATTTACTCTTTTCCATGTTGGTCACATGTTGGTTTTCCTTTAAGATGAGGTCACCAATATTGACTTCTCATTATTTAAGGTTCTTGTTATAAGCACATTTGATACACTCTTGATATATGTGAAGGTAGGTAAGGGTTGATAAATGACATTTATTAAGCAACTCAAGTTGAGCCAAATAGTGTTGATGAAAATCTTCCTTAGAAATAAGATCTTAAAAAGATATGTGGATAGAGGGGATTTGGACCTCAAGAGGCAAGATTTCCTTTATTTCAAAGACTAAAGAGAAAGGGGTAACACTCATAGAGGTTTGAATTATAGTATGATATACTGATAAATCAAATGGGATGTGCAAGTGCCAATTCTAACCTGAAGCACTAATGACTTTGGTAAGCATTTTGTTAAGTATTTTGTTAGAGGATTCCAATTGTCCATTTTATTATGGATGGTATGGTGAGGAAAAGCTTAACTCGATGCTAAATACATCATATAAACCTTGGATCTACTTATTTTTGAAAGATTTACCATTATCAATGATGATCTTATGAGGAACATTGAAGTGGCAGATGATATGATGGTTGATAAATTCAATAATCTTCTCTACTTTGGTTGAGATAAGAGGGATAGCTTCCACCCACTTAGTGAAATATTTGGTGGATGTGATGATGGAGCTATATCATTGTGAAGAATGGGGGTTAATTTCCCCCAATGAGATCAAGCCCCCATTGAGAGAAAGGCCAGAAGTCCTTAGATACTTGGAGGTTATTAGCTGGTGCATGATGTAAATTAACATGTTTTTGACATTTTACACACTTTTTTACATAATCACAATAGTCTTGGTTGAGGGTGGGCCAATAGTATCCAAGGAAAAAGATACGTTTAGTGACTGATAAGCTGCTAAAGTGTCCCCCATAGATCTTATCATGTGTTTCCTAAATGGCATGGGAAGCTTTATGGCTACATAGGCAATGAAGAAGGAGAACATCAAAACCATGTTTGTAAAGGATTCTCCCTAAGATGGTGTAATGAGAGGTACTATAATAAAGCCTTTTTGAGTGTTCCTAGAAAGGTTGGGAGGAACGATGCCTAGGTTAAGGTAGTTAAGAGTTTGGTCATACCAAATGTCAGGTGAGGATTCCTCTATACTACGAATGGTAGGGAGATCAGATTGGGTATAAGAGGGTGTGGTAAAATGATGAACAATGATAAATATTTTGGAATTACAAGGTTGAGAAGGGATCTGGGAAGCAAGATAAGCCATTATATTTGCAAATTTTTTGGTAGATTAGGGAACAAATTAGACCAGGTAATGTTTGAATGATGTTAAGAGCTTATCAACTAAAAGTTTATATTTTTGCAAAACATCATTCTTACATTGATAGGATCCATTGACCCGGTTGACCATAAGTTGGGAATCATCAAAGACATGGATTATCTTAATTTCCAAGGCTAAAATAGTTTGAAAACTAATCACTAGGGCTTTGTACTCAACCATATTATTGGTGCATTCAAAATCAAGTTTGAAGGAGAGAGGAAGGGGTTCACCATTGAGAGGAATGAGAATAAATCTAGCATCCCCTCCTTGTTGTCACTTTGAGCCATTGAAGAACATGGTCATTTGGTAGGTTATGCCATCCTCTTAAAAAAGAGTCATGATAGCTTCATCTAAAAAGGCAAGAGGAGGTGTTTAGTTGTATGGTAAAGGAGCTTCAACCAATTAGATAGTAATGACCTACCCTTTAGTTGACTTTTATTGGATAAAATCAAGGTCAAATTTAGCTACGAGCATAAGCCACTTAGCCATACACTGATTTTGGTATGGTTTAGAGTGCATATACTTGAGTGGGTTTGTATTAGTGATGACATAGGTTTTATGGTTAAGATGGTAGTGGTAGAGCTTGGTGGCCACAAAGGTCAATACTAAGTAGAGTTTCTTAATATGTGTATATCAAGTCTCGTATTCTACAAGCATGTGGCTAATGTAGTATATGGCTTGCTCTTTGTGTTGTTCATCTCGGTGAGCCAACATTGCCCCTAGGGAATGGTTGGTGGTAGAGATATATAGGTAAAAAGGGTGGCCATCCTTAGGAGGGGTGAGGATAGGTGGTGACAAAAGGTACTATTTGAGAGAATCAAAGGCCTTTTGACAATCACCATTCCATTTGAAAGATACATCCTTATTTATTAGGTGATGGAAAGGTTGGCACCAATTTGAAAGTTGGGAAATGAAATGATGAATGGATTGAAGTTTTCCTTATAGGGTATGTATCTACTTAAGGTTGGTTGGAGGAGGCATGCCCAAAATTACTATGACTTTAGCAGGGTATAATTCAATTTCATGAAGAGAGATGATAAAGCCAAGAATCTTTTCGAAAAGAACTCCAAAGTGCATTTTTTGGGATTGAGACAGACATAAAATTAGATTAGTTGATTAAAAATGATAGCAAAAATAACTTAATGGTCTTTTTAGTGATTATATTTTTTAAAGAGATCATCCACATAATCCTCTACAATCTTATTTATAAGGTCATGGAAGATAAAGGTCATGGCTCATTGATAAGTCACTCTTACATTTTCTAAACCAAAAGGCATGACTCGATAGCAATAGGTTCCCCAAAGAGTAAAGAAGGTGGTTTTATGTTGATCTAAGGAGGTGATTAGGATATGATTATATCCTTAAAACCATCCATAGGGGATAACATCTCATGGCTTGCAATAAGGTCAACTAGTTGGTTGATGTTGGGTAAAGGAAAATTATCTTTGGGGCATGCAAGGTTAAGGTCACAAAAATCCACACAAAAGTGGAGTCCCCTAGTGGGTTTGGTAAAATGAATGATATTAGAGACCCATTATGGATAATCATTGGGTTGAATGAAGTTGATGGATAAAAGACATTGAAGTTCTTCCTTGATGAGAAGAGCTATATGAGGGTGCATTTTGAAAAGTTTTAGCCATATTAGCTTAGCCTCAAGATAGGTAATGATGTTATAGAGAGTGATGGTGGGGTCAATCCTAGGGATATATTGATAATACCAAGAAAATGCAATACTATAGTCGCGAAGGAAGGTAGGATAATCTCACTGCTCATTTGGGTTCAAAGATTGGACCAGTTTAATGATACGAGGATCCTCTTAGGTCCCTAGGTTAACATCGATAGTTGATTCATTAAGCATGGTTTGGTTCTTAGGAGGGAGATATTTATGGATAGAAGAATCTCTTTCACCAAGGTAGGTGAGGATGGAATCATCATCTTGATGATGAATGGTATGAATAATGGGTGAATCATGGTCAATCATTTTGGGATAGATGAGAGGACAGGTTTTGGTTTGGCCACCTTGCTGATAGGTCAGTGGGCCTAAACTAATGATATTGATAAAAAAAATTGTATGGAATAATGTCTAAGTATTTAGATTGGGAAGATGAAGTAGGTGAAGATGAAGTTTCTTCTATGGGGGTAGTAGTAGGTTTTGGTGAGGTGGGATATTCTAGTGGTTCAAACCCAAGCCCAAAGAACTCATGAGGTTTTTGAGTTTTGATAATGGGTAATTCATGAGGTCCTTGTTCACCAAATCCTTTCCAAGAACATTGGTGAAGATAGGTTTTGGCAAAGTCTAGATTGCTTACATAGGAAAAATTGGAAGTGAAAGGTTGAATATATGGGGTGGTGATAGGAGTAAGGAGTGGTCGATTGGGTCCCCCATAGATAAAATATGTTCAATTATTGGGAAGTACAAAGGGGATAAGGGTTCCTATGTTGGGGTCATAAGAAGGGTCATTTTGAAGGTTTTCATATTCTTAGGAAGTGGGAAAGGAATCTAATGCTAAAAGTTGGTATTTCTTGAGAGAGAGACATTAGAAATTTTGTGTCAAGGAGTCCTTAATGGGGATCTAGGAAGAAGATATAGAGGCACTAGTTGAGGCTTCATCATTGGTGATAATAGAAGCACTGTAGGTCAAGGTTGATGGTGCAGTTATGTTAATGGGGTTGATTAAATATAAGGGAGATGAAGGTGGAAGAAAGACATCATTGGGCCTATAGGTCATGTTGTAAGATGTAAAAGTACTGGGATCAGCCTTGATGGTTATAACTTAACCTTCATGTTCAAATTTGATGAAATGGTATAAATGAGAGGGGATGTAACTCATAACTTAGATCTAAGGGTATTCAAGTAGAATTTTATATTGGAATTCACCCTTCATAATATAAAATAGTTTGGGGATGGTGCAAGGTCTCAAGCATTTTTAAAGAACAATGATCCCCAAGGTAGTGGCCATGGTGTCATTAAAGGAGCAAAGGATGATTGTGATTTTGGCCATGATGTTCTTTGATAAATGTAGCTGATCAAAAGCATGGGAGGAGATTATGTCAATGTTGGTGCTTCCATCAATCATCACCCTTTTGACATGAATGTGATTGATGTATGCAATGATAAAGAGAGAAGGATCAGACTCCTTTGAATGGGTTGGAGGTATCTTAAAATCTTGGAAGGTGATGATAGCAGAATGTTGGAGAGCTCCAACAAAGGACACAAGAGGTTGAGGGTCATCTGGCTGAACCTCAATGGATTGTGTGGTGTCTATTAATGCCTGGTGATGGTTGGGTAAGGTGTTGATCAAGTCATAAATGCTCATCTTCACTGGTGCTTGGTGAATCTACCTCAATACAATTTTTTGAACAGATACAGAAGAGTTGGTAGGTGAGGTGCTAAGGATGGACACTTTGGGTCTTGGTGATGGTGTAGGCATTAGTGTTTGAACCTAGTTATAAGGCTAATTATCCAAAGAATAAATCCATGGAATGGATGCATTAGCTCTTATTTTACCCCTTTTTTTAGCCCAAGATCAGGTAATCATGTGGATAGTATGGAAAATAGGCTTAGTTGGACTAGGTGACTATTTCAATTCCTAGCCCTTACCTATAAATGAGAGTGAAGAAGCAGGTGTAGGTTGGGATAGTGGTTGGATTGGTTGGGTTGGTAGTTGGGTTAGTAAGGTAGGTGAAAGTGGGTCATCTGATAATAGATCATCATCCTCATATAAGTGATGAACAAGATCTTGGATAGCTTTGTAATTCTCCATGTTATGTCCTGGTGTCATATGGTACACATAAATCTAAGTATCATCGAACCAAGAGGGTTTGGTGTTAGAAGGGGTAAATGGATTAATAATTGGAATTTTAATGGAGGAAGTTTGTAACAACCTCTATAAAATAATAGAGTAAGATTCCTTCAAAGGTGTTGAGATGATCATCAGGGAAATAAGAACCTTTTTAAGCATATTCTTGACCTTAGAGAGGGTTGGTGGTTGGGCAATTTTGGTAGATGGTTTAGGTTAGGTTGTCTTAGCTATGATCGGGTTAATAGTAGATGGTTTCGAAGTAGAGGATGAGGGGTTGATAATAGGTGGAAAAGTAGAGGGGGATAAATTAACTAAGAATGATGAAGAAGTTGATGACGTAGGTGGTGGAGGGGTAGGCATAGAAAAGGGTGTTGGTTTAATTGAAGTAGAATAAGTGACTAGGATGGTAGAAGGTTGGGGTCCCAAAATAGATGGAAAATGAGAAGGAGGTGGCATAGGTCTAGATTAAGGATGAGGTTTAGGTAACTACACCCTTCGGTCCATCTTGGTTGGTGGTTTGTTAGGTGGCCTAAAAGGGGTTAGGTCTAATTTGATGGGGGGGTGGGTGATGCTAGGCATGGAAAGGATACCCAAATTCTTGACTGGTTTAGATATAAGATTATGAGATGATCTAGGTGGAGGTGGGTGATATGTTTCCCTCATGTCTTGGGGGAAATAAATGTTTGATGATGGGGTGGTAATAGGTTGGAAAGTGGATTCTAATGAAGTCAAGGGTTCAACTTTGTTATAGTATAGGAGCCCCAAATGCTATCAAAAAGTGGATCTATCCAAGTTGGGTTGTGAGGAAAACTCCAAACTTTGCACTAACAAAGAAAAGAGCTTATAAATAGGTTTTGTTACTTGATCTATTGTTTCAAATGTCAATCCTTTGGGTGAAGAAGAGGGGATGGTTCTTTGATCTTTACTTGAGTTAGAAGGTTCCAAAATAATGGTTGCTTATGGGGTGATTAAGAGAGGGGATGTTTGTTTGATCAAGGGTGTAGGTATGGTCTCAGCTCCTTCTTTCACTAGGGTATCCAAAGGAGAAGATGGGAGTTGCACCATTTCATTTGGTGAGGTAGAGGAAAGGGTTGTTAAATTAATGGTTGGTTTTATGAAAGGAGAGGTGGGCATGGATATGGTTTGATCAAGTAGAGAAGTCGGGGATATAGATCCTTCTACTTAGGTCTTCGAAGGGATAAAAGGTGAATTTGCTTCTTCCATAGGTGAGGTTGGTGAAGAGTAAATGGGAATGTGAGGCTCATACTCCATGGGCTCATTTATGATGATGTTGATTGTGTGTGCCTCATGAGATGAAGATGGTTCAAATTGATTGTCATGGGTTTGGGTAGGTGGAGGATGGTTAGGGAATGGTTTGTGAAAAATATCAAGAGAATGGTTGGGGGGTATGTTATGGTTGTCAAACATCAATTTTCCATTGTCAATCAGGTTTTGGACAAGACTTTTAAAAGTGTTACACTAGTTTATGTCATGTCTAATGACCTAATGGAAAGCATAAGATGATAGGGGTCAAATTGTTGAGGTGGCTCAATCGATGGAAGTTGAATAACATTATATTTTAGCAATTAATCCAACACAGAGGAATAAGATTCCCCTATAAGGGTGAATTGTTTAGGGGGAACCTAGCTTTGATTTTGGTTTGGTGGGTAAGAAGGATTGGAAGGTGTGTTTTGAAATGGTTTGTTAATGGATGGAGGTGGGGTAGTTTTCAATACAACCACATTTATATATGTTTTAGCTTTAGAATTGGGTTGGTTGGTTGTTTTGGTAGAAGAGGGGTCATTGGTTTAAAATTGGAATTCTTATTCAGTAATTTTAATTTACCCTCATCTATGGCTTGGTTCTCAAGTTTGCATGCCATTGTGAACACTTCATCAAAGTTTCTAAATGTTTTCTCCTAAAGTGTGGGAGCGATGTGTTTTACACATCCTTAAGAGAAAATTTTAATGATTTCCATTTGGGGTAGTGAAAAGGATAATTGATTAACGAGGCCTCACCATCATGCAAAAAGGTTGATAATTGATTCATCATCAAACTACCTGATGGAATAGAGGTTGGTTATGGAGAACTTCTTGGATATATTGATAGAAAAATGTTCTAAGAAAATTTGTGTGAGTTGGGAAAATGAAAAGATAGAATGCCTAGGAAGGGCACTTTACCAATCCAAGGTGGGCCCTGATAAAGACATAGGGAAGGTTTGGATAAGGAGGGAACTATCATAGGTAATCAAGTAAGAAGAATGGTGAAACACACTCAAATGTTATGGAGGATCCTCCTTCCCCTAAAACATAAAGAATTTGGGGAGCTCCCATTGAGTAGGATAAGCATGAATCGAGACAGAAGGGTTGATAGGTTCATTGCAAATTTGGTTGTACGATAAAGATTATGGGACCCAAAGATAGATGATTGAAATTGGGTCATCTTATCTAAAAGCATCCTAATTAGGTAAGGTTAGGGTTGGGTAGCTGCATAATCTGGTGGCAAGTTGTACTAAAGTTGGGTTACAACTATGAATTAGTATGTGGTAGGAGGTACAAAAGTGGGCACATATTGGTATGTGGTGATTTGAGGTTGGGATAGTGTCCCATCAAGACTGATAGGCATTAAGGGTTGGGTGGAAGGTGCAATATATCCCAAAAGCTTTGGGATATATTGATAGGAGGCCACAGGGGATTGTAGAGCACCTGATAATGGTTGGTTTAGGGGTACATTTGGGTTGGTTGATGAGGGCATGGTTTGGGTTAGTAAAGCTAAAGTGTTTGTGGGTTGTTGATGGGTCGTGACCCTAGTGCTAATAGGGGGAAGTGTTTCTAGTATGGAGAGTACCAATTTTTGAAAGGGGTTTGAGGTTGGTATATTGGTTAAGCTGAAAATAATGGTAGAAATGGAAATGGAAGACACCATATCGACAAAAGGGGAAGAAGTGACAAGGGGTAAAGTTGAGATAATGTTAGAGGTATTGGTTGGGGTAACAGGTGTTTGAATGGTGGTGGTAGATGGACCAATGGTAGAAGATGAAGCTTGGCTACCAAAAGGGTAGGATGATGTAACACCAATCATGAGGTGTTATGTCATAACATAGGGTCGATCTATGAGAGGAACCAAAGCCTTCAATGTATGATAGGCTAAGATATTAAGATAGTGTTGTAAAGCAAATATATTATTTTCTAGAAAGGTGGTAAAATATGGATCACCTTTAGGGACTATTGAAGGCACCATAGGTGGGGGAGAATGGTGTGATGAAACATGGGGTGATCTAGCAATGTCTAAGGTATAATCCATGGATGAGGATGAAGAATAAGATGGTGGTTTGTTGTTTTGGTTTCTCACTTGTTATCTAGTTAAGACCATATGAGATATTTAGAAATGGATAATGAACCTCTCACCTCAAATAATGAGCAAATAAATAAAAGCCCAAAGCAAATAAAGTACACTCTAAAATTGAAATTAATCCTAGGATTTATTTTAAATCAATTTTGGCTTATACCTTAAAGAGTATGAAAGGGGAAATTGGCTTATGAGTTAGGTACTAGAAGAGCCATCTAAGGATGGTTTTAGGTTAAGTTTGGGTGCTCAAAGAATCTACACTAGATTGAGTATGTGGCCTGGTACTAGGGGCTTGCTCCCTGTACTTCATGAACCTGAAGCTAAGCTAGGTCACTTAGCCAATATATACCATTTGTCTAGAGTTTATACTCCACTAGAGAATGGAATGGGTCCTCCCCTTGGTGATGAAATCCAAGTGGGATCACTGGGTAGGGTAAGGTGATCCAAAGGGTGATGAAATCCCAATGGGCCTTATCTCAAGTAAGTTTTGATGTTTATTTTGTGTAAGTGATTTGGTAACATATGTGTGCTACGATTAATTCATAATGTGCTTAACTAATATATGTGAGCTAATCATTAATTGGGCAAATTAATGGATGCACTCGATTTTATTTTGAAAGAAATTTTTGGTGTCTTTTCATGAAAATAAAGAACAGCTAAAAATGTGCTTAATGAAAGATGAAAATGCAACCTATCCCTAGGATGATTGATTTTTTTATTTCTTTTTTTTAGAAATGCAAAAAAAAATGAAATTTTCTACTTTTTTACTTTTTTTGATTTTATAAATAAAATAATCTAAAACTTATGTTTTGAAAGAGAGGAATGATTAATTTTTATAAATGTAATTATATCTAAATACCATTTTACTAATGCAACTAAATGTCCTAAAATAACT
This sequence comes from Torreya grandis, assembly GCA_037957365.1. Classification (NCBI taxonomy): domain Eukaryota; kingdom Viridiplantae; phylum Streptophyta; class Pinopsida; order Cupressales; family Taxaceae; genus Torreya; species Torreya grandis. The sequence continues at coordinate 3,616,584 of JARHVA010000775.1, read as the reverse complement.
AATAAACCCAAGAAAACTCAAGTGTCCCAACAGACATGCCAAAATGTTTCTATCTAATTTTCACTTTTTCCCAAGTGTGAAAAGAAGAAACTTGTGATGAAGGGTGTGGAAGAAAACCTGTTAAAGTAAGTGTGTTGAATCTATGTGATTGTGGAAATCTCCTCTTTAGCTTGGGAGGATGGCTTGCAAATAAGAAACACTTTATGCTTGATGAAAATGTTGTCGTTGATGGATCTTGAGGCAATTTTGGCAGTTTTGTTGCTTTGATATTTTCTCCTCCAAGATGATGATGACCTCCAAAATGATAACCTCCTTCAAATAAACTTGAAATAAGATGTTAATAACCAAATAATAACTTTTCATTCTCACCTTGGGTGAAGGAGAGGGGGGTATTTATAGCATTTTATGTTAATAACATGTCAAAAGAGGGGAATAGTGAAATGTGGTGAATTTTTCCAAGTGGGGATCATAAATAAGTCAAGGATGAGGTTGGTGGGATTCCCATTGGGTTGGTGAGTCTCCCACCTTGCACATAGGTCCAATTTTGAATGGTAATCATGCACATGGGTTTGAATAAGGCTTAAATACTTTTCACCACCCTTTCTTGTCTTCATCCAAGCACTTAAAGAGGTGGCACACCAAATGTAGCACCATTTTCCATGTGATGCATGAATAGTCAAATATGAGGTTGGTGGGGATTCCCATTTGGGTTGGTGAGTCTCTCATTTGGGCTAAGAAGTCAAAAATGGGTCCCCTTTGTCTTTAAAGAGGTAGGTATCTTTTTTTGAAGGCTACTTTCATGTGTAAATGCAAAATATATGTTGAATGATGGCCCCTTAAGGGGAAATTTGCCATATTTCAAGGGGGGAACTTTTGATGCTTAAATGAGGTCATCAAGCACATTGGGAAAGGTCCCAAGTGGGGTATGATGTTCCACATCAAGCCACATCATTTTTAAGCCATGTCAATTGCCATATCACCTTCTATGTCACTTACCATGTCACTGGCTATGTTACATGCCATGTCACTTGCTATGTCACATGCCATGTCATCATTAATAGTGATAGTGGGTCCCAAAATGAATAGTGATAGTGAATAGTAATTTTGAATAGCACTTTTAAATAGTGTTTTTGAATAATATAATGTGACTAGAAAAATAGTGGTTTGGTTAGGTTAATAGGGGTTTGTTAGGGATTAAGAGGGTTTAGAGGGTTTTTTAGGGGGTCCCAAGGCATTTAGTTAATGAAAATTGTAAGTGTGCAATTTTTTAGTGTTTACAAAACTGACCCTTAAACCACCCCTGGACCCCCTTGGGACCACTTTATAGACTTTTAACTACCAAACCTAAGTCAATTGGACTAACTCTAACCATTCCACCTTTCTCTTATGAACCCATGATCATCAATGGTTAGACTTGACCATCGATGGTCAACCTTTAATTGACTTTAAGGGTTAATTCTAGGTTAACTACAACTTGATTTTTTATTTTTAGTTATTTGATCCATGTGTGTGATCAATACATGTCAAGACTAAAATTAGACACCTTTTTAAACCTCTTTTTGAACCTATTGTTCCACCTCTCCCTTCTATAAAAAAGAGGAGGAGGAGGTGAAAAAAGGGAGCAATAATTATCAGATATTCTTGTATCATAACTTATTTTGTAAGATTTCTTCTGATGAATGTAGGAAATATTCCAACAAGCATGATAGATAGCACAAGCACTATAATTCATCAATCATATCCAAGTCACCAACACTCTACCAAAATTGCTCCAAGCTCCATAATGGGTTTTTAGCCACACACCTCAACATTTTTTAGATTAACAATAAAAATATCTAAGTATCTATTTTTATTAATTATTTATTTTATTTATTTCCCAACCAAACCTTTAAACAAAACAACCCTAAATATTCCTCTCTATTTTGCAACTAGCCTCCAGCCTAAACCCACCTCCCAGAATTACTCAGCCACCTTCCAAACTAGACCTACTCTTACCTAAACTAAATTTGATAGTAATTATTGACAACCACTTAACCATCTATGGTTTTTGCTTGATCACCAACGGTCACCCAAACATTGATGGTTACCTAACTGTTGATAGTTCACCCAACTATTGATGGTCACTATATGAAAATTCCAACAACAATCTAATTCCACCTATTAGACCTTAACTAAACCCCACTTTCTAACTTTCTACCTCATCACAGAACACCACCCTATTTTCTAAACCATATCTAATTTATTTAGCATTAATGTTCAATATTTTATTGCTATAATTAGATAAATTCATCTCTTTCATGCATTTCTTATATTTGATTTTAGTATCTTTTGTTATTCATGTAAGAAATTTATCTTTCATTTCTAGAATTTGATTGTTTAAAAAACTATGCACTGATAACCTCCAAGGAATCTTATGCTTCTTGGATATAGCTCGCTAGGAAATCCACTCTACTATATAACTAATCAACCATTTTTTTGGTGCTTTCTTATATGCAGGTCATTCCTCCCAAGCCAAAGAGGAGTATCTACAATTGTCTAGATCATGGAGCATAAACCAAATCCATGTTCCACTAACCTCACCTTTTTTTTTAAGTTTTACAACTTTCTTCTTAATAAATAAAGAAAATTTACATGAAACAATGGCAGTGTTCTACATACCCACACTTATAATAAGAGGGATGTGGAAACTTACCACCTTCATGTCCTCTAACATGTCATCTATCTCCATGTTGATGTTATTAGTCACCATAACCTTGGTTAGGAGGCCCACCATAGCCTTGAATCACTGGTATCTATTTAGGGGGTCCCATAACAGCCTATCATGCATTACACTCTTGTGCCTCATGGATTTCATCAATACCTTAACAATCATCAATATTATCAATGGAGATGTGGTATATATTATAATATATAGACACATTATTCTTAGTTACAAATTATATAATAGGTTAATAATGCATATCATGGATCTCATAAAAAAGTTCACATGAGGTTATGAAGGTGCATACACTATGTCATGTCCCCTTTTTTAGTGGACATCGACAGACTTGATGATTAGCCTATTATGCGACCCTCGTAGGCTAAGAGGATGGATAGGGGGTCATGATGGAGATTGGCTTGGCTTCGATTAGTAGAATTCCTACAGTTGGTTTTCATTCAAGTTCTTTCAGACACATTTGCCTGAGCTCCTATTATTTAGGGATTTTTGGCATGCAGTGGAGTGCCATTATTTTGGTATGGTCATGTGCAGAATCACTCCCTGATTCACCAGCTTCAGTCAGTTTGAGGATCGAACATGTATTGAGGGAGATATTAATATTTGATTGATTTAATCAAATATTAATTATTTGGTCTAATCTTAATTAGAAACCCTAATTCTAATTTAAGAAAACCCTAATTAGGGCAAGCATATCTTTTTAGAGGGTATAAGGGTTTTTCATGGGAGAGAATTATCCATTGAATATGATTATTGATTGCTAAGAATTCTTCTATGAAGACTGAGCCAAGGGTTCCAAGATTCCATTTGCATTGGAGAATGTCAACTCTTCAGTGTGTGCGATTCAGAGGTTGTGAGAGATCAGCTGATTTATTGCCAAATTGAGAGATAACTTCATACAAAAGTTATCACAGAGGTTTACAGGTTTGAGAGATAACTTCATACAAAAGTTATCACAGTATTTCAGGTATTTATTTTATTAAGTTTGATTCAATAAATTATATAGATAAAGCTTTTTTTGTATTAGAGCCATATATCTTTAGATCACTAGTTGAAACAGATAGGGTGTGCTTAATTGGTGGCCATACAAAGTTCATACAGATTCACACAGAGACCGACATCAATGGGCAGAGATCCACAGCAACCGACATCAGCTGACCCATCACCGACATTGACAGGTTAATGACCCCAGTCGACCAATGATGGTAGTATAACTGATGTCGGTGACTATGTTTTTGACACAACAGGCTGAGATGCACAAATTCAGGGTATTTTTCAGATTGTTGGAAGATAATCAAGTTTTTAAGACTGTATTTTAATATTATTTTATATGCATGAGAGAAGACTGTAATTGTAATCATCTAAACAAGTGATAAGATCTTTGATTTTCTATTGAGAGATTATATTGTGGTTGATTTATTTATTTGAAGATATTTTGCAAAAATTGCAAATTCATTCTTATTTCATATAAAATTTTAGAATAATCAAAAAAGCAATTCAGAGCTTTTGTCTATATATATTCCCTATTTGAAGGGGATATTACAGTGGTATCAGAGCTTTTGATAGAAAAAAGAGCCCCTAAGAAAGGACATTACAGTGGCATCATAGCTAAATCTTGCCATCCTGAGGGTTTATAGATTTTATGCAACCATAAGAGTTGGGACCACACAGGTATAACACACATAGTAGAGCCTTGCTTGAAGGTACCCAGGTGTTAGATCAGCCACTGATCATCATGAGTGATAGACGTGAGGGTAGCCCACCCAGGGGTCACTGACATAATGATGATCCGGGTACCAGAGAAACCTATCGAGAGATGACACAGGCACTACAAGCACTTACTACTATGATAAGGAGGATGAATGCACCTGATAGATAGAATGGGGAACAAGGAGATAATAGGAGTGCTATTGTTAATCAGAGACCACAACTGACCCATTCCAGGACCGTTGATAGACCTACATGGCCTACGTTTGTACAAGATGAACCAGAAGAAGCACCAACAGAGGAGGCAGCAGGTGATTCCCTATTTGCAGATACCCTCATGGCTACAACTGATGAGTGGGAATTATTAGATCCTCATGTTTAGGAGAAGATGTCCTTTGATCATTTTTTTACTCTGAGGAGAGAGCACTACAGATTAGTTAGACAGGACAGGAGGCCTAGAGTTCAACTCAATGAGCTGAAGAAGGCTACTGGCAAGCTTTCTTTGACTACTTTTGATGGCAGCAGCAAGATGATAGCTCAAGCTTGGGTTCATAAGCTTGACACCTTTTTGGCATTGAGGCCAATGACAGAGATAGAGGCCATCAAATACGCCACTTTGCACTTGGATGGAGTAGCACATGATTGGTGGTACCATGGTATGGTAACACTTCAGCATAACCAGGTGACAGAGTACCAGGCTTTGTGAATAGATTGGTTGAGTGGTTTGATAGGAAAGATCCCTAGGTTTACTTTTGAGATCTAGCATAGTTGAGACAAATAGGGAACTTGGAGTCCTTCATTGGTGAGTTTCAGAGATTGGCAGTCTGGTGCCCAATATTTCAGAGCGTAGATTGGTAGTTCTCTTCATGGAGGGATTGACAGAACCATTGAGAGGTTGGATCAAAGCCTTTGATCCTCCTTCATTACAAATAGCTATGAAGAAGGTGCGTAGTATGGAGATGGCAGCCCCATCTAATAAATCTAACTCAAGAGGTCTTCTTCATCCAGGGACCATAAGTGCTTCAACGGTAATAGAGAGAGATTGGATTTTAACATAGATAAATCAGGTGTTAAGAATGATTCTAAGGCAAATCCTATAGCACCACCCTTGGATCATGAGGCTCTTAATGATATACATAGGAAAAAGCTTTGCTTCTACTACAAAGGTCCATATGATATCTATCACGATTGCCCTTTGAGGCCTAAGGGCAAGGCAAATCATGTGATGTGGGCATATTATGAGGATTCAGATTCAGAGGATTCTGAATAGTAGAATAGTTTAGAGCCTAAAGCAGAGGTAGAGTTAGAGCTTCACATACAGGAGGCACACCTATCCAGCATTTAGTCAGATGAGTCATTCAGACTCTGTGGAGTTTTGGCAGGACAGAATGTCATCACCCTTCTTGATACAGGAGCCACACATAATTTCATAGATGCTAGATTTGTGAAGTGTGGACTCACAACTGAAGATTTTGAGGGCATTAGAGTTAAGGTAGCCAACGGTCACACTCTTAGGTGTGAGCATATGTAGAGACCTCCCATTGCACTTGAACAACTATGAGTTCAAGGCTGATTATTATGTGGTGAACATGGGGGATATAGACTTAGTCTTGGGTATGAAGTGGCTTCATTCATTTGAGGAAGTTACTCTTCATCTCAAGGACATGGAGGTTTGCTTTGGTGTTGATGGGAAGACACATATTCTTAAGGCAATATGGGGCAGTAGCTTCAAATATATGTTTTTTCATCAGATGGAGAAGCTCATACGACATGACATGATCGAGTGCGCTATCGAGTGCCCATTGGCACCAATACAGGAGAGACATGTGGATGAGCTTGGTCTTGAGGTGAGTTCAGTTTAGGAGTTATCACATGTGGTAGGGACTCAGCTTTTTATTACAGTCGGGTCACAGGTTGATGATGATATGACTATTTCTAGCCTTCACAATCCGGATCTAGATATTATTCAGGTAAGGAGTTCACTTGAGTTGCCTGCTGATTTTCATTTATGGATTGGATGTTGGGGTGCTTATCTTAGTACTAGAGATGATGTGATGCCATTAGATGAGAGTTGTGATGGACATGGCATGGAGTTTGTGTTTATTGACAGTGGTGGAGATCATGACTACATTTGGGATCTAGGTGCATTGATTGGTTTGTTGTTCTGAGATTGCTTGGGGACAAGCAATTTCAAGAGGGGTGGATTGTCATGTCCCCTTTTTTAGTGGACATCGACAGACTTGATGATTAGCCTATTATGCGACCCTCGTAGGTTAAGAGGATGGATAGGGGGTCATGATGGAGATTGGCTTGGCTTCGATTAGTAGAATTCCTATAGTTGGTTTTCATTTGGGTTATTTCAGACACATTTGCCTAAGCTCATATTATTTAGGGATTTTTGGCATGTAATGGAGTGCCATTATTTTGGTATGGACATGTGCAGAATCACTCCCTAATTCACCAGCTTTAGTTGGTTCGAGGATTGGACATGTATTGAGGGAGATATTAATATTTGATTGATTTAATCAAATATTAATTATTTGGTCTAATCTTAATTAGAAACCCTAATTCTAATTTAAGAAAACCCTAATTAGGGCAAGTATATCTTTTTGGAGGGTATAAGGGTTTCTCATGGGAGAGAATTATCCATTGAATATGATTATTGATTATTTATTGCTAAGAATTCTTCTGTGAAGACTGAGCCAAGGGTTCCAGGATTCCATTTGCATTGGAGAACGTCAACTCTTCAGTGTGTGCAATTCAGAGGTTATGAGAGATCAACTGATTTATTGCCAAATTGAGAGATAGCTTCATACAGAAGTTATCACAGAGGTTTACAAGTTTGAGAGATAACTTCATACAGAAGTTATCACAGTATTCCAGGTATTTATTTTATTAAGTTTGATTCAATAAATTATACAGATAAAGCTTTTTCTGTATTAGAGCCATATATCTTTAGATCATGGGTTGAAATAGATAGGGTGTGCTTAATTGGCAACCGTATGAAGTCCATACAGATTCACACAGAGACTGACATCGGCGGGCAGAGATCCACAGTGACCGACATCGACCGACCCATCACCGACGTCGGCAGGTTAACGACCCCAGTTAACTGACGATGGTAGTATAATCAACGTCGGTGACTATGTTTTTGACACAATAGGCTGAGACGCACAGATTTAGGGTATTTTTTAGATTGTTGGAAGATAATCAGGTTTTTAAGATCGTATTTTAATATTATTTTATATGCATGAGAGAAGACTGTAATTGTAATCATCTGAACAAGTGATAAGATCTTTGATTTGCTATTGAGAGATTATATTGTGGTTGATTTATTTATTTGAAGATATTTTGCAAAAATCACAAATTTGTTCTTATTTCATACAAAATTTTAGAATAATCAGAAAAGCAATTCAGAGCTTTTGTCTATATATATTCCCTATTTAAAGGGGATATTACACACTACACCTTGGACAGCTATTCTTATTATGATATTCTACCTCATAATCATGCACCATAGTCCAAACCATGTATTAGGTGCATTTTTAGTCATTACCTTATCCAACAATGATGTTGTTGATGTAATCTACACTCCATGGCTGGGTAAACTCATCTATCCATTATTCCAATAGTCTCATCCCTAAATGTTGCCCCCAATGCTTCTCTTGGTTTGGAAAACATTCTCATAGAGAGGGAAATCTTAATTGGTAAAATTAATCCCCCAATGAATCACTGGGAATGATGCACTGGGTGAAGCACATATGAGTGCTTAGACACTAGGGTTTTAAACCTAACATCATAGGTGTTAATCCTGTCCATCTATTCTTATTCTCTTTGAGCACAACAATGATCTATTACTCAAATTTAAATATGTCAAATTACCTTAGGAACACATCCTTATAAAAATCATAGTCCATGATCATCTGAGTGGGGCCCAAATTCCTATACCAGATATGCACATGATCTAGTAGAGTGGTGGAAAATTGGTTTTCCTTTCATTAGAGAAACTTTATTCCCTTCCTATGCTAGATGAGTTCACACTTATGAAAATGTTCGATGGTATTCTTAACCCCACAATAGTTTGGTAAGCTCAAAGTCATAATATAATATATCTAAGGGGTAGGCACATGCATAACAAGTTCCTATGGGGTTTTTATCACCAATGTGCTACCTAAAGGTGTACCTAAGCCTTGACTTACTCTAATCGATGGGATGGCTCCACTAATTATTGTAATCAACTATACCAAACCTCTTCCAACCACTTGGAGTGCTTGATATGATACTAATGGTCCCCTAGCTCTTACTACTCCATTATGATTTTAACCAATTATTTGAGGATTCATCTCCCCTCCCAAGGATGGCATACCATACTACATGGTATCCATGCATTGTGCTCATTATGTGAGCATTAGTTTAGATGTAGAGAAGGGAATTACTTATTATATCAGACTTCTTTCTACCTTGTGTGCGATAAGTCCTATATCACCTAAATGTATAGTATCCTAAAACTCTTCCTTTAATTCAAAGTGGACATATGAACATGAGCTTTAGTTAGAGGGGGATTAGGCATTCCTTCAGTAGTCTCCTCATACTCATCCTCTTCTTGGGATGTCTCATCATCTTCCCACTAGACTCATTCATGGTCACTAGTGATAAATCCATTATCATTGGAGTGCAAATCCTTTGTGTTAGAGTCCCCCTTATTCCCTTCCTATTATGTACAGTTCCTCATAACAATTCAATAGGTAGACTCTCCCCTTTCCCTAAGGTCCCTCTCAAATGTTGCCTTTTGTTGATTCTCATCATACCTACACTTCCTAATCTCTCTCATGCTTAGTTTGTCTACATCAAAGATTCCCTTACTACCACCCAAAAATCATGCCCTATTTTAAATTATATCTTTTATGTTGATCACATGGGTAGGAACTTAGCCAACCATTTACCATCACAACAAAAAATGTGACCTGTCTTGCTGATAGAACCAAAATGTTGCACTAGTTTATAACCAAATTCACACTAATTCTCTTGCATGGCTTGTTTAGGATACCAAAACTTAACCCACATATGATATAATATCATGCAATGAATCTTTCCATGGTCATTGTAAGCATAGAGAGGGGAACCATGGTAAGTCATTAGTAGTTACATGCAATGGGGTGAAATTTCATTATCATGTGCTACAACACATAATTATCTAGATTACACTTGGTTCTATTTACTTGAACCAAGACCAGAACTAGCCTCAAGGTATGTAGCTACATAGAAACTCTATTCATCTACTAGCATGCCATCATTCATAAAAAAAAAGAAAAATAGTCCTAGGCATCATGACAATGTTATTGATTTAGAGACATAAACAAAATTCATAGAGTCAATAACTTATCTTTATTACCTAATAACTCAATGTTACATAGGTTATTAGATTACAAGGTGCTCAAGGTGCTACACTCTTATAAACTATTACACTATTCCTACGTAACATCATCACTTTGGTTTACATGTTAATAAACAAACAATTAAAATATAATTCTCAATATCTCCTTTGGTTATTAAACCTAAACCTTTCTCCAATCAACTACTAATCATCTAGATAACCACAAAACCCCAACAAAACCATATGTTTTCTTTTCCAAGAGTTCATCTTTTCTAGGATTCCAAAGGGTCTTACATGTCATTAATTATAACTACTTAAAAATTATTGCATAATTTTTCCTACTTGGAAATTAATGCTTTGGATTGATCAATGCCATTTGCCACCATCCTCTACTACTTCTCAATTCTATGTGAAGATTAACTATTAGTCTTAACCCCTACCATTTATCCTCACAATATTTGTTGTGGTTCCTAGATAAACATACATTCATTTGTATTGATATTTATACTTTGTCATTTGCACATATAGACAATGTTTTTTGCAGTTCTCATTTGTTTTTTTGGTAGTCCATGATGGCCATGTATGCATGCCATGGGTTTGGGTTATGCATGCCACTCTCTAGGTATTTGTTTTTGTCTATCTTCTCCTGTCATGTGCTTACATGATTTAGTATTGGTTTAGTCTTAGTTGATTTCTAAGGTTAACATAAATCAAGCTCTGATTTTTGATATCGCATCATAGTCATAGACTTTTTAGTGCCACATCAACTTTCAGTGTCTTATGCATTATTTTATTATCGATGATTGTAGTTATGATGAGATCCAAAGAATAAAAAATTATTTTTTAGATTTTTGGCTAGCAATACTCTCAAATATGTATCTTTTAACACTCTTCAATAGGTAAGTTCCCTTCAGGTAGAGATAAAACAAAAATATTCTCAAGAAATAAAAAACATTTTCTTAAAACAACCTTATTCACCACCCTTCCATGGATTTCTCATCTTCCTCACAAATCCATGACAATTATCTCTAATACCAATGTTAATAAATTAAACATAGGCTAAAATAGGAAATACTCAATGATTTTATTTAGAAGAAGTTTAGATACATGTAAATACTCAAGTCATATCGATTATTTATTTTCTCTCATACAAGATTTAATAAGCTTGTTTACATAGCAAATTCAACCACCTTTTAGGTCCAACTACCCATTACACTAGTTATCATCTCTAACAAACTTACTAACATTATAACATTAGTAATTCATGACTAATATTCATTACTAACATTAACTTATATTCTAAATGGGGTATCAATAAAATTACCATGAGATGCATGTGATAAGTACTCAATTACCATGCCCAAATTTTATATTAACATCTTAATACTCAAATCTATACCTCAATAAAATTATGACCTCTTTTTTCAATCAACTTCGTTCACCTCTAAAATTTATCCATGTATCTTCTCACACACCCTCTCTCCCTATAAAAGTCTTTCCTTATATCCTTTACTTCTTATTCAATCCGTAGACTACACTTTATCATTTTTGTTGCTAGTTTCACTAATCCTAGCCTAATGATCTATGTAATTAGTTTCCTCATATCCATTTTATTGACTCCATACTCATCTTCTCCATTTGGATCTAAATCTAGTCCCTTGAATAGAACTATCATCCTCACTATAATGTCAAACATCAGCTCTTTTATATAGCTATAAAGATAGTCTTCAAACATTCTCATTCATTGTCATTTATATAATCATATCTTATCATCTCAAACACATCTTCATTTTCAATACTTTTTTCCATTTTATAATGTGTTCCTACTCTCTCCAACATACTCTCCAATTTATGCATTATTTTTTATAGCTTGTTTCTTTTCACACACTCTTTGTTACTCTTTTGTTGATTTCCCTGTGCATTTCTTCCTCATTTTGTCTATTATACTATGTGATTTAAAATTCATTTATATTTGATTATTCCTACATTTTTTCCTATTGATCCTCCTTAATTTTTTTGGTGCTATATTCTCCCATATTTTTTTAATTTTCATCATGTGAGAGTATATTCAATAGTTTCATCTTTTTTTGTCGTTGCATCATCTTTTACTAGTTCTTGTGGACTTTGGATGCTTATTAGCATGCTTAAATGAAAAAATTATTGGACTAGAATTTTCACACTAGGAACTTATGGGATCTTACTAGCAATAACAATTTCTTATTGTCTAGTCACTCTGGCACTTCCTTCTTAAGTATTTCCAACTATTGCTCCACTAGTTTATTGAGTTGGAATATTTGTTTTAGTTTCTATTTTGATGGGGATATCTAGTCGAACTTAACTTTGAATTTGTCTTGGAGTTTGTAGAACACCCACTCATAGCATACCAAACATATATATTCTTGAACTTATTTCTTGGAGATAAACTTGGGATTTATTCTTAGTTTTATCATCCAAACATGACAAGCTTTGCTTTGGTTTTGTAATCTTGGTTTTCCTCTTTCCTAATGTAGTTTTTTATTGCAATATATTTATTCTTATTTATTTTTCCCTTATTCATAAAATAATTTGATCAATTACTACCTGCCTTTTCACTAGCATAGCTTATGTTGATTTCATTAAAATTGTTTCTCCTTTCTTCTTTGATAGTCTTAATATGTGCTCAATATTATAATAAAATTTCCATACCTTAAAAATAATTTTAGGTTTGATGCGAGACTATTTCTTGGAGTTTTAACTTACTCCTCATTCCCAACATTTACATCTTCCCTTGGTATACTATCCACTTTATTCAATGTGTGTACCTGATACTATGCATTTAAAATATATGATAGCTTTGACCTACACTTTTAATTTCCTTTTACACCCATCAAACTAACCAAGCTATAATGAATCATTATGTAATGATTTTTAAAGCCATTATATGTTTAATAATTTCTTGGTGGTATTTTATACTCATCCTTGAACACTTCCTTTACGTGCTCATACCATCTATTCATCCTCCTCCTATATAGTTTAGTCACCTTATTCTCACACTTTTATTATTTATATTTAATTACATGGGATCCTTATTTCCCATTTTTCATGAATTTAAACTTTCATTTTAAAACCCAATTTTTTTCCAACAACATTAAAATTAGAGTCATGTCCCATTTTAACTCATCGCATATTTTATGCACTTTTATAGTTAGAATAACCACTTCCTCAACAATGTACTTCACATAATTATATGTTGTCCTCTTTGATACAGCTTCATATGCCAAGTATGTAACCTCTTTTGACACCATGTTCCTTTTCCCTATGGACATTATTCTTAAAATATTAAATTACATGATGATTTTTTTTAATAGCATATTCCCTACTAACACCATTGTGCCCATCTATATAAACCCAATACAGTTTATAACTTGTTAATCTTAGTGGTTATTTTAATTACTCTATATATGTTTGTTCATTCATTATATAGGATTATGACCTTACAGATATGTGTGGGCAAAATCTTAAATCTTCATCCCATAATATTAATCCTTCATGTGTATGCATTAACAAAAACTTAACTAGTTCTTCTAGTTTACTAAAGTATGGTAGCTCATTAATGTACAAAATTATTTTAGGTGAAATTTATTCCCATACATTTTTATGTCCTTGTTTTATCTCCAAATATTCCCCCAACATTACCTTATATTCTTTCTTTCTATGTTTGAAATCCTTGACCACATAAATGCCTAAATAGATCACTTGAGGTTTTCCATCCATTACTTCTTCCAAAAATGATATTAATGTTGGGGTAAATGGAGGTTTCTCTATATTAGTTTTATTTCATAGTGGTGGTCCATCTATGGGTCTCTCTACCTCTCTATGTGCTGGCTCTCCATCAATATATGATGTGAACTTCTCAATAGGTCCTTCTTGTCTTATGAATGTAGACATTTCCTCTTCTATAGTAAATTATTCCTCTACACTCCTCATTTCCATAATAACTTCTCATGCATTCTCCCTTGAATCCCTATAAAATTTCCAATATTTTTCTAGTTGAAACTCTCTCACTTCCTAAACCAATCAACCCACCAATACTTCATAATCAATTTTCATAAACCATTTTAGATTTGTTGGTTGCATGCCATGATGAATTTAGTGATGACCATCATCCCCATTTTTTTTTAATATCTATGTACTTTATAAATATCCTATATTTTTATCATAGAGGGTGCACAAGTGTTAAAATCACTAAACCAACAACAATAACACCACTAGGTAAATCAGTTAAAGTACAACATATAATAAATTAGATATAACTAGGGTATAAAGCAAGAGAATAAAAGTACCTTGAATTAAATATAAATGAAAGAAATAGGAAATGATAGATGAATCATTGTTTCTAGCTTAACTACGTTTTGATAATGACTAAAAATGTAGAGATAAGGGTCCTTAAATAATGTTAAACAAAACCAAGAAAGCAGTAAGTGATATGAGATAATGACCAAAAATGGAATGTCCTAAAATAAGTAATATGAGAAATGGAATGTCTCTAAAGTGATAGTCTTCCCAAAAGTGGTTAATTTATTTCTAAATTGGCTCCATAGATCCCTATGAGATTTTTTTTTTGGAACCCTTCATCAACATAATATGTCCAAAAATCTCTTTAAGTTATTCAAATAAGCTCATGAAAATGTCACAATATTCTCTCCTCTAATGTAACTCTTATTCAACCTCAATACCTATCAATACATCCAATAAAAAAATAAATATTTAGAGTTATTGGTTTGGGCCCCTGAATGGGGGTTTTTCTACATATCACTACTGAGAATTGAGAATCAAGGCTCAATTTAGTTTGATGCATGAAAGTGACTGACCCATCAAAATGAGTGAGAGAATACTCCACATTGTCTCCTTGTGATAACAAATTAAAATATATGCTCTTTTGCTTAGGCCTTTGTTAAGGTGTGGAGCCTAAAAACTTCACATATGAGCGCATTACCAAAGTTGTAGGTTTACACAGTCACCGGCGTTGGTCAAGAGCGACCGACGTCGGTCTGGTGCAGTTGAAGAGACACCGGCGTCGACAGATGATCGGCCGACGTCGGTCACAGGCAAGCAAGCAGGAACCGGCATCGGTTACCTGTGCATCCAGAATGCTATTTCCGAGGACAGAAACGAGTTTTTACATGATGAGTTTAAGTCTTAGTCTTAAGTTCACATTTCTATTATTAGTAAGATTGTTTTTAGAGCCCTTGTCAAGAGGCTTAACTGTTGGTTGTAAGTGCATGCTCAAGTTTCCTAATTCTATATGTAGAATTAGATCTTCTTAGCTTAGTGTGATTATTGTAGTAGTTCATTGTATGTGAATGTTGAAGAATAGTACAGAGTTGCATCAATCTAGGTTGTTGGAGTTGATTGTACTTGAGAGAGAGAGCTCTTAAGGGATAGAGATCTATAGAGAGATCTTGTGCATTTGAGAGAGGTGTGGAAGAAAGAAGTTTCTTCAATTGTATTCCTTTTGTAAAGAGTTTAATACAAGTTTTCAAGGTGGTTTCTTGTATCTCTTGTTTTTTGCTATTATTTGATTCTAGTTACTTATCTATCTGATTTAATTCCATGGTTTATTGCTTTCATAAGTGTAATCATATTGTTGGTTGATCCCCAACAAGTGGTATCAGAGCCTTGGTTGTAAGTTTAGAGTTTGATATCCAATAATTGGTATCAAAGCTCAGGTTCACTAACAGGTGCTTTAGATTTGTGTAGTGTGTATTGATTACAGGTTGCTCACAGGAGTTTCTGCAAGATTTCTGTTTGATTGGGAGAAGCAATGGCAGATGAAAGTAAACTGAGAATGGAGAAGTTCAATGGCAAAAACTATCAACATTGGAGAATGCAGATAGAGGACTATCTGTATCAGAAGGATCTATACTTACCATTAGGTGGGATTGCAAAGAAGCCCATAAACATGGAGGATGAAGAATCGGAAGTTCTTGACAGAAAGGCTCTGGGGTCTCTAAGACTGAGTCTAGCATCTACTGTGATATCTAATTTATCACAGGCAAAAACAATGGTAGAGTTGATGACTACTCTAGCAAATTTATACGAAAAACCCTCAGCTTCTAATAAGGTATATCTTATGAAGCAGCTATTTAATTTGCATATGCAGGAAGGTGGATCTGTATCTAATCACCTGAATGACTTCCATGGTATTGTAAATCAATTAAGTTTAGTCAAAATTGTATTTGTCGATGAAATAAAAGCTCTTTTAATATTATGTTCTTTGCCTGAAAGCTGGCATAGCTTAGTAATGGCAGTTAGTAATACTGCATCTACATCAAATATTTTAAAAGTAGAGGATGTTGTTAGTGTTATCTTGAATGAGGAAATTTGCAAGAAAAGCACAGAAGAGACATCTGAGAACGCTTTAAGTTTTGAGAGCAGGGGAAGGCAAAAAGAGAAGAGCAAGAAAGGGAGATAAAAATCCAAGTCTAAGGGGAAAGGCATATCCAAATCCAAAAATGGCAGGAGGCCACAATGCTGGAATTGTGGAAAGATGGGGCACATAAGTAGAGATTGCTGGTCAAAGCCTAAGGAGGACAATCAGCATGAAGGAAAAGAAGAAGCAAAGGTTACACGTATTACACAAGATGCTTTAATATTCTCTTTGCATAATAATATAGAATCTTGGGTGTTAGATTCTGGTGCATCTTTTCATGCTACCCCTAATAGGGAATATTTCTATGACTATATCCATGGATATTTTTGAATAGTGTATCTAGGGGATGACGAGCCTTGTAAAATAATTGGCAAAGGTAAAGTGCAGTTGAAAATGCAGAATGGCAACACATGGGTGTTGAGAGAAGTTATGCATGTTCCTAGCTTGAAAAGAAATTTGATTTCTATAGGAAAGTTAGGGGATGAGGGTTGTACAGTAACTCTCACAGCATAATCTTGGAAGGTGACCAAGGGTGCACTTGTTATGGCCAGAGGTAAGAGAGTAGGTACTCTCTATTTGTGTAATTGTGTTACCAACAATTTTCCTTCTGTATTATCTACTTCAGATGTGGATGCAAAATTGTGGCACTCAAGGCTTGGCCACATGAGCGAGAAGGGGATGTCAATTCTTAAGTCTAAAGTTAAGCTTTCAGATTTGAAAAGCATGGATCTAGAATTTTGTGAGCACTGTGTATTTGGAAAATAGAAAAGGGTTAGTTTTCTCAAGACTAGGTCTACAAAGAAGAAGCATAAGTTACAGCTTGTTCACACAGATGTGTGGGGACCAGCTCAGGTAGCTTTTATTGGAGGATCACGGTACTATATTTCATTCATAGATGATGCTACAAAAAAGGTATGGATCTATTGTATTAAGAAGAAATCTGATGTATTTGAGACCTTTAAGATTTGGAAAGCTATGGTTGAGAATGAAATAGGCAAAAGATTAAAGTGCCTGAGATCTGACAATGGTGGAGAGTTCTACAATTATAAGTTCAACTGGTATTGTTACATGCATGGAATTCGTAGGCAAAGGATGGTTCCAAAGACACCTCAGCAGAATGGAATTGCTGAAAGGATGAACAGAACAATCATGGAGTGTGTAAGATGTATGAGATTGCATGCTGGTTTGCCCTTAGAGTTTTGGGTAGAAGCTGTTGACACTGTAGTGTACCTGATTAATAGAGGACCCTCTATAGCTCTGGATGGTGGAATTCCAAAAGAGGCTTGGATAGGTAAAAAGGTAGATCTCTCTTTTCTCAAAGATTTTAGTTGTGAAGCCTTTGTGCATGTAGATAAGGAAAATAGAAAGAATCTCGATGCTAAGTCCATGAGGTGCACATTTATAGGCTATGGCTCAGATGATTTTGGTTTCAGATTTTGGAATCTAGGAACTAACAAGATAATTAGGAGCCATGACGTTGTTTTCAATGAAAAAGTGATGTATAGTGATCAGCTGAAGAAGCTGAAACAATCTGGGCAGAACAATAGTAAATTGGATGAGGTGACGGTCCAAAATGAGCTCACAGGAAAAAGAAATAATCACTTGCAGGAAAACATAGAGACCGACATCGGCAGGATAAGAACCGGCGTCGATAGAATAGAAACTGATGTCGATCATACAAAGATCGATGTCGGTAGGATAGGTACCAGTGTTGGTCAGGCAAAATCGACGTCGGCCAGTAATAGGTCTGGAGGTGACCAAGGTCGGTCATTGTCAAAGAATTTGGGTGGACAGCGTGTTGTGAACGAGTCTCAGACACCCATTAGGAGGTCTGAAAGGGCAAGTAAGCCTCCAATTATATATTCTCCTTCATTATTCTATTTATTGCTAATTGATGGTGGAGAACCAAAGAGTTTTGAAGAAGCAATACAGGTGGAGTCCAAGAGTCAGTGGGAGCGTGGTATGGTTGAGGAGATGGAGTCCTTAAGAGAGAACCAAACATGGGATTTGGTTGAATTGCCAGCTGGTAAGAGGACACTGAAGAACAAATGGACCTATAGGTTGAAGGAAGGTGAGAATGGACATATGAGATATAAGGCCAGATTGGTAGTGAAAGGATTTGCATAAAAGCCAGGTATTGATTTTGGTGAGATTTTTTGTCCTGTTGTTAAAATGACTTCTATACGGATTGTATTGTCTTTGGTTGCTGTTGAGGATTTACATCTTGAGCAGCTAGATGTTAAGACAATGTTTCTTCATGGAGATTTGGATGAGGAATTTATATGGAACAGCTGGAAGGATTTGAGGTCAAAGGTAAGGAGAAGTTAGTGTGCAGATTGAAGAAAAGCTTGTATGGCCTCAAGCAAGCTCCTAGACAGTGGTATTTTAAATTTGACAAGTTTATGACTGAGCATGGCTACAGTAGGTGTCAATCTGACCATTGTGTATATTTTAAGAGATTGGATAATGGTAGATATATTATTCTATTATTGTATGTAGATGATATGCTAGTTGCAAGATCACACATGCAGGATATCTCTGAGCTTAAGGTGAAATTAGCTCAAACATTTGCTATGAAGGATTTGGGAGCAGCAAAGAAAATCCTTAGCATAAGCATTAAGAGAGACAGGAAAAATCACAGGTTGATATTGTCTCAAGAGGATTATGTGGACAAGGTGTTGAAATGGTTCAATATGCAGGATGCTAAACCGATAAGCACTCCTTTGGCTGGACATTTTAAGTTGAGTAAAGAACAATGTCCTAATTCACATGATGAGGTAGAGTACATGAGTAAGGTTCCATATTCTTCTAAAGTAGGGAGTTTGATGTATGCAATGGTGTGTACTAGACCGGATATTGCCCAAGCAGTGGGAGTGGTAAGTAAGTATATGGCCAATCCAGGAAAGGAACATTGGAAAGTAGTTTAGTGGATCCTTAGATATCTGAGAGGAACCAGCAGTAGGCACTTGTGCTATGGAGGTTCAGATACTTCTCTACATGGTTATGTAGATTCAGATATGATAGGTGATTTGGATGGTAGGAGGAGCACTACAGGTTATGTTTTCACTGTAGGTGGAATGGCGGTTAGCTGGATATCTAAGTTGCAAAAGGTTGTTGCCTTGTCAACTACAGAAGCAGAGTATATTACAGCCACAGAAGCTAGCAAAGAGATGATATGGATGACACAATTCATGGAAGAGCTTGGAAGGGAGCATGGGATTTGCAGATTGTATAGTGACAGTCAGAGTGCAATCCATTTGGCTAAGAACTCAGCCTTTCATTCAAGAACCAATCACATACAGCTAAGGTACCACTTCATATGAAAAGTATTGGAAGATGGTGATTTGAAGCTGGAGAAGATCCATACAGATAGGAATCCCGCTGATATGTTAACCAAGCTGATTACAAAGGAGAAGTTGAATCTTCATTCAACTTCTATTGGTCTTCATGATTGAGTTGAAGATGGAGGAGCTAGAAGATGTTGCTGTACAGGTACTGGTGCAGCTGTTTATCTCCAAGTGGGAGATTATTAAGGTGTGGAGCCTAAAAGCTTCACATATGAGCGCATTACCAAAGTTGCAAGTTTACACAATCACCAACGTTGGTCAGGAGCGACCGATGTTGGTCCGGTGCAGTTGAAGAGACACCGGCATCGGTAGATGATCGGCCGACGTCGGTCACAGGCAAGCAGGCAGGAACTGGCATCGGTTACCTGTGCATCCAAAATGTTATTTTTGAGGACAGAAGCGAGTGTTTGCATGATGATTTTAAGTCTTAGTCTTAAGTTTGTGTTTCTATTATTAGTAAGATTATTTTTAGAGCCCTTGTTCAAGAGGCTTAACTGTTGGTTGTAAGTGCATGCTCAAGTTTCCTAATTCTATATGTAGAATTAGATCTTCTTAGCTTAGTGTGATTATTGTAGTAGTTCATTGTATGTGAATGTTGAAGAACAGTACAGAGTTGCATCAATCCAGGTTGTTGGAGTTGATTGTACTTGAGAGAGAGAGCTCTTAAGGGATAGAGATCTAGAGAGAGATCTTGTGCATCTAAGAGAGGTGTGGAAGAAAGAAGTTTCTTCAATTGTATTCCTTTTGTAAAGAGTTTAATACAAGTTTTTAGGGTGGTTTCTTGTATCTCTTGTTCTTTTCTATTATCTGATTCTAGTTACTTATCTATCTGATTTAATTCCACGGTTTATTGCTTTCATAAGTGTAATCATATTGTTGGTTGATCCCCAACAGCCTTCTCTTTATATTTATCATTGTAATATAGTGAATCATTACACATAAATGATGGAATATGTCTTTTATAGTCTTGAGGGTGACAATATACTTGACCAATAACAAAGGTTTGACAATATATGTCTTCTATGTAATCTCTATATTCACTTGGACTAAAAAGAGTAAATTTTGGCTTAGATAAATGTTTGCCAATACTTTCAAATATATAATTATCTTCCTCATCATCATCTTGAGTATTAATATAATGACCAATTTTAAATGTGTCCACTTGGTTTATTAGAATAAATAAATTAAGTATAATATATGGTTTTGAATCATGGATATGTGAAATGACTTTTTCCATGGGTTCTACCATCTTGAAAAACTAGAAAGGAACAACATCTACAAGATAAATATAAATGTACCCCTCACAATTTTTTTAAAGAATATGTGTAACATAGAGGGTACCACATTTATAGCATAAATCCATAGCCTAGCAAGTAAAAGGTTATATCTCACATCATTAAATATCACTTGTAATTTTGTAGCTAAAGTTTGTGGTCCAATAGTTATGTTCAATTAAATAGTTCCTAGATCATTTCTTGGTTGATTATCAAACCCTTTTATGAACATATCCGAAGGTGTAAAAGAATTAAGACTAAGCCCAAGTACATTAAAAAAGGTTTCAATAAAAACATTCAATTCCAAATAATTGTCTATAAGGACATGTTTGATCCTTTTATTATGAATGGTAATTTGAATCTACAAGGGTAAGTGTTGGTCCATAATCTCTTTGGAAAATAAATCCTATGATTCAAATGAGACATGATTCTTACTATCTTTCAAAGTTTTAACAATAGAAGAAAAGTAATCTAGTTTGGTGTCATATGGTAAAACAATATCACGTAAATTATGCCCTTAAAAATAGTAGACTTCATGATAAAGTATAAGAGAGATATGTTTGCATGGATATGATTAAGTCAATCAATAATATTTTAACATTTAGCCACATGAAATCTAAGTCTAGGATCTTGAGGAAAGATAGGAGGGTTGTTGGTGATAACCCCACCTTAAGGCTGAGAGGAAAGAGGAGAGATAGAATCATCATGTCCTCTATCCATCTGGGTTGTTATGACATCTACCTAATAATGAACCATCATATAATGAATGCACATGATGTATCACTAATGGTAATTGAAGGAAAGTTATCCATTACAAGGGTATTAATATATTACGTATCACTATCACATACAACCCTATTATACTTCAAACCATATGATATATGAAATGAAAGAAACATGTAATCATTAATACATGTTTTCACTATTTCTAATGCAAAATTGCTTTCTACATTCAAAGAAGAAATAAGAAACTGAAAGATGGTTAAGGCTAGAAGTACCTGATAAAGTCGTGCGCACCGAAATCAGACGTTGAAAGATTCTCCTCTTTGGCTGTGGAGGAATGACACCTGCGAAAAAGAGACTAAAACACGGGAAGACATTAGTCAAAGATATGGTGGGTTGTCAGGCGAACGCCCGATCCTGGAAGTACGAAGACTCCCTAGAAGGATATCAACCCACTGATAAAAAAGAGTAGAAAATTGGATGAAAGTAAATGATAATGACAGAAATAAATGACAGAAAAATAAAGAGCGTACCTGATATGCAGCACTATTCTGCACAGTCGCCGGCGTCGGTCTCTGTGGTGCCGGCGTCGGTTAGGAAGGTGCTGACATCGGTTAAGATGCCGTCGTCGGTCGGGGTAGTGACCGGCGTCGGTAGGGGCAGGTTCTGGGAAAGTCTGGACAGGGTCGGGACAGGGCTGAACAGAGTCAGGACAGCGCTGAATAGAGTCGGGACAGGGCTGAATAGAGTCGGGACAGGGTCTGATAAGGTCAGGGTAGGGTTTGATAAGGTCAGGGTAGGGTTTTGGACAGAGTCGAGACAGAGTCTGGGAGAGTCGGGACAGGGTCTGAGAGAGTCTGGGGGAGTCGGGACAGAGGCAGGGATAACAGAACAGATAAATAATAACTGAGAAAGAAATGAAATAAATAGAATAATACTTACCTGGTAGAAGATGTGATGAAAGCCATGGTGTGCAGATTAGTTGATGTCGTAGTGTTGATGATTGCTCAGAGTTCGCAGGTTGATGGAGAGTTCGCAGGTTGATTGCTTGGAGTTTGCTGAATAGTGTTCGGGGATCCTGGCACAAATGGCTGGCAGAGGTTGATGAAGGCAGGGGACGGGGACGGTTCCAGAAACGGTTCGTCAACCGTTTCGGGAAACCGAATGATAACTGATAATGGACCAGGGTAAGGTGACCGACGTCGGCAGTATTGCCGGCGTCGGCCGATAGGTGACCGACGTCGGCGACATCGGTCGGGTAAAGACCGACGTCGGCAGATGCATAATGGGTATAGAGTCTAGTTTTAGCTTTGTGCTCCTCTTTACATGCTCCCAGGGTCAAGGTTGGTGAAACAAGTGATCGACAAGGGTTTGATAGGCGAAGAAGAATAAGACGGGGAAGGACCAGGGGAGTCGACACGATTTCGGTGTCTACATTTGCCCCTTTTTGTCTTGTTGGTTGTTCTGGACGAACTGCAAGACAAAAATAGGAGTGAGTGCCCCAGGTGAGGGATAAGGTTGATTTCGTCTTGTTGGTTGTTCGAATGAACTGCAAGACAAAATAGGAAGCGAAATGCCCCGAGTAAGGATGAGGTATTCCCCCTCAAAGCAGGAGTCGAGGGAAGGGAACCGGGAATCGGGTGCTGATTTGATAAAGAGCGGATGAAAAAGGGGTGAGGGTGAATGCTGCAAAGGTCGTGATTGCGCGCATACCACTGCACGAGATGGTCAGGCCAAAGTGTCGCAGGTCAAGGGTCGAGGAGTGCCAAAATTGAAGTAATCGGGCCCCAGCATTTAGTCATCTGCTGATCGGGTCACTCAATCTAAGCTGAAGCTCCAAATGGGTCGTCGCGTTCTAGGTATCCCGAGCTCAGGAAGTGCTCCTAGAAACGCGAAAAAGTCACAAGTAGTGCGGATCAACCGGTGTGCGATCCTATACTTGTGAGGGTCAAAAAAGGTCTGCGCACAATTCTGCTAACCAGTCATGAGGTAGCATACATGCAAAAACAACCAAGGCAACAACATCTTGGAAGTGGTCGAGGTTAGCGGAGATAGGTATGATCTCCAATGGTTGGTGGTCGATGGATGGATGAAAGGACGAAAGGATGTGGCCGAGCTAGCCCCAGAAGACCCCATGTCAACTGAGTGCTGCCTACATAGCCCTGGTGATAGGGCCTCAGGCCGATGTAGTTCTCCCTAGAAGGGAGGAAGGGTCAAAGGGATGGTGAGGAAAAAAAAGATGTTGCAGCCTTTTCCAAATGGTGTATTCTGCAACATTGGTTGAGGGGTTTTTCATCCCTAGCAATATTCCATATGTGTGATGGATGTATGCTAAAAATGAATTGAGGTCTATTTATGCTTCAGCAAGTATTGGTTTATGCTTAACATAAATTGGGTCGAGTCGATAGTTTCCATGTGTATTGGTGTCCATAGAAACTAGGGGGAACAGGGTAGGTCATGTTGATGGTCTGAAAAGAGAGTTGAGCTGAGTTGATTGACAAGTGATGAAGGTGAATGTGACCAAAGTGCAGAAGAAGTGAAAAGCATATTGCTCTTTTATTGACAAGGACCAAAAATAAAGCATAGATAGGGGTTATGAGAACCAAGAGCCCCATTCATGCGTGACGTCGTTGACCATAGTTATGTTAGAGCGGTAATCGAATCACTGAGACATTAAAGTGAGCTCAAAGTCCCTTGAGTAGGTAATAGGAGGAGGAAAGAGGGTAACCCGTTTTAAGAGCAGAGATAACTTTGCCCCTTTTTATAGGAGACCCTGAGACAACTACAAGTCAAGTCCGTGACTCGTTTTTTTTTTTTTGGCGCAGACTGATCAATGCGGGAAGCCTGCATAGAGATGTCATTTGCTGTAGTGGTCAGGTTGTGAAGCTGATCGATGCGGGAAGCTTCTAAAATAATGCTGTTTATTGCCAGAGTAGTCATAGCCATCCTTCGAGGGAGTGGTCTAGATTTTTGTTTAATAATGTTTGATAAATTGGCCTAGCTGTCCTTCGAGGGATCAGTCTAGTAATACAGCAATGATAGTACAGCTGTCCTTCGAGGGAGCAATCTGTTTGTTTGATTTTGATATAGATATAGTGACCATGGATATGTTTTGACATCTTGATTTGTTTTTATAGAAATGTGAGTCATGGACAAGACTGTAGAAGGTCAAGGACTCCCTTTTATGAGGACAAAGCATCCATACCGCATAAAAGGGTTATAGGAATTGTTAAGAGGAATAGGGTTGAAAGGAAGTAGGATTAAGAGGACGAGGATTGCTCAAGGGACGAGCTCAAGTTAAGTGTCAAGTGGACGAGTACTCGACTAGCAATAGAACGGTCGCAGATGCAACGCATTAAGAGGCTCAGGTTCTGGGCGTCCATCAAGAGAAGACAGACGGTAAGTCCCTGATCCATACTTGTGCGTGATAATAAAAGGTCCGAGCCAATTAGGAGCAAACTTGCCCCATTTGCCTCTTTCCAGATTGGTCAGGTGTTGATTGATGAGTGAAGTTGACTGATATGGTTGTTGATTGATCGAGACTGGTTGAATGTGTGGATAAAAAGATTGGTCAATGTTTGATTGAGATTTGGTCATTTGATAGTTGGTCAATGGTTGGTCAAGGGTTGATTGGTTGGTATTTGGTCTTTGGTTGGGTCGAATGTTTGGTTGAGGTCGGGTTAAATGTTTGATTGCTAGTCTGGTTGAGGCTAAGTTGAAAGAGTGATTGATATGTGGTCGAGACTGTGTTGAAAAATTGGTCGAGGTTTGGATGAAGGTTGAATTCCCCCAGCGGCTAGGGAGAATGTTTGACGGATTGGTTAAGGTAGGTTGAGGTTTAGTGGTTAGATGGACTGTGTTGATGTCGAATAAGGGGGTTAAAGGCGACAAAGGAACCAGAACCTGGCGTGGAGATCCCGATTTAGGTAATGAGGTTGGAGAGGTATGAGTTGGTGTTGATGATTTGTGGGAGGGAAGGTCTAGAGGATCCTTGATGAGAAGGGAATCCTTTCTCCGTTGGTGACGAATGATAGCTTTAAGAGCGCAACAACGCTCAGTGTCATGTCCCAGAGTATGATGATAGTGACAGTATTTAGAGTTGTCGAACCAAGAGGGTCTTGATCCGAGAGTTGATGAGAGGGGCGGTGTTGAAGGCTTGATAACGTGGTCAAGAAGAGAGGTGTCATTCCCCAGACATTGGCGAATGGCGACCTTGAGGGCACAACAATGCTCCATGTCGTGTCCAGGCGTGCGATGATACGCACAAATACGAGTGTCGTCGAACCAAGGTGGTTTAGGTCCGAGAGAATGATATGGTTTGAGAGGCGGAAGGTTGAGGTGAGATGACTGCAACAAGTGCCGTAACAGCAAGGTATAAGAACCTACTAACGGGTCTGGATATTTTATTGCAGTGAGGGTTGATGATGTTGATCGATAATTTGAGGGAGATATATGTTTGATAGGTTGATAGAGTAATGGAAGCGACGTGCCTCTATGAAGGATGGGAGTAGGAAGCACTCCAATTAAAGTGGATGGATGTGGGCCTAAGATTGAAGGTAATGACGAAGGTGGGGGAGGAGTCCTCCGATGTGGTCTAATGGTCTTCGTTAATTTGAGTCGAGGGCCACTATTGTGCGAGGCGAGGTTAGATACAGGTTTGGTTTTAGATGTGGATGGAGGTGAGTGAGATGTAACAATCTCAGGCAAAGGGCGAGAGGAAACCGTGATTGGGTCTTCCTCAATCGAAATGGGTGAAGAGATAGGGTCTTCTCTTGGTGGAGAAGAAATAGGAGAGGGTGGCTCTTCAAGTGGGCAGATGGTAGGGATGATCGTGCCTTCTGCTTGTGCTTGAGGAGTAGGCAAGGTATGGTCATTAGATGAAGGTAGGGCTAATGGTGTAGGTGCGATCAAGGCGTCCTCCAATATAGGAGAAATAGATGGAGGACTAATAGGAGAAGAGGGTTCTTCATCCTGTGAAGAAGGTTGGTCAGAGACAAGAGGTAAGATAGTGTTGACGGTGTGTATATGGTCTTGAGGGTCATTGATCATGGTTTGGATGTTGTCTTGAGTAGGCGGGTGATTAGAAAAAGGTTGTTTGAAGATGTCGAGGTTTTGGTTGGGTGGTGCATTCGGGTTATTCAAGATAAGATCGCCCTTGTCTAGCATGTCCTGGACGAGGCTTTTAAAAGTTTGACAGTGATCCGTATCATGGCCTTTGACACGGTGATAGTTACAAAAGTGATTCTCCCTGTACCATGCAGGGATAGGTGTTGAGGGGTCAAATTGATGTGGTTGGATTGAAGGGAGATTGAGGACCCCCTGCTTGACGAGTTTCTCCAAGATAGAGGCATATGACTCTCCAATTGGAGTGAATTGACGCTGTATGGATTGACGTTGAAAATGTTTATTGATGTAGTCTAATGTTGAAGATACTGGTCAGTTGGTTATTGTTGAAGATGATGGTCTAAAGACGACAGTGTTCACCGACCCCTTAGATTGAGAGTGGGCAGAAGAAGGTCTGGAAGAAGAATGGTTATTGGTTCTTGTGTTAGCGTTACACAATTTGACTTTATCTTCTTCAATAGCGCAGAGTTCAAGCTTTCGGGCCATGGTGAAGGCCTCGTCGAAAGTGTGGAATGTTTGAACCCGCAAGGTAGATGAGATGTGACTGACACATGCTCGAGAAAAGAGCTCAATGAGCTCGGGTTGAGGCAAGGAGAAAGAGAGCTGATTAATCAAGTCTCTCCAACGGGCGACAAAATCAACTACTGATTCATCGTCAAATTGCCTAATGGAGTAAAGGTCTGTGATCGAAACTTGTTTAGTGATATTGATTGAGAAATGGTTAAGAAATAGTTGGGCGAGTTGAATGAAGGAAAAGATAGAGTGTCTGGCGAGGGAGCTATACCAGTCAAGGGCAGGGCCAGAAAGAGACATAGGAAACGTGCGTAATAATAACGCATCGTCGTGGGCAATAAGGTAGCAGGCATGTCTGAATGCCCATAGATGTTGTTGTGGGTCTTCCTTACTCTGAAAGCGAGTAAATTTAGGAAGCTCCCAATAGTTGGGGTATGGTCGAGTAGGGACAGAAGGATGAATGGGCTCATTATAAATCTGGTCATATGAAGAGATATTATTTAAACCGGAGATAGAAGCTTCGAGACTGGACATTTTATCCATCAGCATCTTGATGATGTCTGCTGACGGATTGGTGGGTTGAGCGCCCCCTAAGTTGTAAGGCACTTGAAAGAGGTTAGAGGAGGTATACGACGTAGTCGGTTGTACAATGTACGGATGACTAGTCGCAGGGGCGAAAGTGGAAGCTAGAGGTGGTTGCGTTACGAAGGTCGAAGGTATAGGTTGACTAGGCACCGCCAAAGGTGATTGAATAGCGGCACTGGTATAGGGATAGGTTGGCACTCCTACATTTGTGGGCGCAAGAGTGAAAGGGGTCGAGGCAATCAAGTTCTGATATGATGTAGAACTTGGTTGATTTGTAGATGATTGAGGAGGTAACAAAACCCCGATGGAGGTCGGTCTAAAAATAGACGAAGAGGCCAAACTTTTCGTATTGGCCATGGTTGAGTTAACGGTTGAGGCGAAAGGCTGAGTCAAAAAAGGTTGGGTGGCGAATGGTGTGGATGTCGTCGCCATGTCACCCGAGAGGTTTCGCGTTGGGTTTCTCGCGAGATAGTTATGGAGGGCTGCGGTATTGAGGTCCAAGAATTTTTTGAAATCCTGGTCCCCTTCAGGGATGATGAGAAGTTGAGTCGGGGTCAGGGTCGGTCCTGTAGGAGTTCTTTCAGTCTCCGAGTGGAACTCCATGATAGGACGGGTTAGAGATGAGGTAGACGAAAGTAGTTGACGGCCAGAGTGGTCAAAAAGGGCCTTGGTTTGACTGTGTGTCAAAACCATAAAAGGCAAGAGAGAACGTCCTTACACGCTCAAACAAGCAGATAAGAACTAAAAAGATGAAGACACAAGCAGATCCTAAAACTCTAGAAGTAAAATTTTTAAGATTATAGTGGCTTATGCCTTAGAATGTGTGTTTGGGGAGGTTGGCTTTGTGAGTCGGGTTGGTTTCGGGTTTTGTTATGGTGCTCAAGAAGTCTGTGTTAGGGTCTGGTACGTGGCCTGGTGCTAAGGAGCAAGCTCCCCTCACTTCACGATTCCAGTGGTTAGCTGGTCTCGCTTAGCCAAGATATACCTCGCCTAGAGATTAGACTGCGCCAGAGAACGGAGTGGGCTTCCCCCTTGGTGATGAAATCCAAGTAGGGTCACCGGGACGGGTAAGGTATCCGCTGGGGGATGAAATCCCAGTCGGGCCTTGTCTCAGGTAAGTTAAAATGTTTGTTTTGTGCAGGTGGTTTGGTCGTGTAACATGAAGTGATCTAGATTAATTCAATATGCGGTTTAATTACTATGTGTGGTCTAAAAGATGCAGGCAAACAAAGATGAATGCAAAGTGTTTTAATGTCCAAGTCGAAATGTTTGTTCGTATGAAGACGAATGGAGAAAGAGTCGAAGAATATGAGTTTTAGCTAGTCTAGAAATGCAAGAAAGAAAGAAATGTTCATTTTAGTTCTGCTTATGATGTCGTTTAAGAAGAGACGAAAGGAGGCGAAAAGGAAGAAACCTAATGCCTAAATGAACGAAAGAAAGAAAGAACCCAAGGAGGACCTAGGGTCCCACCGGGCGTGCCAGAATGTTTCTAATGCAAAATTGCTTTCTACATTCAAAGAAGAAATAAGAAACTGAAAGATGGTTAAGGCTAGAAGTACCTGATAAAGTCGTGCGCACCGAAATCAGACGTTGAAAGATTCTCCTCTTTGGCTGTGGAGGAATGACACCTGCGAAAAAGAGACTAAAACACGGGAAGACGTTAGTCAAAGATATGGTGGGTTGTCAGGCGAACGCCCGATCCCGGAAGTACGAAGACTCCCTAGAAGGATATCAACCCACTGATAAAAAAGAGTAGAAAATTGGACGAAAGTAAATGATAATGACAGAAATAAATGACAGAAAAATAAAGAGCGTACCTGATATGCAGCATTGTTCTGCACAGTCGCCGGCGTCGGTCTCTGTGGTACCGGCGTCGGTTAGGAAGGTGCCGACGTCGGTTAAGATGCCATCGTCGGTCGGGGTAGTGACCGGCGTCGGTAGGGGCAGGTTCTGGGAAAGTCTGGACAGGGTCAGGACAGGGCTGAACAGAGTCAGGACAGCGCTGAACAGAGTCGGGACAGGGCTGAACAGAGTCGGGACAGGGTCTGATAAGGTCAGGGTAGGGTTTGATAAGGTCAGGGTAGGGTTTTGGACAGAGTCGAGACAGAGTCTGGGAGAGTCGGGACAGGGTCTGAGAGAGTCTGGGGGAGTCAGGACAGAGGCAGGGATAACAGAACAGATAAATAATAACTGAGAAAGAAATGAAATAAATAGAATAATACTTACTTGGTAGAAGATGCGATGAAAGCCATGGTGTGCAGATTAGTTGATGTCGTAGTGTTGATGATTGCTCAGAGTTCGCAGGTTGATGGAGGAGTTCGCAGGTTGATTGCTTGGAGTTTGCTGAATAGTGTTCGGGGATCCTGGCACAAATGGCTGGCAGAGGTTGATGAAGGCGGGGGACGGGGACGGTTCCAGAAACGGTTTGTCAACCGTTTCGGGAAACCGAATGATAACTGATAACGGACCAGGGTAAGGTGACCGACGTCGGCAGTATTGCCGGCGTCGGCCGATAGGTGATCGACGTCGGCGACATCGGTCGGGTAAAGACCGACGTCGGCAGATGCATAATGGGTATAGAGTCTAGTTTTAGCTTTGTGCTCATCTTTACATGCTCCCAGGGTCAAGGTTGGTGAAACAAGTGATCGACAAGGGTTTGATAGGCGAAGAAGAATAAGACGGGGAAGGACCAGGGGAGTCGACACGATTTCGGTGTCTACATTCACAAAAACCACATAATCAATCCTAATCACATAAAAAAGCTACAAACCCTCGATGTATATGCCAACAAACAAATAAATTCTATAGATATATTATATCCACCAATAATATGAGTGAAGAAACACAAGAATACATATTATATACTAAGGGAAAGAGGACCAAATCTTAGAAAACTCATCATTTTCTAGGAAATGGTAAGAGAACCAAGGATTAGAAAATATGTCATGGTCTAATAAAATAAAAGCCTAATTATAATGCAAAAGTAAGAGAGGGTTAATAGAAACCCTAAAATTATCAAATCTAAGAAAACATAGTCCCTTTTGGATAAGGTTATGAAACCCTAATGTTAAATGATTATAAAGATCAAGTTCACCAATATGTTTTATTTTGGAAAGTGCACATGTGGTTTTTATTAAGGGTAAACACTTTTGAGCTAGAGCTATAAATTGGGAATGAGGGTGTTAATAGGAACCACAACTTGATATAATGAAGTATAAAAGATATTACCATGTTCTCTATAAATGTCTCTACTAGTGACAAGCATGAAACAAACAGAGGGAACTATAATTATCTAATAAAATATATCCTCAAGTGGTTTTGATAGGGTCCCACTAACCTACACAAACATCTATCACCTCACAATCCAAGATTTACAATAAGATCGATTACACTAAAACCAAATAAACTACACCATAGAGTAAATCTAACTAGGCATGTAAACCCTCATAATGAAATAATAATTGAACCATAATAAAGAAGCAAATAAAACACAACTCTAAGGAATATTGAGGGTTTTGAATGAATCCTTAAACCATGAATGGAATAGAGGAATCAAAATAAATCCTTCTAAGATCAACGTCAAAAGTATTTTAATAGGGTCCCTCCAAACTATATGTAACAATATCCCCATGAAATTTAACCATATTAAATCAAGAGCATTAGTAATAGATTTGTAGAGTCATGAACACAACCACATCTATCACAATAAAAATCCTTTAATAATCTTGTAATTAGACCAAACTAAGGGTTTTGACCAAATCTAAACTAGGTCCCCCAATCGGTAACCAAACAAATAAAAGTAGGTTTTTTATAAGTTCTAGGCTGAATCCCCCAAACAACAATAAACACATAAACCAAAATAATGAGGGTTTTGACCATGTCCCAAAAACTAGTAGAAATAATCATAGAGCTAGTCCTCACCTCAGAAGACCAAAATAAAGTAGTACACTATGGTTTTAGGATAAACACAAGAAACCAGACAAAAATATTAGTCATGAAAGCCCCAAGATAGACATCTTGATACAAGTCTCCTCTGAATGAGGCTAAACCAGATCCTATAAAAACATGAACCCAAAAAAGAGCACTAGGAATATGAAATAATGAGTCTTAGATCTCCTTGAAAAACACAACCAAAATAGATTTTCTTAGCTGAGGATAAAAAAAAACAATCCTCCATGAATGCTCACCAATCCACCAAAGTGAGATAATCAAATTGTGAAGCCTCTTGACCTGAATTTGAAATAACACACCAAATTTCAAGATCATCCTAAAAATAACTATCATTACCAAAATTTCAGTGTAACTAAGAGCAAGTACACATCAAAATTATTCCCCCACCCTAGGTCCACCCATCTCTAAGGGAACCAAAATTAAAATGAGCTCACAAGAATCACCCATGTCTGGTACCATCACCCATAGATAAACCATAGAATGACCACAAAATTTTGAGATGATTTGCATTGATAAAGAAAATGGTTTAGATAAAAGAGGATCCATAGATCATAGACTAGATCAAACATAGCTCCTCATCCAAATAGAGGTTGTGGCACCTAACAACTGAACACAAATCCTAACAATAGGTTGGATCAAAGCCAACCAACAATATTTTTGGAAAGCCTTCTAAACCCACATGAAAAACCAAGAGGGTCTTGAGAGTCTTGTTCTGATATTCCTAAATCCAATTATCTTTGTAGACACCAAAATTGTGTCTACTCCTTCGTCGACTCCCCCTTGGTCCCCTTGGTCCACTTTTAACACATTCCTAACCCACACACTTATTAATTTAAAATAATTATTTATTTTGAATTAATAACACCCCCCTTGACACCTCATCCATGAAACCTCACCCTTAGATGCCTCCCATCACCCTATGACCAATTTATGACCTATTTCAACCCTCCCACTAACCTCTCATGCCTATTAAACCCGCCTTTAACCATTTTACCATGACCACTAAACCCGGTAGATGGAGGAATAGACAAAAGGCTAAAAATAGCCTTTTTACCCGTCCTTCAGCCATCAATGTCAGTCAACCATTAGTTGACGCCGACAGAATCACCGACATCAGTTGCTTAAAACCAACTCGTAGGCTAAATGAAAAACTAATCACAAACTTGAACGCTAATTCTCTTGCTCTAGGTTCCAAGTTCTCTTGCTCCTTGACTCCTTGTAGGCATCAGCATCCCAACAGCACTTTCCAAGCTCAGAAACTCTACATCAGTCACTCCGCACTGGATTAAAGGTTGCATGAAGTCTCTCACATCTGCCATAACAAAAACAAACCTCCTGCACTTCTAGTTCTCTACAAGAGCTAAGTATTTCTATTGGTTTTTATGTCAGTACTCTTAGGATACATTAGTAATCAATCCATTGTCCATTTCTAAGCACTATTGACATAACCCAACCTATCCTTCCCAAAAAGGCTGAAAAGCCTTCCCTCATCTTTATCTCCCTTTCACCTATTTGATCCCCTTTTCAGGCCATACTCTCTGCCTTACAAACCCTGTATAAACCATTAGACTCCCATAGACATCCCAGACCATTCTGTTGATCACAGACAGAGCTGAAACTCACCCAGAACCCGTCCAAGGCCATTGCCTTGACCGACATCGACCATTTCCCCTACCAACGTTGGCAGACTAACCGACATCGGCAACCTTAACCAATCGACAATGGCAAACTAACTGGCATCGGTGACTGTGAGAGGCAGACAACAAAATATAGGTACACATTATCTTTATTTCATTTATTTAGCCTTTCATTATTTCTCTTTCTAGCAACATTCTTTTATCAACTAGTGGACTGTCATCCCATAAGGAAGTCTTTGTACTTCTGGGACCGAGCTTTGCTTAGCAGTCCATCATATACCTATCTAACACCTTCTTTGTTTTATTTTTCTTCTTATCTAACAGGTGTCATCCTCCACAGCCAAAGAGGAGTCCCTCCAATCGTCTGGATAACGGTGTGCAAACTTCATCTAGGTATGTACAAACCCCTGACCATTTTATCTTAGTTTCTTATTCCTTTTGAATGTGAAAAGTGAAAATAGTTAGAAACATTCTAGCATGCCCGATGGGACCCTAGGAGTTTTCCTTGGGTTCATACTTTTTCTTCTAAAAGCAAACTTTTCATATAGGTGCATTAGATCTCTTCTTGCATCCTTTTCTTCTATCTCTTCCGAAAAGACACCATTAGCAAAGTTAAAAAGAATCCTTCTTTTTCTTTCTTTCCTACATCTTAGAGTAGTGAAGTTCATACTCTTAACCTTTTCTCAACTTGTTTGCATCCGAACAAAACATTTTGATTTGGGCTTAAAATCTTTGCATTTCATTTCTGCCTGAATGCACACTTAACTCTCACATCTAGTAATTAAAAACACATTATGAATAAATCTTAGTGCACTTATGTTACACGACCAGACCACTATCACAAATCAAACATCTAAACATACTTGAGACAAGGTCTGACTAGGATTTCATCACCTAGCAGATACCTTACCCTTCCTGGTAATCCTACTTGGACTTCACTACCAAGGGGAGAGCCCACTCTGTTCTCTGGCAGTATAAACTCTAGGGGAAGTATATACTGGCTAAGCGACCCAGCTTATCTCTGGGCTCATGAAGTGAGGGGAGCTTGCTCCTTAGCACCAGGCCATGTATAGAACCTGATACAGGCTTTGAGCACTAAAACTAACTCGAAACCAACCTTAGACTACTTCTTCTAGGACCCGTTCTAAAAGCCAACTTCCCAAACACACTCTTCTGAGGCATAAGCCAACAAGACTCTAAAACTTATTCTTAGGAATTAACGTTTAGGGGTTTGCTTGTCTTCATCTATTTTTTTGTCTCTATCTAGTTTTTTGAGCTGGTGAGGTCACATTCTGAGATCTAAAGAACAACTCAGACTTTCTTCTTCTTTCCAAAAACTTTCAGTTTTTTGAGTTGCTGGAAACACACAGTAACCAACCTCAGTTTTTCCACCGATGTCAACAACTGATCTTCACCGACATTGGTTATCTGACTGACATCGGCAACTTTCTTCACCGACATCAGTTTTTCTACTGACATCGGTCACTGTTAAAAACTTCTTCCAAAACAACAAGCTTAAAACCTAACTTTTTTGCTGTTAGACACACATTCTAAGTTTTTGAAACTAAAAAAACATAGTTTCTAGAACTTGACCCTTTTTGCCTTGGATGGTTTTGACATGTAGTCAAACCAAAACTCTTGTTGACCACACAAGGCAACAACCACTTCCACCTTCACCTTTCATATCAATTCCCCTAATGGAGTGTACTTCAGACGCTAAATATTCTCCTGTCCAGTCAACCCCCGATCAATCTCCAATTGTTCCCGAAGGGGATCAAAATTTTGAGAGATTCCTTGACCATAACGTCAAGGTTCTCTAACACTATCTCGCTAAGTGCCAAATGCGAGACTCTTCAATTCAACCAAGTTCTACACCTTATCAGAACTTGATTGTCTCCATCCCACCTACTCTTGCACCCATAAACACAAGAGTAACTACCTACCCTTTGGCTAGTGTTTCCACCATCCAACCACCTTTGGTGACATCAAGCCAAGTTGTGCCTTCTAACTTTATGACATAACCACCCTTGACCTCAACATTAGTCCCTATGACTAGTTACCAATATGTTGCCCCTACACAAGTGCAACCAACTACATCATATGCCCCTCCTAACACCTTCCAAGTCCCTTGCAACCTATGGGGTGCCCCACTTGCAAATCCATCAACCGATCTAATCAAGATGTTGATGGATAAAATGTCTAACCTTGAGACATCCATTTTTGGTTCAAGAAATGTTCTCTCATATGAACAAATTTGTAATGAACCCATTCATCCTTCAGTCCCAATCTGACCATATCCCAGTCAGTGGGAACTTCCCAAGTTTACTCACTTCTAGAGTAAGGAAGACCCACAACAACATCTACGAGCATTCAGAAATGCTTGTTATCTCATAGCACATGATGATGCGTTATTGCTACGCACATTCCCCATGTCGCTTTCTGGTGCTGCCCTCGATTGGTATAAATCTATTACCAGTCACTCCCTTTTCACATTCACCCAACTGGCTCAACTTTTCCTTGACCACTTTTTGATCAATATCACCAAAAAGGTCTCAATCACAGACCTATACTCTATCAGATAGTTTGACGATGAATCCATAGCCGATTTTGTTGCCCGTTGGAGAGGCTTAATCAACCAACTCTCCTTTTCTTTACCTCAACCCAAGCTCATCGAGCTCTTTTCACAGGTGTGTGCCAAACATATTTCATCTACTCTATGGGTTCAAACATTCTGCACCTTTGATGAAGCTTTCACGATGGCTAGAAAGCTTGAACTATGTGCCGTTGAGGAAAACAAAGTCAAATTGCAGAGTAAAAACCCCAACACCAAGTCCAATGACCCTTCTTCATCTAAACCTTCTTCTTCATATTCCAAGTCCAAGGGATTGACAAATGTTGTGGTCCTTAGGCCATCATCTTTGACAACAACCAACCAATCTCAACCTTCCACATCACAAAGCATCACCAAACAATTCCAACAATGATACATACAACGTCAATACACTCCAATAGGAGAGTCATACGCGTCTGTTTTGGATAAACTCATCACGCAGAGGGTCCTCAATCTCCCTCAAATTCGACCACCTCAATTCAACCCCTCAAAACCTATCCCTGCATGGTATAGGGAAAATTACTTTTGTCAATATCATCATGTCAAGGGTCATGACACAGACAACTGCAAACCTTCAAAAACATTGTCCAAGACATGTTAGACAAGGGGGATCTTGTTTTGGATAACCCAAATGCTCTGGCAAACCAAAACATAGACATCTTTAGACAACCATTCCCTAACCATCCCCCTAGTCAAAACAACATTTAGACCATGGCCGATGACCCCCAAGAGCATAATATATGCACGGTCAACACGGTCTTTTCTACCATTCCTAACCAACCTCTCCCATAGTCCAAAGAGGTTATTCAATCTATTTGTCCCCTATAGGTAGAAGAGCCATCTCCTTCTATTTGTCCACCAAAGGTAGAAGATCCCTCTTCTCCTATTTGTCCTCCACCAATGGAGGATAGTCCTCCATCTACCCCTCTTTTATATGTAAGAGAGTCTACCTTGACCTCTCCCATATTAGAGGATGCCTTGACAACACCAATGCCGGCTAGCTCACCCCCATCCCTCTTACTACCAATGGGGGATCATACTTTTCCCACTCCTTGACCACACAAGGAAGCCATGATCATCCCTACGCTCTGTCCAACTAAAGAGCCACAATCTCCAATCCCTTCTCTGTCGAAAGAGGAACTCACTACCTCACCTATTTCAGTCAAAAAAGATCTGGTGAAGGTTGATTTGAACCTTACCCCCCATAATAGTGGTCCTCAAACCAAGCTACAGAAGGCTGCTAAACCACATTGAAGAACTTTTCTCCCACCATCACCATTGCCCTCTATTTTGGGCCCACACCCATCCACCTTAATAGGAGTGCTTCCTACTCCAACACCCAATAAAAATAAATCACCTCCATTATGACCAACACCTAACAAAAACATACCTCCTTCAAAACATCTAATGCCTCCTACCACGAAACTGTCATCTACGCATTTGGCCACACCGCCAAACAAAAGGATGGTACGAAACACTCCCTCAACAGCTTCTAAACAGAAGTCAACTTTTACTACAACACAACATGCAGACCCATTAGCAGGTTCTTACACCTTACTATTACATCAACTTTTACAAACTTCTAACATCACTCTTCTGCCCATCAAACCATTTCAACCTCTCAAACCAAAACTGTCTTGGTTTGATGACACTAAATTTGCCAATATCATCGCACACCCGGGCATGATACTGAGCACTGCTGCGCTCTTAAAGCTATCATCCATCAACACTTGAAAAAGGGCACTCTCCTCATTAAGGACCCCTTTGATAAATCTCCAACACCGTCTCATGTCTCCCAACCCTTTTCACTATCACACTCATCAACTCTCGAATCAAAACCATCTTGGTTCGATGACACTAAATTTTGTGCATATCATTACACACCTGGACATGACACTGAGCATTACTGTGCTCTTAAAGCTATCATTTATCAACACTTCAAAAGGGACACCCCTTTCATTAAGGATCCTCTTGACCACCCTTTCAACAAACCATCGACACCATCCCATGACTCTCAAACATCCTCACCTAAATCAGGAGCCCATCATCAAACTGTGGTTCCTCTACCACCTTCCTCCCCTATATTTGAAATCAACACCATCAATGTGGCCACTAGATCACAAACTATGAAGGATAAAGGGAAAGAGAAGGTTTCTCTCTCTCAAACATATCCATTCATTAAGCCGTCACCACAACCAAAACCCAAGATTACTGTCTTGGGCACATCTCAACCAACTTTTTCCAAGCCAATTCATAACTCCATGGTGAAACAACTTCACCCAACCTCTGTGAAGACATCTTTGTATGACCTCATTCAAAGCTCTCCACAACATTGACAAACCTTGATCAAGGCCTTACAAGCAATGGTGGTCCAACCTGAAGACCCCCAACCATTGACCACTTTAATCAAAACATTACCAACCATTGCCTCCATCACCGTCCCTAATTCTAAGATTCCAAACTCCAACCTGGAAGATCAGGATCTCACCCTCTTAAACTAAGCTTATCAGGCAAAAAGCTTCACAAAATTTATCCTTGCATTACACTCCTTGACAAAGAGAAGCTTCAATGTCTTCTCTCTATCTTATCCAACCATTTCTCAAGCATTCTCCTCATCACCAAAGTAACTGGGAGAATTTGACTCTATACTGACTATCACGACCTCAACCAAACATCGACCGACATCAACCAAAACATGACAACAACACATCATCCAACCAAACATGCCAACAACATATCAACCAACTTCATGTCCAACATCAACCAACATGTGACCAATATGGAGAGAAGTAAACGAGATAAGTTTGCTCCTAATTGGCTTGGACCTTACATCATAACGCACAAGTATGGATTAGGGACTTATCATCTGTCTTCTCTTGAAGGCCAACCAAAACCTGAGCCCCTTAATGCCTTGCATCTACGACCATTCTACTGTTAATCAAGTACTCATTCACTTGATATTTAACTTGAGCTCATCCCTTGAACAATCCCTGTCATTTTAATCCTCATTCCTTTTAACCCTGTTCCCCTACACAAACACTATGTGACCCTTTTATAAAATATGGATGCTTTGTCCTAATAAAAGGGAGCCCTTAAGCTTCTATATTCTTGTCCATGACTACAAATTCTGTCAAAAATAAATTAGGATGTCAAAATATCAAAAAGTCATAAAACTATAAATGCATAGTGCTCCCTTGAAAGACAGCTACATCATCATTATTGTAGCTAATAGACTGCTCCCTTGAAGGACAGCTATTCAAAGCCCTCAAAAACATATAAAGCAAAAATATAGACCACTCCCTCAAAGGATGGCTATGCCTAAAAATCTTTCTACAAACATCACTCTCTTAGAAGCTTCCCGCATCAATTAGCTTCACAAATGACCACAAAACAAGACAACATCCCCACATAGACTTCTCGCATCGATCAGTCTACCAAAAAAAAAGGTCATGAACTAGACTTATAGTCATTCTCAGGGTCTCCTATAAAAAGGGGCAAAGTTATCCCTACTAAAAAGGGTTACCCTATCCTAACATATCACATCACCTACTCAAGGTATTTCGAGCTCATTTTAATGTCAAAGTGATTCGATTAATTCTCTAACACAACCAATGGTCGATGATGTAATGCATGAACGGGGCTTTTGTTTTTAAAAACCCCCTACCTATGCTATCATTATGGTCCTTGTCAATGAAAGAACAATGTGCCTTTCACTTCTTATAGATACCTTTGTCACATTCAACCATATCATTTTCTCAACCAAACCAAACCAACCCAAACATTTCCAAGACCACTCACACTATCATAGCCGATTCACACTAGTTTCTATGGACAACAATACACATGGAAACTATCGACCACACAATTTATGTCAAGCATAAACCATTACTTGCTGAAGCATAAATAATCTCATTTCATTTTTAGCATCCATCCATCACTAATATGGAAAATTGCTAGGGGTGAAAGACCACTTAACAAATGTTACAAAATACACCATTACATATGGAAAAGGCTGTAACATCATCATACCCTCATCATTTCTAACCTGACCAAACCAACCTATCAACCAGCCTGAACTACATTGGTATGAGGCCCTTCAAACAAGGGCTATGTAGGCAGCACTCAGATGACATGACATCTTTTGAGGTTAGCTCTGCCACATCCGTTTATTCATCTACTTGATGGACAAACCATATTACCTTTAAACATGACTTAACCTAGTCCAACCCATCCATAACCAACCCTCTTCCTCCCTTTTTAGAGAGACCTACATTGGCCTGAGGCCCTTCAAATAGGGGCTATATAGGCAGCACTCAATTGACACGAGGTCTTCTGAGGTTAGCTCAGCCATTCCTTCATCCGTCCATCTAATGGACCAACTATCTATCTCGACTTGACTCAACCAATGACTATGGAGATCGCAACTATCTCCTCAGACCACGACCATTTTCGAGACAGCTTTGCCTTAGTTGTTTTGATTGCATATATGCTACCTCACGAATGGTTAGCAAAATTGTCCACAACCCACATTTCGACCCTCACAAGTATTGGATCATGAGCAAGTTGATCCCCACTACTTGTGACATTTTTTGTGTTTTGTAGGAGCACTTCCTAGGCCCAAGATACTTGGAACACGACGACCATTGGAGCACAACTTGGATCGCATAACCCAATCAACTACGACTAAATGCTGGGGACCGATTATTTTGATTTTAGCACTCCTTGACCTTTGCCTATGACCATTTGACTTGACCATCTCATGAAGTGGTATACACACAATCTCAACTTTTGTAGCATTCACACTCAAACTTCACCATATCCATCCACTATATATCAAATCGGCACCCGATTTCAGGTTCCCTTCCCTCAACTTCTGCTTTGAGGGGGAATACATCATCCCATAATCAAGGCAGCCTACTCTTATTTTTATCTTGTAGTTCACCAGAATAACCAACAGGACAAAAGCGACCTTATCCCATACCTGGGGCAACTTACTCCTATTTTTGTCTTGCAGTTCATCAGAACAACAAACAAGACAAAAAGGGGCAAATGTAGACACCAAAATTGTGTCTACTCCTTCGTCGACTCCCCCTTGGTCCCCTTGGTCCACTTCTAACACATTCCTAACCCACACACTTATTAATTTAAAATAATTATTTATTTTGAATTAATAACACCCCCCTTGACACCTCATCCATGACACCTCACCCTTGGACACACCCTGCCTTGGATACCTCCCCTTGGATGCCTCCCATCACCCTATGACCAATTTATGACCTATTTCAACCCTCCCACTAACCTCTCATGCCTATTAAACCTACCTTCGACCATTTTACCATGACCACTGAACTCGACAGACGGAGGAACAGATAAAAGGCTAAAAATAGCCTTTTTACCCATCCTCTAGCTGCTGACGTCGGTCAACCATCAGCCGATGCCAACAGAATCACTGACATTGGTTGCTTAAAACCAACTTGCAAGCCAAATGGAAAACTAATCACAAACCTGAACACTAATTCTCTTGCTCCAAGTTCCAAGTTCTCTTGCTCCTCAACTCCTTGCAGGCATCAGCATCCCAACAGCACTCTCCAGGCTCAGAAACTCGGCATCAGTCACTCTGCACCAGATTGAAGGTTGCACGAAGTCTCTCACATCTGCCATAATGAAAACAGACCTCTTGCACTTTTGGTTCTCTACAAGAGCTAAGTATTTCTATTGGTTTTTATTTCAGTACTCTTAGGATACATTAGTAATTAGTCCATTGTCCATTTCTAAGCACTGTTGACACAACCCAACCTATCCTTCCTGAAAAAGGCTAAAAAGCCTTCCCTCATCTTTATCTCCCTTTCACCCATTTGATCCCCTTTTTAGGCCATACTCTTTGCCCTGCAAACCCTGCACAAACCGTTAGACTCCCACAGACATCCCAAACCATTTTGTTGATCATAGACAAAGTTGAAACTCGCCCAGAACCTGTTCAAGGCAA
This sequence comes from Torreya grandis, assembly GCA_037957365.1. Taxonomy (NCBI): domain Eukaryota; kingdom Viridiplantae; phylum Streptophyta; class Pinopsida; order Cupressales; family Taxaceae; genus Torreya; species Torreya grandis. The sequence continues at coordinate 3,574,624 of JARHVA010000775.1, read as the reverse complement.
TTGCCCTGACTGACATTGACCATTTCCCCTATCGACATCGACAGACTAACTGACGTCGGCAACCTTAACCAACTGACAATGGTAGACTAACTGGCGTCGGTGACTGTGAGAGGTAGACAGCAGAATATAGGTACACATTATCTTTATTTCTTTTGTTTAGCCTTTCATTATTTCTCTTTCTAGTAGCATTCTTTTATCAACTAGTGGACTGTCATCCCACAAGGAAGTCTTTGTACTTATGGGACCGAGCTTTGCTTGGCAGTCCACCATATACATATCTAACACCTTCTTTGTTTTACTTTTCTTCTTATCTAACAGGTGTCATCCTCCATAGCCAAAGAGGAGTCCCTCCAATCATCTGGATAACGGTGCGCAAACTTCATCTAGGTACGTACAAACCCCTGACCATTTTATCTTAGTTTCTTATTCCTTTTGAATGTGAAAAGTGAAAATAGTTGGAAATAATCTTCTTACCCAGATGTATTCCAAATCTAAGAAGGGTACCAACATATTTATCCAAACCCTCATAAGCTCCCCCAGATTGTTCTAACTTCCTCAAAATATCCAACCTTTCCATTCTCAAGTCAAGGATCTATAAATAAATAAATAACTAAATTTAGTTCTAGATCATCCTCTTTGCCATCCTCCTCTTCCCACCTAGCTCCCAAATTTGAACTCCTTCCCTTGTTCCTTTTGTTGCTCAACTCCATTATTTTAATACTGGTTAAAAACACTACACCAACCACAATAATACTTGACACGAGGTAAATCAAGTACATTATAATAATATATAGTAAATAAAGTGTACTAGGGCAAAAATGAAATAAATAAAGTACCTAAAATTATAAATTATGAATATAAATGAAAGAGATAAGATGTGATAGCTAAATAGTTGTTTTTAACTAACCTAAATGCTAAGAGTTGCTAAAAACATAGAGAATAGGGTCCTAAAATAGTTCAGAATAAACCCCATAAATTAGGTGATGATATGAGACAGTGATTGAAAATTAAATGTCTCAAAAACAACAAGACCAAATCCATATTTTGAAAGTGGATCTATAGATCCCCACAACCCAAAAATGTTTTGGATCCCTTCACCAATAGTTAATGTCCAAAAACCTCTTTTAATTATATAAATAAGCACACACAAATGTTATAATAATCTCTCCTTGTTGTAACCCTAATCTAACCTCAATACCTATAAATACATCCAAGATAATATGAAATATGCAATGTTATTATCTTGTGTCCCTTGAGTAGGGGTTGATCTACATGCTAATGCTGAAAATCAAGGCTTAATATAGTTATATGCATGCAAACGAGTGAACCATCCTAGTGAGTGAGAGAAGCCTCCACCTTCACTCCATATTATAACAAATGAAGATATATGTTCTTTCACTTAAGCCTTTTCTTGGTCCAAGTATATGAAAAAAAATAAACTTTGTAATAACATAATATAATATTTGTGATAAATGTAGCTCCATTCACTTACTAATTATTATTTAAATTACTTAAGATGCCTATATATATATATATATATATATATATATATATATATATAAAATTAAAATTAGGGACCAATTGGTGCACAAGATAACATAATAAAAGAGGGAAAATATATAAAAAAATAGGGCCCATGCAATGGAAAAATTAAAACAAGGGATAAAGGACCTACAAAAATAAATCAACCACTTTCAAATTATTATGAAAATAGTCAAACCATTTTCAAGACAGTTTTAAAATAGTCAGAAACTAGAAAAAACAAAAGAAGAAAAAGAAAAAGGATCTCAAAACATAAATAAACATAAAAGAGAGAGAAAACTAAAAAGAGAATCACATGGAAAAATATAGAAGAAATGAGAAGGAAAACATAAAAAATAATTTTTTTATGTACCAAATAAGAACCAATAATCCATATGCATAAAATCACAATAATAAAATCTAATTATAAGGTTTATATTAAAATTGTCTATCAACACCCACCTTCTCTCTCAACATAATTTTTTTCTTGATCATCTTTTCTCAATATTGAATTTCAAATAATAATTTTAAATGCTTCCTTTCCCTCTTATATCTTTAAGTGCATTTAATGATTTTACCTACCTCTTTCATTTTATTATATGCATAATCATCTCCTAATAATGACATTTCCATCCTCTTCATATGCATTATCTTCACATATTCTTGGGTCATCTACACCTTCCTCATGTAACTTTACCCCATGCATTCAAGCTTAAAAACATGCTTCTTGATTTAAATAAATGTGGATAAGGGATAAATAACCTAAACACAATGCGCTAAAACTAATGCACAAGGGATATTATTGATATGACAATCCAAAACAACAACTAATCTACCTCATGATGATTAATTAAAAACAAAATAATAAAAGGGTGAGAACAAGTAAAACTATGTAAAGTAAGAGCAACACACTTGAAATATGACACACTTGAGTAGAATCTTTGGATTTTAGAACTAGATCTAGGATGTGCAAGTCTTTGTCAACTTTGTATGAAATTTAGAGATTTGTTTCTATATGGACCGATTCGATGCACATTTTCTATTACCACCAAATGTACCTAGGTTGGATTTGGTAGTTGAATGTGCCTTACCTATAATAATTATAAATATTTTTATATGTACCAAATCTCTACTTCAATCACTTTCATATTATGATATTTTCCTAATAAGTGTGTAGAGTGATGTCATATAGTCACGTGTTTTTAATTTTTAGAATTCATGGGTAGAATTATCTTATTTATATTCTCAAATTTATTCATTAAAATTTATTAAAAGATGAAAAATTAAAGGGTTATTTGGTATTAAGAAACCATCAAGGTTTTTTAACTCCATATCCCACATTCTTAGAATCAAAACCAATGTAGTTTTAGTGTAGTGTGAATGAATATTTTAAGTAACAACTTGTGTATTCTCTTCCCAAGTTGAGATGAAACTATATGCACAATTTTCATATCTTTATTTAGTTACAAAATGTATCTAAACCTACACTATGCTTAGACTTGAAGTGATAGATATTTCCCTTTGACACTTGATGTTAAAATGCCTCTATGAGGTATTGTATATCTAGCCTTCATAAATTTGAATTAGGTACCTATTGGTGCATAAGCCTACCTAATAATAAGGAAAAAATAAGCCTATAAAATATTCCCACACAAGCAAAAAAAAAGGGATGGGGTAAAATTACCCACAAAAATAACAAGGATAAATTTGGTAGCTTGCCAAATTTACCTAGAGTAGATTCGATGGACTACCAAATATGCCCCAGAGGAAAAATACAATAGAAAACAAAGAGAGGAAGAAAATAGAGGAGAGATAAAGATAAAGGATGGGATCTCCAGAGCCAAAAAAAAATAAGAGATAAAATATAAGAAAGAGGGTAAGATGGGGCCACACAAAGAAAAAATACAAGATAAACACATTGGAAAAGTGCTAATAAGTACATAAACTAAAACAATTAAATATATATACAAAGTGACACTAAAAGTATTGTAATAATAAGCATTGTAAAAAAATTAAGTGTATACATTATTCCCCTACTTTGATGTGTGCATGTAAGTGAATTCATGCATGTGTCAAAATAAAATAATATATAATTGAAGCATATACCTTGACTTACCCATGAAATAAGATTGAAATGTTTGTATGCATCCATCCAAACCTTGATTGTTTGAAAAATATGGTATACCTATGAGTAATGACCATATACCTAGAAGTAGTTAATGCTATATCAACTCAATGCAAAATATAGTAACTTCAAATAATTAAAATAAAAAAATGACCATAAGAATGACTACACCTCATGGTACTCAAATGATGTTACCACAATTGAAAAACAAAAATATATTCTGACTATATGTAGACACCAAAATTGTGTCTACCCCTTGTTCCTTTCTCCCCCTTTAGTCTCCTTTGGTCCACTTCGACACTCTTAACCCATGTCTTATTAATTTGAAATAATTATCTTATTTTAAGTTAATAATTCCCTCTCCCTTGCCACCTCACCACCCTAGGATGCCCTTCTTTGGATTCCCTTCATCCCCCCATGACCCATTTATGACCTATTCCTCATCCTCGCACCCATTTAACCCCTCTCGATCATTTCTTACCCTGCCACTTAAACCTGACAGTTGGGAAAATGGATGAAAGGCTATTTTTAGCCTTTTTCCTGCCTTCCAGATGCTGACGTCGATCAACTGTCGACCGACGTTAGCGGTATTGCTGGCATTGATTTCCTTCATAACGGTTTCTGCGTCCTTTATCCCTCCCTTCGCCCCTGCTCTTCATCGGACTCTTGAATCTTACACTATGATCAATCAATCGGCCAATCTTTCCACTAGACCTCTCACTCTCTCCCTCAGGTACACACAGTAGGCTTCTACACTAGTAAGCACAACAGGTATCAGGAGCCTCACCTTGCAAAAGTCTTCTACATCAACAACAGGTACATCAGCAACCTAACCTCCTACACTTCTTCTTCAGTAGGCAAGAGGTAAGTACTCTTTTGTTATGTCATTTTCAATAGCTTAGAATATCTCTGTAATCAGTTTTCTGTTTATTGCTTCTAAGCCATACTATCACCAGCCTAATCTTGAATCCTTATCTCCCTGTCTCCCTATTGCCTTTGTCTTCTGTTGGGTCCCTCTTTCAGACCATTCTTTCTGCCTGGAAAAACCCTATACAGAGCATTCAACTAGACTCTCAGACCCAGACCCCCAGACCATTCAACCAGACCCATAGCCTTTCTCAGACCCATCCATAGACCAAAAACTCATCCAGACCTCGTCCACAGACTACTTCCCCCATCGACGTCGGTAGACCTTGACAACTGACGCTGGTAGGACCACCGACATCGGTGACTATGACTAGGCCGAAAGCAACATTCAGGTAAGCATTTGCTCCTATTTTTCTATTTTAGTCTTCAATCATTTCAGTCTTTTATCACTCTACCTTTTATCATATATTACTTTTATCAATCAGTGGGTTGATATCCTTCAAGCTTTTGCTTCTGGGATCAAGATTTTGCTTGGCAACCCACCATCTCCTCATCTAACGCCTTCTTTGTCTTAGTCTCTTTCTTCTGTAGGTGTCATCCTCCACAACCAAAGAGGAGTTCTCACAACGTCTAGATAACGGTGTGCATGACTTCATCCAGGTACATACAAGCCTTAGACCATTCTTCTTAGTTTCTTATTCTCTCTTTGAATGTAAAAAGTGAAATCATATAGAAACATTTTGGCACGCCTGGTGCGACCTTAGGGTCGTCCTTGGGTTCCTTTTCTTTTTGTTCATATAGGTGCATTAGGTTTCTCCCTTTTCACCTCTTTCTTCTCTTCTAAACGACATCATAAGCAGGATTAAAAAGAACCTTTCTTCCTTTTCTTGCATCTCAAACTAGTCAAAAGTCATATTCTTCAACTCTTTCTCAACTTGTTTTCATTCGAACTCACATTTAGACTTGGGCTTAAAACACATTGCATATCATTTCTTCTTGTTTACATTTCTTAGTCCACACCTAGTAATTAATAACCACATATTGAATTAATCGTAGTCCACTTTATGTTACACAACCAAATCACTTGCACAAATCAAACATCAAAACTCACCTGAGACAAGGCCTGACTGGGATTTCATCCCCCAGTGGATACCTTACCCGTCCCAGCAATCCCACTTGGATTTCATCACCAAGGGGAAAGCCCACTCTGTTCTCTGGCAGAGGATAATCTCTAGGGGAAGTATATTTTGGCTAAGCGAGACCAGCTTATCACTAGGCTCGTGAAGTGAGGGGAGCTTGCTCCTTAGCACTAGGCCATGTACGAAACCTAACCCAGACTCTTGAGCACCTAAACAAACCTGAAAGCATCCATAGACTACCTCTTCTAGGACCCTTCTAACAGCCAACCTCCCTTAACATCACTTTAAGGCATAAGCCACACGAGCTTAATAATTTATTTCTAGGGATTTAACGCTTAGGCTCTGCTTGTGTTCTTCATTTTTTCTATTCCCATCTGCTTGTTTTGAGCTAGTGAGGACATTCTTCTTCCTTTTTTTCCAAGAATCTTCAAATTTTCTAAGTTTCTGGAAACCACAGTCACCGGCATCAGCTTTACCACCGACATCAGCCATCTTCCCTCTCCGGCATCAGTTATCTAACCGACGTCGGCCATATATTATCACCGACATCAATTTTTTAATCGATGTCAGTCACTGTCACAGTCCTTTTTTTAAAAAAACAACAGCCTAAAACCCGACCCTTTTTCTGCCAAAACCACATTTTGAGTTTCTAAAACTGAAAAGACATAGTTTTTAGACCCTGACCCCTTTTGCCTTGAATGGTTTTGACACGCAGTCAAACCAAGGCTCTTCTTGACCACGCTAGCCATCAACCACTTTCGTCTTCCCGTCCATAGCCAGTCCCCTAATGGAGTTCCACTCGAAGACCGAAAGAACTTCTACTTGACTGACCCCGACTCAGACCCCCATTGTTCCTAAAGGGGACCAAGATTTTGAAAGATTCTTGGACCTCAATGTCAAAGCCCTCCAGAACTATCTCATGAGGAACCCAACGCGAGATCTTTCGAGTGAAGCAACAGTAACATCAACACCATCTACTACCCAGCCTTTTGCCTCAACCATTAACTCGACCATGGCCAATATGCAAAGTTTGGCCTCCCCATCTATTTTTATACCAACCTCCATTGGGGTTCCATTACCCCCTCAACCACCCACAATTCAACCAAATTCTACATCATACCAGAACTTGATTATCTCGACTCCACACACTCTCACACCCATAAATGCAGGAGTGCCTACCTATCCTTCTACCAGTGCCACCATTCAACCACCTCTAGCGGTATCTAGTCAACTCCTACCCTCTACCTTCATGACGCAACCACCCCTAGCTTCCACATCTATCCCAACAACTAGTTATACATACGTTACGCCCCTACAAGCACAACCGACTACGTCGTATGCCTCTTCTAGCCTCTTTCAAGTGCCCTACAACCAAGGGGGTGCTCCACCCACAAATCTATCAGTAGACATCATCAATGTGCTGATGGACAAAATGTCTAGTCTTGAAGCTTCTATTTTTGGTTCACACAATGCCCTCTCATATGAGCAAATTTGCAACGAACCCATCCATCCTTCTGTCCCGATCTGACCATACCCCAACCAATGGGAGGTTCCTAAATTTTATCTTTTTAAGAGTAAGGAAGACCCACAACAACATCTACGGGCATTCAGACATGCCTGCTATCTCATAGCCCACGATGATGCGTTACTTCTACGCATGTTCACCATGTCACTTTTTGGCCCTGCTCTTGACTGGTATAGCTCTCTTACTAGACATTCTATCTTTTCATTCCCTCAACTCGCCTAATTATTTCTCGACCATTTTTCTATCAATATCACCAAACAAGTCTCGATCACAGACCTTTGCTCCATCAGGCAATTTGACGACGAATCAATAGTTGATTTTGTCACCCGTTGGAGAGGCTTGATTAACCAGCTCTCCTTTTCCTTGCCTCAACCTGAGCTCATCGAGCTCTTTTCTCGAGCATGTGCCAGCCACATCTCTTCTACCTTGCAAATTCAAACATTCCACACTTTCAACGAAGCTTTCACCATGGCCTGAAAGCTTGAACTCTACGCCATTAAAGAAGATAAGGTCAAATTGCGTAATACTAATGCAAAAGCCAATGACCCTTCTTCCAGACCTTCTTCTTCCCACTCCAAACCCAAAGGAGTGGCCAACACTGTGGTCATTAGATCACCATCTTTGACAACAAGCAACCAATCTTAACCTTCTACATCTCTAAGCATCACCAAACAATTCCAACAATGGTACATCCAGCGTTCATACACTCTGCTGGGAGAATCATACGCTTCTATTTTGGAAAAACTCGTCAAGCAGGGGGTCCTCAATCTCCCTCCAATCCAACCACCCCAATTCAACCCTTCAAAAGCCCTCCCTACATGGTATAGGGAGGCCGAATTCTGTCACTATCATCGCATCCATGGCCATGACATCGACAATTGACAAACCTTCAAAAACATCATTCAAGACATGATAGATAGGGGTGTTGTCATCTTGGACAACCCGAACACCCCACCCAACCAACACATAGATATCTTCAAACAATCCTTTCCTAATCATCTGCCTACCCAAAACCATGTCCAGACCATGGCCAATAGTTCCCATGAGCATGATATACACACGGTTAACATAGTCTCGCCTCTTGTCCCTGACCAACCTCCTTCACAGGTGGAAGACCCTTCTTCCCCTATTTCTCTTCCATAGGTAGAAGAATCTTCTTCTCCTATTAGTCCTCCATCAACCTCTCTTATATTGGGGGACGCCTTGACCATGCCAACGCCATTAGCCCCACCTCCAATGGAAGACCATACCTTGCCTACTCTATTTCTATACGATATTCATTTTTTACATTCAAAAGATAGAAGTAAGAAACTGAGAGATATGGTCTAAGGCTTGTATGTACCTAGATGAAGTCGTGTGCACCGTTATCCAGACATTGTGAGAACTCCTCTTTGGTTGTGGAGGATGACACTTGCAAGAGAAAGAAACTAAGACAAAGAAGGCGTTAGATGGGGAGATGGTGGGTTGTCAAGCAAAAGCTTGATCCCAGAAGTACAAAGACTTCCTTAAGGGATGTCAACCCACTAATTGATAAAAATAATGTCTAATAAAAGGCAGAATGATAAAAGACTAAAATGATAAAAAACTGAAATAGAAATAGAAGCAAATGCTTACCTGAATGCTACTGGCAGTCTGATCACAGTCGCCAGTGTCGGTGGTCTTACCAGCATCGATTGTTAATGTATGCTGATGTCAGTTAATCTGTCGACATCGGTGGGGGCAATAGTCTCTGTGGTCATCATTGGTCAGGACAGTAGTTTTAGATAGAGTCAGGATGAGTCTTTGGTCTGTGGATAGGTCTTGAGTCATGCAGAGTGGTCTAAAAGGGGTCTGGGTCTGGTTGGGGGTAGTCTCAGAGTCTATGCAGAGATGTAGGGGAGTTAAATGGACATAATATGAAATTAATAGAAGGGTAGAGGGGGTCTTCTAGCCTCTCTGGGAAGAGTAGGTCAGGTCTGTGGTCTGGTTGATAGTATGGTCTAGGGTCTGGGAAGGGCAAGTCGGGTCTGTGGTCTAGTTGATAGTCTGGTTTGGGGGAGATATTATTTACAAGCAAATAATTGAGAACATAATGAAAACACAGACAAAATACATACCCATGTCTTGTTGAAGGAGTGCCTGCTGATGTTTGTACCTATTGTTGGTGTAGAAGACCGATGCAGAATCTTTGCTATTGTTATAGCTTGCTGTGGGTGCCAGAGAGAGAATATCAGAGAGGTCTGATTCACATTCAGGTTCTTGGTTCGAAATATTGATTGATGATTGATGATGTCGGGCTAGCTAAGAGAGAGGACCCAATAATGAACGAAATACCATTATGAAGGGAACTGACGTTGACAATATCACCAACGTCGATCGACAGGTGACCAACGTCGGCAGCTAGAACACAGGAAAAAGGCTAAAAATAGCCTTTTATCCACTTTCCCAACTACTGGGTTAAAGTGTCGGGGAGAAAAACATTCGAAGGGAGTGTTTATGGGCGCGGGAGGAAGTGTTAGGGGTGTGTTTAGGTAATTAGGGTTTTAACAAGGGGTGAGGTGGTAAAAGGGGGTAATTAAATTAAATTAATTGTTTTATTTAATAATGGAGGGGATGAGGGTTAGGAATGGACAAAGAGGACCAAGGGGGAGGACAACCAAATGGGTAGACATGATTTTAGTGTCTACATTTGCCCCTTTTTGTCTTGTTGGTTGTTCTTGACGAACTGCAAGACAAAAATAGGAGTTGGTTGCCCCAGGTATGGGATGAGGTGTTCCCCCCTCAAAGCGAGAGTCGAGGGAAGGGAACCAGAGATCGAGTGTCGATTTGACAGAGAGAAGAAAGGGTCAAGAACGAGTGTGAACGCAGCAAAGGGCAAGATTGCATGTATACCACACCACGTGGTAGGTAGGTCAAATTGTCATGGTCAATGGGTCGAGGAGTGCTAGAATCAAAATAACTATGCCCCAGCATGTAGTCATAGTTGATTGGGTCATTCGGTCTAAGCTGTAGCTCCAATGGGTCATTGTGTTCTAGGTTTCCTGGGTGCAAGAAGTGCTCCTAGAAAACATGAAAAAAGCACAAGCACGAGGGATCAATGCGCTCACAATCCGATACTCATGAGGGTCAGGTGACAATTGGCCAACTAGGCATGAGGCAACAAAGGCAATCAAAACAACCAAGGCAGAGTTGTCTCGAAAGGGGTCAGAGGAGATAGTTGCGATCTCTAAGGTCGAGCGGTCGATGGACGAAGGCAAAAGTAAACACAAGGGTGCCCCAGGGGGCGAAGATCAACTGGTCAAGAAAACTGACTGATAGGGGGGCATGATTGGGGGGCAATGGGATGAAAAAGGAGGTTTGAGGGCCACTGACGTTGGTTAGAAAATTGACGTCAGTGGCCAAAATGGACTGATGGTGGCAGAAATTGGCCGACTTCGGTGCCCTAGGGCACACCGATGCTGATGTCAGTGGCCTGCCAAATCTGACAAAACTAGATTGGCAGCCCACCAAAAGTCATTTGTGATTGTGCTAAAGTGAAAAAAGGAGCTCTGGAGTGATTGGGTGAATAAGTCTTAAAGTTGACCGATGCAGTAGTGTGAGGTGGCAGGGCGAGATTGGGTGAGAAAGGGAGTGAGTTAAAGTTGGATTGGAGGTTATAGAAGCTGTTGTGGGCCAACGGGGGTGTTGAGAGAAAGTGACAAAGAGGATGACCGAGCTAACCCCAAAAGACCCCATGTCAACTAGGTGCTGCCTACATAGCCCTTATCCTAAGGGCCTTAGGCCAATATAGTTCTCCCAAAGAGGGAGGAAGAGTCAAAGTGGTTGATTGCTTGTGGTCTAGGTCAAGTCACAAGTTAGAAGAGGATAGGGTTTGTCCATCAGGTAGATGAACAAATGCGGGTGGTTGAGCTAACCCCAGAAGACAATCGTGTCATCTGAGTGCTGCCTACATAGCCCTGATTGAAAGGGGCCTCAGACTAATGTAGTTCAGGTTAGGAGACAAAGAGGTCAAGAGTTGGTCTTGGTCAAGAGAATAGTCTAGCACGTCCATATGTCTGAGGAAACATGCTTGAAATGATGAAAAGAAGGCAAAGGCTGTTCACCCTTAGCAATTGTCCACATTAAGTGATGGATATATGCTAAAAAATGAAGTGAGTCTATTTATGTGTCAACAAGTAATGGTTTATGCTGAACATAAATTGAGTAGTCGAGAGTTTCCATGTACATTGGTTTCCATAGAAACTAGTGTGAATAGGTTAGGTGAGTGGTTTGAGCTGAGTGTGACAAATGATATAATGTGACAAAAGTGTGAAAAAAGGTAAAAAGCATAATCACCCTTTCATTGACAAGGACTAGAATGGCAGCATAGATAGGGGTTGTTAGAACTAAGAGCCCCATTCATGCATTACGTCGTTGACCAGATGTTGTGTTAGAACGGTAATTGAATCACTTTGACATTAAAGTGAGCTCGAAGTCCCTTGAGCAGGTGTTAGGATAGGAGGAAATAGGGTAACCCATTTTAAGAGCAGAGATAACCTTGCCCCTTTTTATGGGAGACCCTGAGACAACTATAAGTCAAGTCCATGACTCATTTTTTTTTTTTTTTGGCACAGACTGATCAATGCAAGAAGCCTATATAGAGATGTTGTTGTGCTTGGTGGTTAGTTGTGAAGCTGATCAATGTGGGAAGCTTCTAAGATAGTGATGTTTATTGCCAGATTAGTCATAGCCATCCTTCAAGGGAGTGGTCTAGATTTTTGCTTAATATAAGGGCTTTTGAATAGCTATCCTTCGAGGGAGCAGTCTATTAGCTAGAGCAATGATAGTACAGTTGTCCTTTGAGGGAGCAGTCTACCTTTTTAATTTGATATTGATATGGTGACTGTGGATATTTGACATCTTGATTTATTTTTGATAGAAATTTGAGTCATGGATAAGACTATGGAAGTTCAAAGGCCCCCTTTTATTAGGACAAAGCATCCGTACTGTATAAAAGGGTTATAGAGGAATTGTTAAGAGGAATAGGGATGAAAGGAATTAGGACTAAAAGGATGGGGATTGTTCAAGGGATGAGCTCAAGTTAAATGTCAAGTGAATGAGTACTCGACTAGCAGTAGAACGGTCACAGATGCAACGCATTAAGAGGCTCAGGTTCTGGTCATCCATCAAGAGAAGACAAACGATAAGTCCCTGATCCATACTTGTGTGTGATGATGAAAGGTCCGAGCCAATTAGTGGAAAACTTGCCTCATTTACTTTGCTCCATATTAGTCACATGTTGATTCTCTTTAAGGATGAGGTCTCCAATATTGAAATCTCGTTCTCACAAATTTTTGTCATAGGCTCGCTTGATGCGATTTTGATAGACATGGAGATGATTAAGGGCAGCAAGATGGCGCTCATCAAGTAACTCAAGTTGAGCTAAGCAATCTTGATGAAAGTCATCATTAGAAAGGATGTCATGTAGAGAAATGTGGAGAGATAGGATCTATACTTCAAGAGGTAGGACAGCCTCTGTTCCATACACGAGAGAGAAAGGGGTAACACCCGTAGAGGTTTGGATGCTAGTGCAGTAGGCCCACAAAGCGAAGGGAATGTGAATATGCCAGTCCCTTCATGTGTCGTTGACCACCTTCATGAGAATTTTAGTGAGAATTTTGTTGGAAGCCTCGGCCTGCCCATTTGCTTGTGGGTAGTAAGGCGAAGAGAAACTGAGCTTGATGCTAAATGAGTCGCATAGCTTTTAGATAGTTTTATTTTTGAAGGACTTGCTGTTGTCGGTGATGATCTTATGAGGGACACCGAAATGATAGATGATGTGGGTGCTGATGAAGTCAATGATCTTATCGACTTTTATGGAGACAAGAGGAATGGCTTCTACCCACTTGGTGAAATATTCAGTGGCTGTGATGATGGATTGATGACAAAGAGACAAGTGGGGGTTAATCTCACCGATGAGATCTAAACCCCACTGAGAAAAAGGCTAGAAATCCTAAGCAATTTATAAGGCATGGCTGGGGAGTTGAAGCAAGTTAGAGTGTTGTTGACACTTGATGCAACACCAAACATAGTCGCTACAGTATTGATGAAGGGTAGGCCAATAATAGCCTAGATGAAGGATGCACTTGGCAACTAAATTCTCACTGAAATGTCCACCACAAATCCTATCGTGGACTTGCTTAATGGCCTGAGATGCTTCAGTGGAGGTGAGACAGCGAAGAAGGAGGCCGTCGAAGCCTCACTTATAGAGAAGACCCCCTAGCATGGTATAGCAAGCAGTACGCACGATAAAAGCTCACCGCGCATTGCTAGAGAGGTTGGGAAGAATGACAGAAAAAGATAAGAAGTCCACAAGTTGCTTATACCAATCATCTCGTGGGCTAGAGTCTATAGTGTTGACATGATTAATGTTAAGAGAGATATAGGAAGGCAATGACACACGATGCACTGTGACAAAAAGTCTAGATGCAGATGAGGAAGATGGGATATGCGAAGCGAGAGAAGCCATGGTGTCAGCAAACTTATTCGTGGATCGAGGAACAGTCTATAGGAGTTAATGGTCGAAAGATGCAAGGAGAATGTCAGTACAATTTTTGTACCTTTGCAAAATTTCATTTTTATAGAGGTATGAACTGTTGACCTGATTGACGATGAGCTGCGAGTTGCCGAAGATGTTGATGGACTTGATGCTGAGAGACAGGGCGGTCTGAAGTCCCAAAATTAAGGCCTCGTACTCGGCCATATTATTGGTGCAATCAAAGTCAAGCTTAAAAGATAGAGGCATGGGCTCCCCTTCGAGTGGGATGAGAATGACCCTAACACCCCCACCGAGTTGACATTTGGAGCCGTCGAAGAACATGGTCATCTGATAGACGGTATCATTGGTGGAAAGCACGGTGATAGATTCGTCAAGAAACTCACACTGCAGAGGTTGATTGTCAGGAAGAGGGGCATCTGCCAGTTGGTCAGCGATGGTTTGCCCCTTGATAGATTTTTGCTAGATGAATTTGAGGTCAAACTCAGCAAGTAGCATGAGCCACTGAGCCATACGTTGATTCTGATATGGCTTGGAGTGCATATACTTGAGAGAGTCGGTGTGGGTGATGACAAAGGTCTTGTGTTTAAGAAGATAATGGCAGAGCTTGGTAGCGGCAAAGACTAATGCCAAACAGAGTTTCTCAGTATGGGTGTACTGAGTTTCATAGTCGATTAGTGTTTGGCTGATATAATAGACTGCTTGTTCACGGTGATGCTCATCTTGATGCGCGATCATGGCACCTAACGAATGATTAGTGGTTGAGATATAAAGGTAGAAGGGTTGGTCATCTTTAAGTGGAATGAGGACTGGTGGAGAGACCAAATAGCGTTTAAGGGCTTCAAAAGCCTCTTGACAGTCCTTATCCCATGTAAAAGAGACATCCTTCTTAAGGAGATGATGAAAAGGTTGGTAGCATTCAAAAAGTTGTGAGATGAAATGATGAATGGATTAGAGCTTCCTTTGCAAACTATGAAGCTACTTGAGATTGGTCGGGGGCAGCATTTTGAGGATAGCACAAATCTTGGTGGGATCTATCTCGATGCCACGAAAAGAAATGATGAAGCTGAGAAGCTTACTAGAGAGGACCCCAAAGACACATTTCTTGGGGTTAAGGCAAACATTGTATTGAACAAGATGAGAGAAGATGATCTTGAGAATGGTCAGATGGTCACGACGAAGCTTGGACTTGCCTAGTAGGTCATCCACATAGTCTTCCATGATTTTATGGAGGAGATCATGGAAAATGTAGGTCATGGCACGCTGATAAGTGGCACCTACGTTCTTCAAGCTGAAAGGCATGACTCGATAGCAGAAAGTCTCCCATGGGGTAATGAAAGTGGTCTTGTGCTGATCTTTCAGAGCAATCAAGATTTGATTGTATCCTGAAAACCCATCCATGAGAGATAGCATCTCATGGCCGACCGTGAGATCAACAAGCTGGTCAATGTTAGGAAGAGGAAAGTCATCTTTGGGACAAGCTAAGTTAAGGTCACAATAGTCTATGTAGATCCAGATCCCCCCAGTCACCTTGGTGACTGGGATGATGTTAGAGACCCACTGCAGATAATCGATGGGCTAGATGAAGGAGACAAAAAGGAGGTGCTGAAGCTCCTCTTTAACAAGGAGGGCAACATGAGGATGCATCTTTCAAAGCTTTTGCCTGACAGGCTTAGCCTCTGGTTTGGTGACAATGTTATGGGTAGCGATGGTGGGGTCGATGCCAGGCATGTCACTGTAAGTCCAGGCAAAGGCCTTGCTATTGTCAAAGAGGAACTGGGTATAGTCAAGCTGCTCCTGAGTGTCTAAAGATTGGCCAATCTTTAAGACATAAGGAACATCGAAAGAAGGAAGGTTGATGTCAATGGTTGATTCATTTAACATAACCTGGGTCTCAGAAGGGAGGGAGTGCTGGATGAAAGAGTCATCGGCACCCATGTAAGAAAGAATGGCATCGTCGTCAATGCAGTGGACAGTGTGAATGGTCATTGACTCATCTTCTATCATGCTGGGAAAAATGAGAGGGAGAGACCTGGACACCCCATTGAGCTGATAAGTCAGGGGTTCCAAGTGGATGGTGTTTATGTAAAAAAAACTAGGAGGAACGGAGACCATCGACTCCGTAGGTGAAGGAGGAAGAATGGGCGAGCGTGGAGGAGATTGGTCAATGGTTGGTTCAGGATAAAGGTCTGCAGAGTCCTGAGTGGGGTCATGATATCCTAGGCCATATCATTTCTTGGCATCATCATCGTTGAGTAGCTCAATAGGCTGATGGGAGCCCTGCTCATAGCGTCTGAAACCAAAACCCTTCCATGCACACCTATAAAGGTAAGTGTGTGCAAAGGTGGGGTTGCCAAGAAATGAGAAGTCTGATGTAAAAGGTTGAGGTGAAGAAAGAGGATTGCCATCACTAGGAACTTGATCAAGCCCCCCATAGACAAGGCTGGTTCGGAGCTGAGGAGGACCATAAGGCATGATCATCTCGATCTGATGGTCATAACTAGGGTTATAATGAAGGTGTCCATACTCTTGTGGAATTTGGAACATGTCTAAGGCCAGCAAGTGATACTCCCCCAATGAAAGTCTTTAGAAGATGTCTTCCATGGGGTTTGTGGTCATCACTTGAAGGGGAGGTGTGAGGGTGACCACCTATTGCAAACTGGTCGAAGCTTTTGTAGATGGAGGTGGTGCTGGGATTGATGACTTGATAAGAATGAGGATGTCATTTGGATGGTAGGTGGTGTTACAAGTTTTGAAGGGTGAAGGGTCAGCGGGAATGGTGTGGACTTACCCATCGTGCTTGAATTTCACACAACGGTGCAAGGTGGAGGGGACACAGGCCATGGCACGGATTCAATGTCAACCCAGCAACATGTTGTATTAAAACTCTCCTTTGATGATATAAAAGAGCTCTAAGACTATGCATGGACCAATGTAGATGTGAAGGATGACTGTGCCAATGGTCGTGGCAGTGGTGTCATTAAAGGAGTGCAAGATTGCGTCAGTTTTGGAGACGCAATTCTTAGGAAGAGCCAACTCATCAAAGGCATGGGTGGAGATAATGTTGATGCTGGCACCTCCATCGATCATAACGTGTTTAATGCATGTCCGATCAACATAGGCAGTGATGAAGAGGGCGGCATCCTGATCTTCTATGTTGGATGTGGGAATCTCAAAATCACTAAATGTGATGGAGGCAAAAGGGGCTAAAGAGTGGACAAGGGCAGTAAGTGGTTGGGGGTCCTCGGGCTGGACCTCTGCTACCTGCAGGGCTCTGATGAGGGCTTGATGATGTTGAGGTGAGGTTTGGATGAGGTCATAGAGAGACATCTTCACAGGCGTCTGGTGAAGTTGTTTCAACATGGAGTCATGGATAGGTCCAAAAGAAGAAGAAGAGGAGGGTTGAGATGTGCCAAGGATAGAAATTTTAGGCTTTGGCGCTAGAGGTGGATTGACGAAAGGGTAGGTCCAAGGAATGGCAGCTTTTTCTTTTGCCTTGTCCTTTTGTGACCTAGTGGTTATGTGAATGGCATTGATTTCAAAGATAGGAGGTGAAGGAGATAAAGGGGTCGTAACCTATTGATGAGATGTTGATGGGTTTGAAGAGGTTAGAGGGTTATGAGAAGGAGTCAGGGGTCGGTCGAGAGTGTCCTCAAAGAGAAGAGTGTCTTTCTCCAGATAGTGACGAATGACAGCCTTGAGGGCACAGCAAGTCTTAGTATCGTGTCCTAGCATACGATGGTATAAGCAAATCTTTGTGTCATCGAACCAGGACGGCTTAGACCCGAGGGGTTGGAAAGAACTGATGGGTGGAAGGGTTATGCTGGAAGTCTATAAAAGTTGGTGTAATATCAGAGAGTATGAGCCCACTAAAGGGTCCGTGCTCGGTGATGTGTGCGATACTGGTGACTTTTGCTCGGGCAGAGTCAGAGGAGGCTTCTGTACCACCTTTTGGGTTGACGGTGCGGTGACAGGTGGAGATGGCACTTTGTTCATGGGAGGTACCACCTTTTTGAGAGAGGGTAGATTGGAGGTAGGCAAAGGAAGCAAAGGAGGCAACTGGTTTTGATTAAAGGTTGGAGTGGGAAGGACTCTGGTCAGGGTCAAAGGATGGGGGCCCAAAATGGAGGGCAATGGTGATGGAGGAGGAGGCGTTCACCTCTATGGTTTATTAGTCTTCTGTGACTTGGGTTGAAGACTACTATTGGTCGAGGTCTAGTCTAGGTCCACCTTCACTTGCGGATGAGTGAGGGTAGAGACAGGGCGAACGCCAAGTGACTTGATAGGTTTAGATGGGGTAGATGCGGGTTTCGGTTTTGATGGAGTCGGTTGAGGTTTAGAAATGGGAGTCTAGTTTTTGTTAAGGGTCTTGGGAGATTTCACCATGGGAGGATTGGCTACATGAGATGAGAGGTCATGGGCATGCTGAAGAGCTTTGAGATGCTCCCATAATACCTGATGTTCCACTTTCCTTGAAGGGAGAAGTTCAATTTTCTCCACTAGTCGGGAAAATGGCTGAGAAGATGTTGAATGGGGTTTGGGTTCTTGAGAAGATGTTGATGGTTATGGGACCGAAGGTGTGGTAGTCTCGGTCCCAAGGCATGATGAAGTCGTGACAGGTTCATCCTTGGTTGGAGACGAAGGAGAGGCAGGTTCTTCCTTGGGTGGAGAAGAAATCAGAGAATGAGGCTCCTCAAGTGGGTAAAGGGTAGGGATGATTGTGCCCTCCACTTGCGGTCAAGGAGTAGGAAGGGTTGGGTCCTCCATGGGTATCAAGAAGGAGGATGGTGAAACTGGCAGTGCTGGTAAGGTCGAGGCGTCCTCCAAGATGAGAGAGGTTGACAGAGAACTAACTGGAGAAAGAGGTTTGTCCACATGTGATGGACTGATGGATGGACTCACCTCTTGAGGTTGGTCAAAAATGAAGGGCGAGACTGTATTGACTGTTTGAATGTTGTGTTCATGAGTGTTGTCAATCAAGGTTTGGATATTGTTTTGAGTTGGTGGATGATTAGGGAATGGTTGTTTAAAGATGTCGATACCCTGATTAGGTGGTGCATTGGGATTGTCTAGGATGAGGTCACCCTTTTCAAGCATGTCTTGGTTTATGTTTTTAAGGTTTTTACAGTTTCCTGTGTCATGTCCCTTAACACAGTGGTAGTTGCAAAAGTCATTTTCCCTATACCACACAGGGATGGCACGTGAGGGATCAAATTATGGAGGTGGTCAGATCTAGGGGAGATTGAGGACCCCCTATTTGATGAGTTTTTCTAGCACAGACGCGTATGATTCTCTGAGTGGAGTATACTGTCGTTGTACGTATCTCTGTTGGAATTGGCGGGTGGCACTCTGGGATGTGGATGGCTCAAGCTGGTTAGTTGAAGGGGAAGAGGAGGAAGATCTAACGACCACATCATTTGCTAAAGCTTTAGATTTAGGATTGGATGAGGAAGGCTTAGAAGAGGGGTCATTGGTCTTGGAGTTGGGATTCTTGCTCTGCAACTTGACTTTATTCTCCTCAATGGCACGTAACTCAAGTTTGCGGGCCATCGTGAAGGCTTCGTCAAAAGTGCAGAAGGTCTGAACCCTTAAGGTGGAAGAAATATGTTTGGCACAGGCTTGGGAGAAAAGTTTAATAAGTTCAAGTTGGGGTAAAGAAAAGGAGAGTTGATTGATGAGGCCCCTCCATCGAGCAATGAAATCAGCAATGGATTCGTCCTCGAATTGGCGAATAGAATAGAGGTCTGTGATTGAGACCTT
The DNA here is from genome assembly GCA_037957365.1 of Torreya grandis. Lineage (NCBI taxonomy): Eukaryota > Viridiplantae > Streptophyta > Pinopsida > Cupressales > Taxaceae > Torreya > Torreya grandis. The sequence continues at coordinate 3,555,173 of JARHVA010000775.1, read as the reverse complement.
CTTGGTGATGTTGATAGAGAAATGATCAAGGAAGAGCTGGGCCAGCTGAGTGAACATGAAGAGGGAATGGCTGGCAAGGGAGCTGTACCAGTCAAGCACAGCACCTAAGAGAGACATAGGAAATGTGCATAAAAGCAATGCATCGTCGTGGGCGATAAGGTAACAGGCATGTCTGAATGCCTGTAAGTGCTATTGTGGGTCTTCCTTGCTTTGAAAATGAGAAAACTTAGGAAGTTCCCACTGGCTAAGATATGCTCTGATCAGGATAGAAGGATGAATGGGCTCATTGCAAATTTGTTCGTATGAGAGAGTATTGCGTGAGCCAAAAACGGAGGTCTCTAGGCTAGACATCTTGTCCATTAGCATTTTGATGATATCTACTGACGGATTGGTGGGTGGAGCACCTTCTAGATTATAAGGCACTTGAAAGAGGCTAGAAGAGGCATACGACACAGTCGATTGTACCAGTAAGGGTGCAACATGCAGATGACTAGTCGTAGGGGTAGAAGAGGAGACTAAGGATGGTTGGGTAGAAGGCATGGCTAGGCTCGATGTTGCCACGGGAGGTTGGTTAGTGGTAACATGGGCCAATGGATAGGTAGCCACCCTAGTGTTGATAGGAGCAAGGGTAGGTGGAATAGAGATGACCAGATTCTGAAAGGGGGTAGAGAGTGGTTGAGTGGGCTGAGGTTGATAGGGGACCGAAACCCTGGTAGAAGTGGGCCCAAAGATGGAGGGAGAGGCCACACTTGGATGGTTGGTCAAAGGCTAGTCATTAGTTGAGGCAATAGCCTGGGTTTCTAAAGGTTGAACTATGGATGCTGTTGATACGGCCGTAGTCTTGAGAAGAGAGGTTGGCATTTCATAAATTGGATTGCCCAAGGAGTCTCGCGTTTGGCTATTTGCGAGATAGTGCTGCAAGGCTTTGACGTAGAGGTCCAATAATCATGCAAAATATTGGTCCCCTTCTGGGAAAATAGGAGTCTGGGTCGGGGATGGTCTAGTAGGAGTTCTTTCAGTCTCCGAGTGGAACTCCATTATAGGACTAGTTATGGACGGGGTAGACGGAAGCGGGTGATGCCTCGCGTGATCAACTAGAGCCTTGGCTTGGCTACGAGTCAGAACCATTCAAGGCAAGAAAGAACATCCTCACAAGCTCAAACAAGTAGATAAGAATAGAAAAGATGAAGAACACAAGCAGATCCTAAAAAAAAACCCTAGGAGTAAATTATTAGGTTTATAGTGGCTTATGCCTTAGAATATGTGTAGAGGAAGATTGGCTTTTGAGTCGGGTCCTAGAAGAAGTAGTCTATGGATGGTTTCAGATTAGTTATGGTGCTCAAAATTCTGTGTTAGGTTTTGTACTTGGCCTGGTGCTAAGGAGCAAGCTCCCCTCACTTCACGAGTCCAATGATAAGCTGGTCTCGCTTAGCCAAAATATACTTCCCCTAGAGATTAGACTCTACTAGAGAACAGAGTGGGCTTTTCCCTTGGTGACGAAATCCAAGTAAGATCACTGGGATGGGTAAGGTATCTACTGGGTGATGAAATCCCAGTCAGGCCTTGTCTCAGGTAAGTTAAGATGTTTGTTTTGTGCAAGTGGTTTGGTCGTGTAACATAAAGTGGACTAGATTAATTCATGATGTGGTTATTAATTACTAGGTGTGGTCTAAGAAATGCAAGCAAGCAGAAGTGAAATGCAATGTGTTTTAATCCCAAGTCGAAATGTGAAGTTGGAATGAAAACAAGTTGAGAAAGGGTTGAAGAATATGATTTTTGACTAGTCTAGAAGTGCAAGAAAAGAAAGAAAAGTTCTTTTTAGTCCTGCTGATGGTGTCGTTTAGAAGAGATGAAAGAGGTGAAAAGGGAGAAACCTAATCCACCTATATGAAAAGAAAGAAAGAAAGGACCCAAGGAAGGCCCTAGTGTCCCACCGGGCGTGCCAGAATGTTTCTATACGATATTCGCTTTTTACATTCAAAAGATAGAAGTAAAAAATTAAGAGATATGGTCTAAGGCTTGTATGTACCTAGATGAAGTCATGCACACCATTATCCAGACATCATGAGAACTCCTCTTTGGTTGTGGAGGATGACACCTGCAAGAGAAAGAAACTAAGACAAAGAAGGCATTAGATGGGGAGATGGTGGGTTGTCAAGCAAAAGCTTGATCCCAGAAGTACAAAGACTTCCTTAAGGGATGTTAACCCACTAATTGATAAAAATAATGTCTAATAATAGGCAAAATGATAAAAGACTAAAATGATTAAAAATTGAAATAGAAATAGAAGCAAATGCTTACCTGAATGTTGTTGGCGGTCTGATCACAGTCGCCGGCATCGGTGGTCTTACCAACGTCGATTGTTAATGTATGCCAACATCAGTTAATCTGTCAACGTCGGTGGGGGCAATAGTCTATGTGGCCATCATCGGTCAGGACAGTAGTCTTAGATAGAGTCAGGATGAGTCTGTGGTTTGTGGACAGGTCTTGAGTCGTGTAGAGTGGTCTGAAAGGGGTCTGGGTCTGGTTGGGGGTAGTCTAAGAGTCTATGCAGAGATGCAGGGGAGTTAAATGGATAGAATATGAAATTGACAGAAGGGTAGAGGAGGTCTTCCAGCCTCTCTGGGAAGAGCAGGTTGGGTTTGTGGTCTGGTTGATAGTCTGGTCTAGGGTCTGGGAAGGGCAGGTCGAGTCTGTGGTCTAGTTGATAGTCTAGTCTAGGGGAGATATTATTCAAAAGCAAATAACTGAGAACATAATGAAAACACAGACAAAATACATACCTGTGTCTTGTTGAAGGAGTGCCCACTGATGTTTATACCTATTGTTGGTGTAGAAGACCGATGCAGAATCCTTGCTGTTGTTATAGCTTGTTGTGGGTGCCAGAGAGAGAATATCAGAGAGGTCTAATTCACGTTCGAGTTCTTGGTTTGAAAGATTGATTGATGATTGATGATGCTGGGCTAGCTAAGAGAGGAGACCCAATAATAGATGGAATACCGTTATGAAGGGAACCGACACCGGCAATATCACCGATGTTGGTCGACAAGTGACCGACGTCGGTGGCTGGAAGGCAGGAAAAATGCTAAAAATAGCCTTTTATCCATTTTCCCAACTGCCAGGTTAAAGTGTTGGGGAGAAAAATGGTCGAAGGGAGTGTTTATGGGCATGGGAGGAAGTGGTAGGGGTGTGTTTAGGTAATTAGGGTTTTAACAAGGGGTGAGGTGGCAAAAGGGGGTAATTAAATTAAATTAATTGTTTTATTTAATAATGGAGGGGACGAGGGTTAGGAATGGACAAAGAGGACCAAGGGGGAGGACAACCAAATGGGTAGACACAATTTTGGTGTCTACATACTCCTCAACCACAAGCAGAGGGCACAATCATCCATGCCCTCTGCCCTCTTGAGGAGTCACACTCTCCTATTTCTTCTCCATCAAGAGAAGACCCAGTCTCTCTACCCATTTCAACCGAGGAAGACCCAGTCATAGTTTCTTCTTGCCTTTTGTCTAAGATTACTACATCTCACTCACCTCTGTCCACATCTGAACCCAAACCCATATCTAACCTCGCCTCACACAATGGTGGTCCTCAACCCAAACCAAAGAAGGCCACTAAACCCCACCGGAGGACTCCTCCCCCACCTTCATCATTACCTTCAATTTTGGGCCCGCACCCATCCACCCTAATAAGAGTGCTTCCCACTCCCACATCTCATAGAGGCAACTTGCCTCCATTACTCTCTCAACCCATCAGACATATCTTTCCTCCCAAGCTTCCAATGCCTATCACCACCAAAGCGCCATCTACACGTGTGGCTACACCACCCATGACAACGATGGTATGACCAACACCTCTTACGCCTCTCAAACAAAAGTCATCAACCCCCACTGCAACAAGACACACAGACCCATTAACAGGTTCTTATGCCTTGTTATTACTGCAATTATTGCAGTCTTCTCACATCAATCTCCCACCTCTTAAACCATATCAATCTCTCAGACCAAAACTGCCCTGGTTTGATGACACTCACATTTGTGCGTATCATCGCACGCCTGGGCACAACACTGAGCATTGTTGTGCCCTCAAGGTTGTCATTCGCTAATGTCTGGGGAATGACACCTTTCTTCTCGACCATGTTAGCAACAAGCCTTTAACACTGCCCCACTCATCGACTCTCAAATCAAGACCATCTTGGTTTGAAAACTCTAAATTTTGCCACTATCATCACACTCCAAGACATGACACTGAGCATTGTTTCACTCTTAAAGCTATCACTCATCAACATCAGAAAAAGGATACCCTTCTCATCAAGGATCCTCTTGACCACCTCTTCAACAAATCATCAATACCGATCCATACTTCTCCAACTTCATCACCTAAATCAAGATTTCCACACCAGACTATGATCCCTTTGCCGCCTTTAACCCCCTTATTCGACATCAACATAGTCAATCTGACCACCAAGCCTCAACCGACCTTGACCAATCTGTCAAACATTCTTCCCAACCGCTAGGGGAATCCAACGTTCATCCAAGCCTCGACCAACCTTTCAACCCAGTCTCGACCAAATGTCAATCACTCTTTTAATCCTAAACCTTGACTAGGCCTCAACCAAGCCTCGACCATGTCTCGACCAAACAAGCATCGACCTGACCTCGACCAAACATCCAACCCAACCATTAACCAATCATTGACCAAATACCAATCTCGACCAAATCTTGACCAACCATTCAACCAACCTTTTAATCATGACCTCAACCACGCATCAACCAGTCTCGACCAAATTCGACCAATCATCGACCTAATACCAATCTCAACCCAAACATCAACCAAATATCGACCAATCATCAATCCAAACCTCAACCAGACCTCGATCATGACATTGACCAAGACCTCAACCAAATCTCGACCAAGACATTGACCAGACATTCACCCAGACATTGACCATGACCAGACATTGACTATGACATTGACCAGACCATCGACCAGACATTAACCAATCATCAATCATGACCTTGACCAAACATTCAACCCAAACATTCATTCAACCTTTTTATCAAAACACTCAACCAGTCTCGACCAATCAACAACCATATCAACCAGCTTCACATCCAACATCAATCAACACGTGACCAATCTCGAAGAGGTAAATAGGGCAAGTCCGCTCCTAATTGACTTAGACCTTATAATAACGCATGAGCTTGGCCTACGGACTTATCAGAACTTGAGCCCTTAAATGCCTTACATCTGTGACCATTCTATTGTTAGTCGAGTACTCGATCACTTAACATTTTACTTGAGCTCGTCCCTTGAGCAACTCCCTGTCATTGTCAATCCTCATTCCTTTCAACCCTATTTCCCCAACACTTCATCAACCCTTTTTTGTCAAGCAATAATGCTTTGTCCTAATAAAAGGGAACCCTTAAACTTCTAGAGGCTTGTCCATGGCTAAAAACTTTAGTCAACAAAACATGTCAAAAAATGGGATACCTATCATATCAAAGGTCATAAAACTCTAAATGTAGACTGCTCCCTTGAAGGACAGCTACATAACTATTGTATTTATTAGACTGCTCCCTCGAAGGACAGCTAGGCCAAGTCATATCAAAAGCATACAACGCAAAAGTATAGACCACTCCCTTGAAGGATGGCTATGACTAAATCTTGCTACAAACAGCACTTTCTTAGAAGCTTCCCGCATCGATCAGCTTCACATATATGACCACCAAGCAAAACAACATCCCTATGCAAACTTCCCACATCGATCAGTCTACACCAAAAAAAAATGACTGATAAGCTATCAAGCCATGGACATGCCTATAGTCGTTCTCGGGTCACCTATAAAAGGGGCAAGGTTATTTCTACCACAAAAGGGTTACCCCTTCCTCTCATATCACATATTCAACCTATTACCCCAACATACTCAAGGGACTTCGAGCTCACTTAACATCAAGTGATTCGATTACTTCTCTAGCACAACCATGGTCAACGACGTGATGCATTAACAAGGCTCTTTGTTCTAACACCCCCTATCTATGCTATCATTCTGGTCCTTGTCAATGAAAGAGCGATTCACCTTTCACTTGTCTTTCACACTTTGGTCACATCCAACCAAACCTTTTTCTACCCAACCAACTCAACCAAACATTTTTAGACCAATAACACGACAACATGACATCATGACATCATCATAGTCCATTTCACATAGTTTTTATAGAAACCAATACACATGGAAACTATCGACCCGACACAATTTATGTTAAGCATAAACCAATACTTGCTGAAGCATAAATAGACCTCAATTCATTTTTAGCATACATCCATCATGAATATGGAAAATTGCTAGGGATGAAAGACTCCTCAACCAATGTTACAACATACACCATTTGGAAAAGGCCGTAACATATTTTTATCCTCATCATTTTGACACATGACCAAACCAATCATCGACCAATCTTCTCAACTAGTCCGAACTACATTGGTCTGAGGCCCCTTCCAATCTGGGATATGTAGGCAGCACTCAGATGACATGACTATCTTTTAGGGTTAGCTCGACCACCCCCATTTGTTCATCTACATCTTGGACAAACCATATCCTCTTCTGACCATGACCTTGACCTTGACCTTGACCAAGACCATCGACCACTTTGGCTCTTCCTCCCTTTTTTAGGAGAACTACATCGGCCTGAGGTCCTTATGACAGGGACTATGTAGGCGACACTCAGTTGACATGGCATCTTCTGAGGTTAGCTCGGCCACATTCTTTCATCCATCCATCCACCTCGACCAATGACCATTGGAGATCATGCCTATCTCCTCTGACCATGACCACTTCCAAGACAACTTTGCCTTGGTTGTTTTTGCATGTATGCTACCTCACGACTAGTTAGAAAAATTGTGCGCAGACTATTTTTGACCCTCACAAGTATAAGATTGCAAGCCAGTTGATCCCCACTACTTGTGACATTTTTGTGTTTCCAGGAGCACTTCCTGAGCCCGAGATACCTGGAACATGATGACCCATTGGAGCTACAGCTTCGATTGAATAACTCGATCAACTATGACCACATGCTGTGGCCCAGATACTTTAATTTTGACACTCCTCAACCCTTGACCTGTGACAATTTGACCTGACCATCTTGTGACGTTGTATGCACGCAATCACAACTATTGAAGCATTCACCCTCACCATTTTTCATCCACTCTTTGTCAAATCAGCACCTAATTCCAGGTTCCCTTCCCTCGACTCCTACTTTGAGGGGGAATACCTCATCTCATAATCGAGGCAACCAACCTCTTCTTGTTTTTGTCTTGCAGTTCACTTGAATAACTAACAAGACAAAATCAACCTTATCCCACACCTGGGGCAATCAAATCCTATTTTTGTCTTGCAGTTCGTCTAGAACAACCAACAAGACAAAAAGAGGCAAATGTAGACACCAAAATCGTGTCTACCCCTTGGTCCTTTCTCCCCCTTTAGTCTCTTTTGGTCCACTTTGACACTCCTAACCCATGTCTTATTAATTTGAAATAATTATCTTATTTTAAGTTAATAATTCCCTCTCCCTTGCCACCTCACCACCCTAGGATGTCCTTCTTTGGATTCCCTTTATCCCCCCATGACCCATTTATGACCTATTCCTCATCCTCGTACCCATTTAACCCCTCTCGACCGTTTCTTACCCTGCCACTTAAACCCAACAGTTGGTAAAATAGACGAAAGGCTATTTTTAGCCTTTTTCCTACCTTTTAGATGCCGATGTCGGTCAACTATCGACTGACGTCGGCGGTATTACCGGTGTTAGTTTCCTTCATAATGGTTTTTCACATCCATTATCCCTCCCTTTGCCCCTGCTCTTCATCAGACTCTTGAATCTTACACTCTGATTAATCAATTGGCCAATCTTTTCACCAGACCTCTCACTCTCTCCCTCAAGTACACACAGCAGGCTTCTACACCAGCAAGCACAATAGGTATCAGGAGCCTCACCTTGCAACAGTGTTCTACATCAATAATAGGTACATCAACAACCTAACCTCCTACACTTCTTCTTCAGCAGGCAAGAGGTAAGTACTCTTCTGTTATGTCATTTTCAATAGCTTAGAATATCTCTGTAATCAGTTTTCTATTTATTGCTTCTAAGCCATACTATCACTAGCCTAAGCCCGAATCCTTATCTCCCTGTCTCCCTGTTGCCTCTGCCTTCTGTTGGGTCCCTCTTTTAGACCATTCTTTTTGCCTGCAAAAACCCTGTATAGAGCATTCAACCAGACTCTTAGACCCAGACCCCCAGACCATTCAACCAGACCCATAGCCTTTCTCAAACCCATCCACAGACCAAAAACTCATCCAGACCTCATCCACAGACTACTACCCCGATCGACGCCAGCCACAGAGACCACAAACCTCACCGACATCGACAGACTAACCGACGTTGGTAGACCTTGACAACCGATGCAGGTAAGACCACCGACGTCAGCGACTGTGAACAAGCTGATAGCAACATTTAGGTAAGCATTTGCTCCTATTTTTTTGTTTTAGTCTTCAATCATTTCAGTCTTTTATCACTCTGCCTTTTATCAGATATTACTTTTATCAATCAGTGGGTTGATATCCTTCAAGCTTTTGCTTTCGGGATCAAGCTTTTGCTTGGCAACCCACCATCTCCTCATCTAATGCCTTCTTTGTCTTAGTCTCTTTCTTCTGTAGGTGTCATCCTCCACAACCAAAGAGGAGTTCTCACGACGTCTAGATAACGGTGTGCACGACTTCATCCAGGTACATACAAGCCTTAGACCATTCTTCTTAGTTTTTTATTCTCTCTTTGAATGTAAAAAGCGAAACCGTATAGAAACACTATAAACTTTTAGACAAGTCCTAGATATCACTAACACTTCTCAATAACTTATGACAACCCAATCCACTTCTTAATCAAGAAATTTGACAATTAGACCATTTTGTGTGCTTTCATTTCACTCAAATTTGCTCAAATATATTTCATTTTTGAAATTTATGCATAAAATATTTGCATATGTGCTCCAATTTTTAGGTGAGGGATTGATAAACCTACACTTGTGATCACTCATCTCAAAAATAAAGAGTTAAAAACATAATGTGTTATAATACTATGAATCCAAAGCTTTGAAAATCCTTGAAAAAACTATACTAGCACATGTATGTAACTATCATAAAATATTGTCATGTAAAATCCATATAATTTTTTATAAAACATATGTGACCATTATAAAATATCATAATGTAAATCTCAACTGTAGAATAGAAAATAAATATGTCCAAGTGCAACCACATAAAATATGTGACATCTTATAAAATTTTATGTCAATAATATAACTCTAGGGATTGTGAGGAAAGCGAGAGCAAAGTACATGCTACACTCATAGGTGAGAGGATAAAAAATTAGTATATCCTTATGAAACAATATATAATAAATAACATCGTATAAATCTCAATACGTATGCACATCCTCCCATGAGATGATGTAGACAAGGGTCAATCTATTTGCCTTGTCATGTCAAAGATGGGGAAAAAAAGGTATACCCAAATATAAACTCTGTATGTGTGTGCTAAGTTTGAGGAGAAAGTGAAGAGTATGATGCTCTCAAAAGTAATGGGAAAATGCAAAAAAAACTATCAAATGGGTAAATTTCCCCTTAGTGGCAATGAATAATCTCTATAGTATGGAGGATAGTATGCCCTAATTTTTAACATAACATATAATCATTCATAATCATATAATGAATGTATATGTATCATGCCCCCATGGTAAATATAGGTATTTTAATAAGATAAATTAATATGACATGCACTCTTCAAGGGAATGATAATATAAATGCATGCCACAATAAGGGGGAATTTTTAAAAATCATATGTAAATAAATAAATTGTTATGTATCAACACATGTATTCATTAAGAGGATCAACAAAAAATAATATCATATAAGGTCACTAAAATGCTAGGAGGGAAGAAATAAATGCCCCCAAAAGGTGCAAAAATGCTTTGACATATAAAAATGACCTATGATATCAAAAATGTGAATAATTGTGAAAAATGTCATTTGGATGCCATTTGGTAGGTGAAATGGGCTGATTTAATGTTAAAATCAACCCGTAAAAGGTACCATATAGCAAATATGGAAACCTATTCAGAGTATGTACATCAATTGAATTTATAAATTTAGAAATCATTTACACTTTCTATATTTTTTATTTCTATTGATTTTGAGCTTTGAACATTACAACCAAGGTGGTGAGATGAGATGCCATTAGATGTCATTTGGATCATGTGAGGGCTCAAGTTATTACGGGTAGGTTGTAGATGAGGTATGGACTCTTTCTAGCCATTTTTGTCAAATTTTCCAATCTTTTAAAGTTGTTATAGTTTAAATTTTATGCATTTAAGACCAATCTAGACATTTGCCAAATCTTCCCCTAGGCCAATGAATCTACCTCTTAACTATTAAAAGTGACTTTCCAACCAAATCCATCCTTTTAACCAATAAATCCAATATTTTCCCCATCAAATCTATTCCACTAGGTGACAAATTTGACCTACGTGTCCTTGATTATATTCTTGTTAATTATTTGATGATTTAGCATGCTTATTTTGCCATTTTTGATTTGATATTAATGGTTTCTTGGGTTTATTCATGGTTACGATCAATGATACACATATGTGAATATGTTTAACCCTAAAAACATAGATTAGGGAATCTATGGTTAAAGGGGACAAAGATAGACTAGGGCCCAAGGGTGATAAACTATCTCTATAATAGGCTAATTAAATGTTAAACTCAGATATAACATATGTTGAATTTATTAAACTAAGACAAAATAAAAATAAAAATTACAACTATGCTAGATATAGAAATGAAAAAGAAATAATGTACTTATTTGGTTATGATGCTAACATAGTTTTAGATATGGAATAGGTAGAAATCAGACTAGAAGAGGGTTTTGAAATAGTTGCCAAATTATAGATTAAGTGTCTTTAGAACTATGGACACTAGCATCAGTTTGGAATGGTTGTATCAATGCTATTATCTAAACTAGATGTAGGTTTCTTATATGAAATACCTACTTGAAAAGGATCTAACCACCTATATTTTTATGTATTTGTCTTCATCTTTGCTCTAGTGCATTCAAATCTAGGTCATGGGATGTCACTCCTTATGAAATTATAAAACCCTAGTTCTTCATCTTCATAGTGACCTTGGAAAAAATGGGTTAATCGGCTCACACTATCGAGCTAACCCTAAAGACCCCTCTATTAATGAATAATGCCTATATACCCAACACTCTAAAGAGGGCCTCAAACTAATATAGTTTTCCCCTATGTTTTGTCTTATGTGTGAATCTTGGAATATGTGGAAAGCAAATACAATAATGACCTAGATTTTAACTTGGAAAATATAGTTCTTGGACTACTCCTTTGATACTTTAGATGTGTTGTACCTATGAATAATATGAAAATAGGAGAAGATAGGGAATTTTTCTCAATTAAATGCTTGATTGAATGCCTTTGATAAATAGCCTAGTGAGTAGGTAAGAAGTTTCTAGGTAAATAATGAATAAGGAGTGATTGTGAATATATACCACTCCTCTCAGAAAATATCTTACATTAAAACATCTAGGATGACCATTAGGATACATTTCATTTTAAAATTAGATGACTTTAGGGCACTAGACACCTGCATCAGGGTAGGACACTAACGTCGATGTAGGGGTCTAGGACAAACACTTGTGTCCTGATAGTTAAAAAATAGGTACATGATCAAAGCTTATAAGGACATAAGATAATCATGTTTTAAGCATTGTATTCAAGATATAAAGTCTAGTTTATTGACATAAGAATGATCAGACCAAAAGATAGGCCAAGGGGCATAAGATATAGCATATGCAAGAATTATGAAAGTGAGAAAGGTCTAAAATTAAGAGGAATGGCCAAGGTCTAAGTTTTTAAAGCGTATAATACTAAGGTTCTAGAAAATACATAAATAATGTCTACATTTCACCCCTTTAATCTAGTAATGAAATTATTGGTTTAAAAGAGAAGAAATGCATACCCAGGTGTGTATTACACACCTTGTATTTGCCTAAGTCCAACTTGAGTGATTTTATGGTGATTGACCTGAAACCAAGAAAATGTTACAGTAAATAACCAATGTAGATAATCTCAAATTGAAAGACTTTAAAAGATTAAAATTGAAAGAACAAGGTTTAGGAGTACACCTATGTATTGATGCAACCATGTTGCCTATTGATAAGTTTAATTTGAAAAGATGTATCATTGTAAATATATGAAACTAAGATTAGTAAAAATATATACATATGAAAAATGAATATATAAAGATGAATAGAGAGAGATTGGAAGGCACATGCTCCCAACCTTGGATAAAAGGTGAGTTTCCACCTAGTAGTTGAGATTATCTCAACCATGAAACCCAATCATACTTATAACCTGGTGAGTGTGAGTGAACCAAGTCAACTCACACTATCAAACTAGTGAGGCTTGTTGATGGTAATTTTGACACCTCAACTTAGGCAAGGGTTGTTAGGATCATACCTCTCTTAAAAGGAATAAAATCCTATAAGGAAAATACTTCCCCAAGTTCTAAATGTACTAGGGATTGGTATGTTAACCTTCACTCAATTGGTTGATGTGTAACCATTATTTTTCAAGGGTCCCTTTAACAAAATATGACTCTAATATAGCTCCAAATTTAGATAGTTAAAAAAAGGATTAAAGGTTCCCTAGTCAATACTCACAGGGATTAGCCTCAACTAGAAATCATAGTTTCTTAATGCAAGCAAAATGAGTAATTAACTGATCTCCCAAACATAATTATCACATTCATATGTTCAAAAATTCTTCAACAGTGATAAATAAAACTAAAAAATCAAGACTAACATGCATATTTAGATCGATCACCCTAAACTAACTCATCATCATATAGAAAAAGTAAAATAAAAGGGATAAAGAGATAAAAAGCTTACTAATATTTGGATATATTCATTACAATGTCTGATTGAGTACAGCCATTTAAAACCAATATTTGGTTGACCCAAACCTAGCATAACTTCAGTTGAGGATGGTGAAAGAGTCTGGGAAATATATTGGATAAGAGGGAAAGACTATAACCACCATATATATGCACTGGAAATGGATTTAAACTCTCAACATCATTATAAGTGATTACAATCTTTCATGTGCCATAAAAATACCCTATCAAAACTAGAATAAAAAGGATAAGGGAGATATTATCTTAAGAAAACATAAAAATTGTTTACTTTTCTATGTCTCTATTATAATTGATAACGAGCCAAGCTAACATGACATCTTATCATCCTAAAAAAATGTTGACCTAACTAAAAACCATAAAAAAACATACATGAAAGGTGGAAAACCCTCCTTTGACCACCAACTTAGCCCACCATTGGGGGTAGTTACAAATACTCATTCCTAATTAGAGAAGGTAGTTGGATGTAGCCTAACTTTTGATTGAGGTGGAGGTGTGCCTATGCTTTGGTTAAGGCCCACAACAACTTTCCATAATTCACTGACTAATTACCTAAGGTTCCATCATTTCCTTTAGTAATTTAAATCTATCACTTTATCATTAATTTGATGTTGCCTCATGATTCTAATTCATTACTATACAAGGACTTTGTCCAACCTCCCTCTTATCTTATAATTCATTATACTCAAGTTGTGGGCTCATATTCCCTAATAATGACATGTGTTTGGATTAACAATTTAGATTAAAAGATTAACCCTGAAAGATCAAGTGTAAAATCCAGTCATGAATCTCTCAAAAAAATGACATGGTAATGATAATAAAATAATTTAATCATGAATGAGTAAGACCATAATATAATTAGGCCAAAGGCAAGAAACAAATGAAGGATTTTTCCATTCAAATATAAACATTTGCATTTGGTCATATTCAAATTTAAATAGAATCCCTTCCATAAGTGTAAAACACATTTATCCATCCCAAGTACCCCCCCTTAAAATAACATAATGTCCCTAAGAATTCTGCTTAGCCCACTAAAATTGAACATCTAATTAACTAGTGCTTTTCATGAACTTTTAACAATCTTGACATCCAAGACTACCATCAAATGTAAGATCTTTAATCATCATGCATCACATAATTATTAGCTCATATGCTTAGGGTTTATGGTTTCATTATGGGTAGATGCCTACCAAATTTAATATCAATGAGAATGCTGACATTACTACCAACATGTCCTATAGTTACAGGGTTATTGTTACATGGTTCATCCATGTTATTCTATTGCTCGATCAAGGGATTTGATTTAGGATGACTACTTACATCACAAGTAAGTGATATTTTGCCACATGGTGTCATTTCACTCACTTAGAGATTTGACATATTGATAGGACACATGAACTACCCCAGGGTTATAGAGTAACAAGATTTCACCATGTGGCTCCATCCTACTCACCCACTTACCTATGGCATGTTGCTTTTGTATAGAACCCTTTGGGATAGTGGGTCATCAAGATCATGCCACATGGAAGCATCTCACTCACCCATAATACCTTTGCTTATATGAACCTATATGGGGTAATTGGTTATCGAGATTACACCACATGGCACAATCCTACTTATCCACTCACCCAATGAGATTTACTTGGTAAAGATTTGGTAGGGATAGTGGGTCATTGGGATCTTGACACTTAGAAACATCTCACTAATATATTTGCCTAGATCTATGCCAACTAGTTGAACTTCATAGAATAATGGAAATAAGCCATGTGGCTCTGGGTAGAATCACTAAAAAATACACTAAGTGTTGAAAGTCACTTTGAACAAGTTTGATTCATTAGAAGCTATGAGAGAGTGTTGTGTGGCAATAAGATTGACATAAGTACATGTGGGAAAAAGATGAAAATATGTCAACATTATTTAAATCAAAAGTTATTGGTTATGAATTTCAAATTCAAACAACTAAGTAATTTGAATTAGAAAATGGCTAAGTCCTTAAAATGAAATAAAAGAATGTAGAAAATTAGCAAAAGAAAGCCATATTTGAATGAATTTAAATCCATTTTCAAATCAACTTACAATCATTTTAATGAAATTGACTAAGGCAAAGACGATCAAGAGTAAACTCTTAGTCAATTTAGAGTAATTTATAATAGAAATGGATTGAGAGAAGAGTGAATTTAATGAGATAAAATAACCCTTCTAAAGGAACCTTAGCAAAAGCTGACCTATCTTAAAGAGAGCGGCTAGGTTCAAATTAAAACTAACATAAACACTTAGCCAATTCATACCATAGATATTCAGACAACTTACTATAACAAATCTAGATGAAAATCTTGGATTCAGCATTTTAATGTGAAAAACATTGAAAATAAATGCATCTAGTCACTTGAAATTTATCATCTGGCAGATGGCCACTCATAGAAATGCCTAAATAGGCAAACTATCAAAACTTTAAAAAGAGGGTCCCCATTTTAGATGTAAATGGGTTGTGTTATGAGAGTAAAAATAATAATGAATCCTACTAGAGATACTCCTGAGTATCTCAAGAATATACAATCTTCAGTTCTTATTCAAATACAAACATTTGTTGCAAACAATTTTCCAAAATAAAATCAAAATATGAAGGCACAAAATTCTACTTCAACATATGACATACTATAATTCAATTTTTCCTAAAGATCATCAATGTGTGAGTTCATTTGGTCAATTTAGTTCCTTAGACATCTCACCTAATAAGTCAAATTCATCTAACTGATGAACACTACTAAAAGGAGAAAGGATTTTACAATTTGGCTGGGGGGAATGGCATGGGCATTGCTCTACTACCAGTCATGTATTTATAGCCCTAATAGAGATAATTATGGTCCCTTATTAAGGCCTTAATCAACTTTCAACCAAGGAAAAATCCTTAGTGGAAGTTGCCAAGATCACCCTTTCGAGGAGAAAGTGTTGATTTTTCATTCTAGCTCAATTCCTTTTGAAAGAGATATTGATTTATTTTTATCCATTGAGGGTTGGGGATGAATTCATGGTTTAAGTGATAATTAGAAAGTGTATAATTAATTAAAGTAAAGATAAAAAAATTGGGGCTGTCTTACTCTTCATAATTTATGTTACATGCATTTTATGATATTTGAAACAAGAAAAGGAGCCTTTCTAAATTCACATGCTCTATTATAAATCATAGACCTTCAACCTTTAAACCATAAAATGAATATGCAATAGTTTATGAAAGTTATTGAACAATATTTTAAACATTTATATGCCTATGATTGTCATTGATGTCACTCAAAAATAAGCCACTATGAAACATTCCTTGATTGAGTAGGGGAACTTTCAGGGCAAAACAACAGTTTTAGTTCAAAAAGAAAAAAATGAGGTTGAACCAAGCAAGGAAAAATAGAAAAAAATAGATAGGAAACATGAAATAAAACCCAAACTAAGACAATGGATATGAATTAAAATAAAAATCAAAGTGGGAAGAAATAATAAAGTATTTACAAGGGGTTCTAAGCTAACTCAGGCCTGAAAGTAGTGCTTGAAGAACTTCCCATTGATAAGCAATGGGACATCCTTATCAGTTAAACACCTTAGGCAAAAAAATTCTCATCTATGAGTTTAGATATTTAGTAGGGACCTAACCATAAGGCATAAAATTTACCATGTTTTC
This sequence comes from Torreya grandis, assembly GCA_037957365.1. Lineage (NCBI taxonomy): Eukaryota > Viridiplantae > Streptophyta > Pinopsida > Cupressales > Taxaceae > Torreya > Torreya grandis. Next base: position 3,538,462 of record JARHVA010000775.1, on the reverse strand, counting down.
ATTTTTTTTCATGAGCCTTATCCTAGAGAAGGACTAGGTCATAAATCCAAAAGGTTTTCAATTTGGTTTGTTTGTCAGACTAGTGTTTCATGATTCCTTAGTGTTTTTAAAAATGTAATAGGTTTTCATCACATTTCTCTTCTAATTGGATCAATTTTAGGAGTCAAGAGTCAATGTTTCTATCGGTCCCCAAGTAGTCTTATAAGGTTGGGATTCTTAGATTCACAAGTAAAATAGGGTATTGGCCATATACTAGATGATATGGGGAAGTACCCATAAAATATTTAACTCTAGTCCTATTAGACCATAATGTAGATTCAAAACCCTTTTTCTATTCCATAGGGTTTTTTTCCAAGACCTTTTTGATGACATCTAATAAATTCTTAGTAGTAGACTCAGCTACCCCACTACCTTACAGATAATAATTAGAAGAGAACTTTAGGATTACCTAGTTTTCATAGGTCCATTCAATAAATTGAAGAGATGAGAAATGATGACCATTATCACATACTCAAGTAAAATTCATACCAAACATGGTGATGATATGCTCCTCTAAGAAGTTGATTACCACATCAACTATGTAATTATTGAATGCTTGAGATTCAATCTAATGGGTGAACTAGTCAGTCACCATTAGGATGAAATTGTGTCTTATAGAGAAGTTTGCATTAATAACATCAAAAAAATATAATCCCCATTTTATGAATGAAAAAACCTCAAAAATTGGTTGCAAATGCATAGTAGGGGTAAGCTATTTATGTTTAATAAGTTGGTAGACATGACAGCTTTGGATGTGAGCATGAGCATATTTGAACACATGTTACCAATAATACCCTACCTTGAGTATTTGATGAGATATAGTACTCCCTAATCCATGATTGGTTCTATATTTCCCATGGAAGTATATGAGTACTTCAGCCACTTCTTATTTTTTTAGACATCTCAAATATATGCCTTCATGATTCTTCCTATATAGCATGCCTGATTTGATCATGAAGTTGCTACCTTTTAGGTACAAGGATTTTATCTGAGTGGAACTCAAGTGACTTGGGAACTCTTTGTTTAGAAATTAATATACCACATCTTGGTACCAATCATCATTAGTCATATTATACACTGTGTATTGATGGAAAATTATCTATGGTTTACTTCAGCCATGGCCTTACTAAGTCCTTAACCTCTTACAATCATAATTGGTTGGAATTCTAGGACAAACTCTTGGATAATGGTCATCCACTTTCCCCTTCACTCACCCAAATCATTTTAAATTATCATAGCTTGTACTACTGGGTCAGGGATAACTACAAACACCTTGCTACATAAGATGTAATGCCTAAACTTATTGACTACTTTGATTAAGGCAAAAGCTTATTTGTCTAGAGTTGAATACCTTAGTTCAACATTGCAAAGTGTAGAGCTCATGAATGAGATGATTTTATTAGCTCTATATTATTTCTTCTACATTAAGACAACAAAATTTGAGTGTTCAAAAGTGAATAAATAGATGTAGAAGGGCCTTGTATAGTCAGGACTGATTAACATCGGTGTATTTACAATTACTTTTTTGATCTGAGAAAAATTTGCTTGTATTTGATAACTCCTGAACCAAAATAGGTTGAACCTTGTCCCCGCTTAGTGCGAGTGCACAAGTATTTTATTAATAATTCAAAAAATCAAGTACATAAGGGTGCCTTTACTCCGTTAACCCTTTTACAATGCAAACATGGATTTATATAGTTTTTACCAATGACCAGTAAAAAAAACTAATCCTATAACCAACTAAATATGAGAAAACAACCCGTAAGGTAATTCTAATTAATAAATATAAAACATTAAAACTACCTAATAATTAAACTAAGTTTATTTTATGGGGGTGTCTTTACTAAAAGATGCATGCCCCATTTACAATAATTATTTATTACCTACTAAAAATCTAACCTAATGTTAAGACTTTGGAACAAGTCCAAACAAACCCCCCTATGATCCAAAGTCAATTCTTTAGACACATACCAAGAATTTCTCTTAATTTTTCAAATTTGATTCTGTTAAGGGGTTTTGTGAAGATATCAGCTATCTGATCAGTAGTTGGGCAATATATTGGATCAAGAGTTTTCTTTACCACCAACATTCATAGATAATGATATTTGACATCCATATGTTTTGTTTTGGCATGAAACACTGGATTTTTGGACATCTTGATTGCACTCTGATTATCAATGTATAACTGTGTAAGAGCAAACTGAGAAACCTAAAGATCTTCAAGAATATGATGAAGGTAAACAATTTCTCTAGAAGCATCCCATGATGCAATATACTCTGATGCTGCTGATGAATTTTCCACTGTATCCTGCTTCTTACAACACCAAGCAATGGCAGCTGAACCCATATGCATAGTGTATCATGTGGTTGACACTCTGTCATCCACACATCTACCAAAATATGCATCACAATATTCAACAATTTTGAATTTCTTGTTGCGGTGGTATTCAAGGCCATATGTTTTCATTCCCTGAAGGTAATGAAGTACTCATTTTGTTGCATGCTAATGAATTTCTCTAGGCTCATGCATAAACCTAGATAAAATTCCAATTAAAAATGACATATCAGGCCTGGTAGTCATCAAGTATATCAAACCTCCCACCAATTTTCTATATGTGGTGCCATCAAAAAAGGCACTGCTATCATCCTTAGACAATTTCAAGTTACTTTCCATGGGAGTGAGGGCAGGTTTGCAATCACTCATGCCAAACCTCTCTAATAACTCAAAAATATACTTAGTTTGTGAAATGAAAATACTATGCTCTTTTTGATTTACCTATATGCCTAGATAGTAGTGAAGAAGTCCAAGATCTGTCATCTCAAACCCATCTTTTAATTCCTTCTTCACAGATTTGTTATGGTTTTCATCATTACTTGTAATAAACAAGTCATCAACATAGAGAACTAGTATCACCATTTTCTTACCCTACACTCTAAAATAGAGAGTATCATCTAATTCAATATGATGAAAACCAATGGATTTCAAGTATGAATCCATTTTCTCATACCAAGCCCTGGGTCCCTTTTTGAGCCCATACAAAGATTTTGTCAATTTACACACTTGGTGTTCAGCACCCACCTGTTCAAAACCTTGAGGTTGTTTCATATAGACTTCTTCCTATAAATCACCATTTAAAAATCACTTTTAACATCCAATTGATGTAATTTCCAACCATTTTGTGCTGCAAAGGCAAGTACCATATGAATAGTGTGCCATTTGGCAGTTGGTGCAAATGTTTCCTCATAGTCAATACCTTCTTGTTGCACATATCCTTTTGAAACAAGTCATGCCTTATGTTTATCAATGGAGCCATCTAATTTATACTTCATCCTATAAACCCATTTACATCCGATGGGTTTAACATGTGGAGGAGGATCAACTAAAACCCATGTATTATTGTTAAGTATGGAATCATACTCACATTTCATTACCTGTTGCCAAACATGTTCAATAGATGCCTCCTCAAAAGTGGATGGCTCAGTGGAAGAAGTAGTAACAACCATAGCATAGTTTACCTATTTTCGAGAATTCTTGGGCCCTGTTAAACCAAATTCATCTATTTTCAAGTTAGAAAAAGTACTTTGAGCCCATTTTGGATACTTAGACAAATTATTCAAATTAGGGACTCTAGAATTCTCAACATGTGCATCATTCAAAGGGGGACTTAGAGAATTTTCAACAATTTATAAGTCATCAACCTGTGAACTTGTAGATGAAGGAGAGGAAAGTGAAGGAATTTGAGTTTCATACCATAACTTTAAAGAGTTATCCCCATTATTCAAACCCTTATCTCTTTTTGTATTTTTCCTCTCTAATCTATCAAGTTGAGAATCAATCTCTACAGTGTTCATAGTCCCAAACTCATCAAATATTACATCTCGACTCACTTTGAATTTGCTTGAATCCTATGCAAGCAAACGAAACCCCTTTTTATCTTTAGAATAACCAAGAAAGATGCATTTTTGACTTCATGGTTCCAACTTAGTTATGTGTTTAATAGGAACTAAAGCAAAACAAACACATCTTTGCCACCAGCATTCACAGATAATGGTATTTGACATCCATATGTTTTGTTTTGGCATGAAACACTGGATTCTTAGACATCTTGATCGCACTCTAATTATCAATGTATAACTATGTAGGAGAAAACTGAGAAACCTAAAGATCTTCAAGAATACGATGAAGGTAAACAATTTCTCTGGAAGCATCCCATGATGTAATATACTTTGATTCTACTGATGAATTTGCCATTGTATCTTGCTTCTTACAACACCAAGCAATGACAGCTGAACCCATATGCATAGTGTATCCTGTGGTTGACACTCTCTCATCCACACATCTACCAAAATCTGCATCACAATATCCAACAAGTTTGAAGTTCTTGTTGCAGTGGTATTCAAGGCCATATGTTTTCATTCCCTGAAGATAATGAAGTACTCATTTTGCTACATGCCAATGAATTTATCTAGGCTCATGCATAAACCTAGATAAAATTCCAACTGAAAATGAAATATCAAGCCTGGTAGTCATCAAGTATATCAAACCTCCCACCAATTGTCTATATGTGGTGCCATCAAAAAAGGCACTGCTATTATCTTTAGACAATTTCAAGTTACTTTCCATGGGAGTGAGGGCAGGTTTGCAATCACTCATGCCAAACCTCTCTAATAACTCAAAAATATACTTAATTTGTGAAATGAAAATACTATGCTCTTTCTGAGTTACCTCTATGCCTAGATAGTAGTGAAGAAGTCCAAGATCTATCATCTCAAACACATCTTTTAATTCCTTCTTCACAGACTTGTTATGGTTTTCATCATTACCTATGAGAAACAAGTCATTGACATAGATAACAAGTATCACCATTTTCTTACCCTGCACTCAAAAATAGAGAGTATCATTAGATTCACTGCGATGAAAACCAATGGATTTCAAGTATGAATCCATTTTCTCATACCAAGCCCTGGGTGCCTATTTGAGACCATTACAAAGCTTTTATCAATTTACATACTTTGTGTTCAGCACCCACCTATTCAAAACCCTAAGGTTGTTTCATATAGACTTCTTCCTGTAAATCACCATTTAAAAAGGCACTTTTAACATCCAATTGATGTACTTTCCAACCATTTTGTGCTACAAAGGCAAGTACCATACAAATAGTGTGCCATTTGGTAGTTGGTGCAAATGTTTCCTCATAGTCAATACCTTCTTGTTGCACATATCCTTTTGAAACAAGTCATGCCTTATGTTTATCAATGGAGCCATCTAATTTATACTTAGTCCTATAAACCCATTTTCATCCGATGGGTTTAACATGTGGAGGAGGATCAACTAAAACCCATGTATTATTGTTAAGTATGGATTCATACTCACATTTCATTGCCTGTTGCCAAACATGTTTAGTAGATGCCTCCTCAAAAGTGGATGGCTCAGTGGAAGAAGTAGTAACAACCATAGCATAGTATACCTATTTTTGAGAATCTTGGGCCCTGTTAAACCAACTTCATCCGTTGTCAAGTCAAAAAAAGTACTTTGAGCCCATTTTGGATACTTAGATAAATTATTCAAATCAAGGACTCTAAAATTCTCATCATGTACATTATTCGAAGGGGGACTTAGAGAATTTTCAACAATTTCTAAGTCATCAACCTATGAACTTGTAGATGAAGGAGAGGAAAGTGAAGGAATTTGAGTTTCATACCATAACTTTTAAGAGTTATCCCCATTATTCAAACCCTTATCTCTTTTTGTATTTTTCCTCTCTAATATATCAAGTTGAGAATCAATTTCTGTAGTGTTCATAGTCCCAAACTCATCAAATATTACATCTCGACTCACTGTGAATTTGCCTAAATCCTATGCAAGCCAATGAAACCCCTTTTTATCTTCAAAATAACCAAGAAAGATGCATTTTTGACTTCGTGGTTCCAACTTAGTTATGTGTTTAATAGGAACTAAAGCAAAACAAACACATCCAAACACTTTCAAGTGTTTAACTTTGGGTTTAAACCCATACCATGCCTCATATGGAGTTTGTCCCAAAAGTGCAACTATGGGGGACCTATTTCACAAATACACTGTAGTACCAATAGGTTCAGCCCAAAACTTATCATCAAGCTATTTATAGTGCAACATGGCACGTGTTGTGCCCTCTAAAGTTCTATTCATTCATTCAAATACTCCATTTTGTTGTGGAGTATAAGCATTACTATATTGTCATGAATACCATGTTCTTGACAATAATCTGAAAATTCATTAGAGGGATACTCACCTCCATTATTTGAACGAAGAGTGGCCAAATGTGAACTTGTTTCTTTTTCGACTAAGTGCAACCAATCAACAAACTTAGCAAAAACTTTAGATTTGTTTTTCATAAAGAATACCCAAGTCATCCTAGAAAAGTCATCAATAAACAAGACAAAGTATCTACACCCACCAATGGATGACTTTATCATGTCACATAAATCACTATGAACTAACTGTAAACATCTGTTAGCTCTCCAAGATGACTGTTTAGGAATTTTTTCCCAATTTTGTTTTCCCAAAACACATGACTCACAAAGAATACTATCTTTGCAAAAAGTGGGCAACCCATTCACCATACCATATCTCTGTAAATCCACTAAAGAGTGGATATTCAAATGTCCATAGCGGAGATGCCATAACCGCTATGTAGACATAGTACCTGTACCTATGTCAACAATTGTTGTAAGTTCTATATTGGGAGGAAGCACCTTACAATGCAATCTAACCAAGTTTCCATCTTCATATCTTGTATACATTATTTTATAATCATCCTTTACTGAATTGATGTAAATGAGCCCATTTTCAAGCACAATTTGATAACCTTTCTTTTGAATAGTTACCAAAGAAAGTAAGTGTTTCTTCAATGTGGGAACATACCAAACATCCTCCAAGTATTTTATAGACCCATTAGGAAGAAGAATCTAAATAGATCCAAGTCCAAGTGGTGTATGCATAGACTTATCTGCTAAGGCAACTAGAGAGAAAGAAGCTTCCTTATAAGACTAAAAGAAATCTCTCCTAAATGTCATGTGTTTGGTTTCTCCTGTGTCTAAAACCCATACATCTGTGAGCTCATCTCTAGCCTCATATTCAATATAATCAATGTGCCTAAAAGTAGTGAATGCAGATTCATGGGAAACATTACTAGATTCATCATAGTCATGATCGACATACTGAGCAGAGTTAGTCTTAGTCACTTTTTGTGGCCTCTGAATTTTATCAAAAGGAATCCTACATTGTGAGGTAATGTGACCAAATTTTCCACATTTATGACATTGAATGTCTGATCTACCTCGACCTCTACCCCTATATGAGTTTTGACCATGTCCTCGATCACTTGTTTCATGTGAATGTGATTGATTAGATTGTTGATTATTTGAATGACCCCTACCTTTGTTTTGATATCTGCTTCCTCTATAACCTCGACCCTCTCTATAACTATTTCCTCTATTGTTTTGATGCCCAGATGAAGATGAACTAGGCTTTGACTCTAAAACATGGGCTTTTTCAGTTTTCTTGGATTTATTGGGTAGAGAGAGGTCATGTTGGATGAGAAACTCAGCCAACTTATCAAAAGTGATGCCTGTGATCTTGTCAGAGACATGTAACATTTCAACAAAATTCTTATAGGACCCTGGTAGTCCTTTTAAAGCAGCAGTAAGTATGAGGTCATCATCTAGTTTTCCAAAACTAGCTTTAGTGTACTCAGTAGTGATATTTTTCAACTTAGACATATATTCTCCCATATCCCCATCTTCATCTAATGACAAAGTAAAAAACTGCATATGAATATCTATCTTCTTATGCTTAGGTTTCTTATCATACAAATCTAACAATGTTTTTCATGCAGTGTAAGTATGAGGAGAAATTTCAATATGAACATAAGTATCACGAGTACAACAACATTTAATGAGAGCTAAGGCCTTAGAATCATGCAAATTGAATATATCTAATTTAGCCTACTTTGTTGGCAATGTGAGATTTTCATTCTTAACAATATCCCATAACTCATTAAAAACTAGTGAAGCTTCCATCAATCGTTTCCAATATGAATAATTGGAAATTGTTAATCTATCACCATCTGAAAGCAAATTTTAAATTTTTGGCATCTTGAAATGAAATCAAGTGTAGTAGAGAAATGTGTGAAAAAATGCAAAAGAAATGAAACAAATATCACACTCACTGCACAAAACACTACTTCTACGGGGTTTTGCACTTAACTTCCGCATAGAGCGTAAAAGAAAAATAAGTATTTTTGATGGGTTTTGCACTTAACCTCACCAAAAATTAATGATTACACCCTTATTTCTCCAAATTACAACCTTATTCCACCAATTACACCCTTATCTCACCACAACAATGCAAAAAGAAATATGATTGAATTCTGCCCCTTTTTCAAAAATTTAAATAACACAATACAATAAGTATGTGTTTTACAATATTCTGATTCAAAAAAGAGAATATTCCTTTTTTTTAAAAACCATATTCCAAATCAAAAATAACTTTTTTCAAAAAGAATGGATTTGAACCCTTGACCTCCTCTTTTGCAAGCTTCTAACAAAATAAGCTTAACCAATTGCTCTAAGAGCATTTGCAGAACATTACACTCAGAAATTTCTACTTATTCTAGATTTTGTGTATGAGGGAAAATTAAAAAAATTACATATGAGTAAATAAATTCAAAATTTTCCCTTTTTATAGCCTTCTCAAGCAAGCTTCCTCCCGTGGGACCCACTAAGACAAATTTTATGAAAATCAAACTTTAGAAATATCAAAAATAAATTTTTGAGTTTTATTCCAGTGCCATGTTTGCCTGGGATGCCATGGCAGCTCTTGAGAATTTTCTTTTCACCTATTTTCTCTCTCATAGGCTGTACAAATCCGTATAAGCTGGGTAAAAAGGATTTTCACTGAGTTTTTGCAAATTTTTTTGAGGTGTATTTGTAGGGAATGAGATCAAAATGAAGCCTGGGCATTGGAAGGCCATACCACACGCCGTACAAGTTCAAAAAAAATCTAGATTTACAATTTGAATGCAAAAATAGGGGTTTAATATCATTTGATCAAGATTGGTAGGTGTTTTACCTATTAAGAGGCCTGAGAATGAGATGAATCAATAATGGCAGCCATGAATAAACATTACAGAGGTTTTTCTCAAATAAAAAGTCCGTACAAATCTGGTTTAGATCAAAAAACAATGAATTTAATAACATTAAAATGCTAAAAATTCATTTTTATGCCAGATGAGGAGGTTTGAACACAAGACAATGGAGTATGAATGATCAAAAAAGAACAGACTGTGGTATATGGAAAATATACAGGTTTAAATATAAATAATATTTGAAAAATTAAAATAATTTAATAATTTTTCAACATATTTAAACCAATACTATATGGCATACCTTATTTCATGCCAAATGATATCACATGAATTGATTTTTCACCTTGCTCCTTTGAATTCACCATGCTCCCAAAATAACCATGCTTCGATACCACTGATAACTCCTGAACCAAAATAGGTTGAACCTTGTCCCCACTTAGTGCGAGTGCACAAGTATTTTATTAATAATTCAAAAAATCACGTACATAAGGGTGCCTTTACTCCGTTAACCCTTTTACAATGCAAACATGGATTTATATAGTTTTTACCAATGACCGGTAAAAACAACTAATCCTATAACCAACTAAATATGGGAAAACAACCCGTAAGGTAATTCTAATTAATAAATATAAAACATTAAAACTACCTAATAATTAAACTAAGTTTATTTTATGGGGGTGTCTTTACTAAAAGATGCATGCCCCATTTACAATAATTAGTTATTACCTACCAAAAATCTAACCTAACGTTAAGACTTTGGAACAAGTCCTAACAGTATTTAAGCTATCCATTCAATATTGACATCCTTATTTATCATGTTATTTAGTGGTTAGACTTATCTTTAAAACTTACAATAAAATTCCTCATGAATTTGATCTTACCAAATAATGACTTAGATCTTTTATGATACCAGACAATAGGATTTTTAGAATCACCTCTATCCTCTCTTATATATATATATATATATATATACCTCATTCTAAGATGACATAACCCAATAACTTACCCTCTATGACCCTAAATATGCACTTTTTTAGATTCAAGGAGATTTCATGATCTCTACACCTTTTCAAGACCATTCTTAGGTCTTTCACATAGTCTCCTCTATTCTTGGAAAAGATAGTTAATTCATCCATGTATATCACTATACACTTACCAATGAGATCCATGAATGTAATATGCATGGCTCATTGAAAGGTGGAACCCAAATTGATTAGGCTGAATGACATCCTTTTGTATGCAAATATACCCCACTTAGGTGTAAACACGATATTAATCCTATCTTCATAGTTGACCACTACCTAATTATATCTTGAGTACCCATCTAGAAATGATATCATTTAGGAGTCATTCACTATCTGTAAGAGTTCATCTATTGAAGACAATGGGTAATAATCTTTCTCTAAGGTTTTGTTTAAGTTATGAAAGTCAACATAGATTCTTCTATCTTTGATTTTATTTATAATCAACACCAAGTTAGCCACCCATGTGGAGTACCTAACAAGGAATATTATCCTTTCTTGGAGAAACTTTTGTACCTATTTTAATATCAATGGTTCTAGTAGCAGATTCATTGGCCTTTACCTATGATGGAATGGTGTGATTCTTGGCTTAAGAAGGAAGGTATGCATGAGGATAGAAATGTTGAATGATTTAAGTCCTCATAGCTCCATGATATAACATCTTTTAAGTCCTTCAAGGCTTGAACAAGGTCTTATTTTTATCCTTTGATGCATGTCATCCCTAGAAGCATGTTATTTGATTCATTAGCATTGTATAGATTGTAATGATAGTGAAACATACCTTTGGTGGGGACTGATTTTCATTTCTCACCCTAATAGTCCATGTTGAACAACCATTATAATGAGACCATGCCCTTGGGTATATTTTTGGTTTTAAAATTTATGAGACCTCGTCCTCATCAAGTTTGGAATATTATCTATTCTATTCATCTATGATCTATGATCCAAATACATCTATGTGGGTGATGAATTTGATGATATGTTGATCATAGCTGAACACCTAGAAGTTCCTATTATTATTGGGGATGAAATGGGTAGAGACCAACTCCATCAAAAAACTTCTCAACTTGGAGTCAACTATAGGCTCTAGATTACTCGCAACTATGGCCAATGCATATACCATGTAATTCATTATTAGAGGTAACTTTTGAATGTTAAATGCATCAAAATACTCTATCAAGTTTCACACTTGGATGCAGTATCTAGATAAATGATTATATTTAAAATCATAATGCTTATTACTTACTTAACCACTATCTCTAAGTCACAAAAATATTCAGATTCTTGACTTTATTTTTTAGTGTGAAAAAGAGACCATGAATTAGTGCCTCATATTCAGATACATTGTTCATCCAATTGAATTTTAGGTGAAAAGAAGCTAGATATGACTTTCCTTGGGGTTTGGTGGGATCCATACTAGCACCACACCCACTCTTAGACTTAGTACCATCAAATTTTATAATCCACAAGTGATTTTTAGCTATATGTGTACGACTCTAATGAGTGGGTACTACTATAACATTGATTTATTCATTTTATTTCTCAATTGCCAATGGGCATATAGTTCATTTCTCAGTGGATATAGACCTTATGGCCAAGTCCTCAGTGGAAGAGGTGAGTATGGGGTTGTTTGAAATAGTTGTTGTCTCATTAGAGGAGCTCACCAAAATACCTATATTCACTCAAAAAACTTTCATTAATCTTGCTGATTTCTAACTTAGCCATTCTCCATGTTGACATTAGCTATTGGCAACCCTATTTTACACTTAAATCAGTTGGTTCCACCTCCTCATATGTTTTGGAAACATTATAAAATGAAGTCATTTTAGGAGCACAGAGGAAATCATCATCAAGCCAATCCAACTCCTAAATTTCTAAATTTTCTTACATAGACAACATGTTAATGGAGAACTTATTATAGGCTTATGCTTCATTTTCAAGTTCATACACCATAAACTTTCCTTTTCAAGTGCATACACCCCAAGCTTTGAATCTTTATACAAGATTTCATTTATTTTATTCTATTCTATTATCATGTGACTCATCTTGGGCTCATGATCAATTTTGATTTGATTGGTTATGCTACACCATGGGATTCATATGTGAGAAAAGTCAGTTGTCATGTAATTGTTCAATGTCCTTGACCAATCTTTGCTCAAAAGCATACTGTAAGCATTAGGTATATCCAATGCCTATATGTTAATAAACTATTGCACCCTAGGATCATAGGTTAGTTGTATATGAATTTTATTTGACTCACCAACAATATTAACCTCTGATTTGTCTAACTAAACAATTTTATTATTTGACTTTGTAGAAGCTAAATCCAATTGTTGATAGATGTCATAAGGCATCACATTTATATAAGCACCTAAATTCACCAAATATTATATAAGTTTTTATAAAAAATTGGATTGTTAGAAGGAAAGGAGGGGTCTCAATATTTTCTTTGTAAATTATAATGTGGGAATCAACTATCCTATTGGATTTTTTCATTTAGGAGTAGATAATCCTCTTAGTAACATGTCCTTTTGGTTAGAATTTTGGAGCAAATCAAACATTTTTATATTGGCCTTAGTTTTCTTTAGGTCATCGATAATGCTATATCCATGTTTGTTTTATTCCATAGTGTTTTCAGTTAGTATAAGTGTAGAGCTATTCTTGGGTTGATAAGACGTATTATGTTCTTTAGATAGAAATAGATTGTTGCTCAAGTTATCATTAGGTGGAACTTGGGTGTGGTTTTGAGGAATAGATGTAGTTAATAGAATTTGGTATTTCTTCCTCAACTGATAGTTGTTTCTTCTCTATAATTATTTAAATGTATGGACCTCATCTAAGTTATCTATAGGTTTATTTTCACTCTCAAAAGGAAACTCATAAGTCTCCAAGAATAGAGTTGTATTAGGGTTCACTTTTCCTTGGTTTGATTTATCATTATTATGGGTAAGCACTATCTTAAGATTGTCCATATTCTTTTGAAAGATGTTTGAGGCAAGTGTGAACTTGGCACAATCAATTTTAGTGTGATTGGTTATGTTGTGTAACTTGCACTAGGTGGGTAATGTAAAATCAACCAAGTTTACCAGAATGGAAGAACTATTGTTACTGATTTGATTATTATTATCTGGTGGGATAGTTACACCTCCATTATTTGGCCTCATGTTCCATTATCTATTGGTCTTTTGAAAGCTAACATTTTTTTTATGTGTGTGGTGGTTCACATTTTGGTGCATGTTTTAAGGTACTTTCCTACACAAATTGATCATGTTGTTTGTCAAACTTTGAACCATTTTATGTAAATTTATCACTTTAGGGCTTATGCTAGAATTTTTTTGGTTTCCCACTTGCATTGTGGGTTAGCCACAGGTGCAACAATGTTTAGAAATGTAAGGACATCCTATTTGTTACTAGTAGAAGCAACATAACTACTAGTGTTAGGCATGAAAATAGTTGTGTTATATGTGACAAGAACAAGTTGTTAATTATTTGACTACAAAAAATTGTGATTTGGAGTAACATAAGGCTAGTTACTATGCATATAATTCATGGGCATTATATTATAGATGATAGTTGGGCTTACATATGGGGCCTCTAAAATTAGATTCATTAGTGATGTACTATGTTGAAGAGCTTGATTGATCATCAAAATTTGATTGTAAGCACCCATTGGCCTACTTAAGTTATAAGACAAACCCCATAGACTTGTGGCATCATTTGTTGCTTAATGCTAATAGCTTTGTTGTAAGCCAAAGATAGGGATACAAGTGTTATTAGGGTCCTCCTAAGGAACATGAAGGTCATTGAGTCTAAAGCCCTCAAGTAGGTTTGTATAATGGCCACCTTTGTTTAGGCATATGGGTCTTTTAACCTTTGGTATAACTTTTGGAAGAGTGTATTGAAGATGCTCATAGGTTTGTTTGGTTCTCTACGGGCTGCAACAAAGTGATGATACAGGATAATTGGGTTGATAAACAACTTAAAGTGATTTACAAACATAATTTCAAGATCACTCTAAGAAGCAATGGATCCATTTGGTAAACTAAGGTACCAGATGTAAATATGTGGAAATACATGTCCTCATGTTGAATTTGTGTTTGGATCAATATATCCTTGAATGCCTGAATATGTTCCTCGGTGGTTTGAATCTCTTTGGGTGTGAATTTTGGGTAGAACTTATCAAAAAAAATTGGCATATCAAGATAAATCCCTAAGACACTCATAGGACATCTACCTTCACCAAGTCAGGTAGGGTTATCCACCATTAGTATATGTTGGGGAAACATGAAAGGGTTCATAAAATTAGTAGTTGCATCTATTGGTGAATTGCCACTTGGCTAGATAGGCTTAACTTTATCTTTTACTTTATTAGCATTTAATTTTGGTATCCTATATTTAGTAAGTTTTAAGATATTGAATCCATCCCTAACATACTTGGATTAAGTGTTTATCCTTATAATTTCTAGCTTAAGATATAGTCTAGCTTAGTGGAATCATAGGTTTCTAAAAATGTCTTAGTTCAAAGCTAGGCTATGGTTCAGTTTGGATTCATTCAGGCCCTCCTTCTAGTGCTAATTTATTAATGGTCATTTTAACATGTCAACTCAACAAAGGGTTGTTAAGATCATACCCTCCTAAAAGGAAGAAAATACTATGAGGAAAATGCTTCTCCAAGGTCTAAATGTACTAGGTCTTGGTATGATAACCTTCACTCAACAGGTTGGTGTGTAACCATTCCTTTTCAAGGGGCCCTTTGATAAAATATATCTATAATATAGATCTAAATTTAGATAATTCAGAAAAGGGTCAAAGGTTCCATAGTCAATACTCATAAGGATTAACCTCAACTAGAAATCACTGATTCTTAATGCAATTAGGAGAAGTAATTTAATGATCTCCCAAATAGACTTATCACATTCATATCTTTAACAATGATAAATAAAACTAAATAATCAATATTAACATAAATATTTAGATTAATTTCACCCTAGACTAACTCATCACCATAAATAAAAATTAAAATAAAATGGATAAAAAGATAAAAAGCTTGCTAATATTAGATATATTCCTTGCAACATCTGATTGAGCACACATATTTAAAACCAATCCTTGGTTGAGCCAAAACTAGCACAACTTCAATCTGAGTATGGTGCAAGAGTTTGGGAAATTGGATATATTAGACTGAAATACCATGACCACCATATATATGCATAGGAAATAGATTTGAACTCTTAATAATCTTTCAAATATCAAGATATGTAATTTGATTAATAGTATCAAGTGATTAAAATCATTCATGTGTCATAAAATTACCCTATAATAGCTAGACTAAAACAAGAAAAGGGAGAGATTATCCTAAGAAAACATAAAAAATATATGGTTCTCTATGTCTCTATTACAATTCATAATGATATAGGCATGAATAACATCTTCTAATCCTAAAAAAAATGTCAACTTGAAGAAAGGTGCTAAAAAAATAATATATACACGAAAGACGGTGAGCCTTCCCTTGACTTCCAACTCAACCCATCACTAGGGGAAATTATAAATATTCACTGCCAATTGGATAAGGTAGTTATATGTGTCCTAACATCTAACTTAAGTGCAGGCATTCCCATTCTTTGGTTAAGGCCCACGCTAATTTTCCCTGATTCATTGACTGCTTGACTTGGGATCCATCATTCCATTCAATAATTACCATCTATCAGTCTATCATTAATTTAGAGATACCTAATGATTCCACTTTGTTATTGAACACAAGGACATTTCCCCACCTCCCTCTTTGATCTGTAAACTCCACTGATAAAGTCAAAGTGAAGTTCAAAATATGAATACTAAATTTCTCAAAACTTATCAAATTCTCAAAAGAACTTGAAAAATGTTTTGGCAAAAATGTTCTCGGTTGTTTGGTTGGATTGGAATGATCAAAAGACTTGTTACTTCCATTTACCAATTAAACTGATTTTTTTTTTTTTTTTTGCATCAAATGTCATAAATTGTCAAAATTTAATCTTTGCATGATTTTATAATTAAAAAAATCAAAAAACTGAATTAAAACATGCAATCAAATGACAAATTACCATCCGACATTAATAACAGAGTTTGGCATATTTTGCCTACATCTCTGGGTCCGCCCAATAGTGAGGACCATTTCTATTAAATTTGTGCAACAAATGGCTTACAAATTCTTGAAACGCTGCACATCTTCCCTCAGGCCTAATCTTTGTCCAAGAACTCCACCTTGCTAATATACTCAAGCTCAGTCACACAGAATCCTTCCTCAATCTTCAACCCCTTCCGAATGTGCTTTGGTCCCTTCACTTAATCCATTGGTATATCCAAATAACAATGAAATACTTCTCTTTTTAATTACAAAACATAATAAAAAAGGCTTACCCTATGTGTATAAGGTTGGATATTGGAGAAAATCCCATTTGGTAGCTATCTCCAAGCTTAAAACAAACTCTTGGCCTCTTAAAATACAAATACACAGTCCAAAACCTGTTTAAAACAAATGCAATTTCATGCCTTTATACTCAGTTTCAAGCCTGTGGTGTAGTGGCTAAGCCTCCTACATTTTTGCCACAAGGTGATGGGTTCAAAACTAGCTGGTCCTCTTTTCTAGGCACCTAGGCATACATTTGAATTTCCTTCCCTCCATTTTAGGCGCTTGGACTTGAAGTTTTGTCCCACATGCACGTGCTTTGGGGAAGGGAAAGGCTTTAAATAGCCTTCAACAGCCATATTTTCATGTGGCTTCAGCCACATAAAGCTCCTTTTTACATGGGCTCAGGTTGGGTCTTTCCTTGGAGAGCGTGCCATGCCACAAGACTCACCATGCCATGAGACTCGCCAGAAGACTCTCCACCTTGCTTGGTCTCGCCACCTTGGTCAAAGAGCCTATCTCACACTGCCACATGGCATGTTGATGATGTGACATGTCATCAAACCAATTTTTTTGTAACCCTTAGCATTTTTCCAAGTGTCGACCTTTGATAGGTCCAAATGTCATTATGTTCTCGAAACACGTGCCAAATGCCACAAGTGACTTTTTCGACAAATCTTCAAATGGCCATATCTTGAGCATCTAGACTCCATTTTGCAAACCACAAAAAGTGCCAAAAAGCTCTTGACAATCTCTACAGTGTGCCACCACTAAATATTTGACTTGAAACCTTTTTCAGAACCCAATTTCTGATCACACCTCCCTAATGGAAGGCTTTTGGTCTCTAAAATTCCAATATCCCCTGTAATCTTATAACTGGTCTACTGCATCCATGAAAATAGAACCTAATCATAGCAAGAGGTATAAACAATTGCATTAAAATGATTCACAATTAAACTATAAAAATTCCTAATCCAAAGGCATGAGTAAGTGAATCTGCAACTGCCAAAGTGATTACAACATACCAAAACTCCCTGCCCAAATGTCACATCTTGTAAAGCAGTGAATTGCCAAAAATTGAAATAACTCCCAATGTAACTGCAAGACAAGTTTATAATGCTGACAACATACAATAGATGTTGTGGACATGTTGCAATACAATGCCCTGGTATGGGACTTATATGTTAAGCAAATGCAAACAACACAAAGTGTATATTGCCTAACATCCAAACATGCCCATAGGGTCTTAACAATGCATCTATACATCCATGTGTCAAAATAGTTACATTAAAAATAGTAGTCATATAAGTGTTGTAAGGAATTAACTCAACCTGCAACATGCACTCTGCTATTATCTCCAACTGATCAAATGAGTTCAAGTCCTCTAGACAACTCACACAGCATAAATAGGAGATTCAAAACCTTAGAGTTATCAAAAAGTGAGAATTGAAAAACTTCATATAGTAAACCTATCTTGAAGTGTTCTCACTAACTCTAATCTACATCTATCAAAGCTTGTTCATTCCCTTAGGTGAATTCATTGCCATGCTTTGCAAAAAGAATGTAGTGATAATCCACTTAACCATTTCTTTCTTCCTATTGAAATTGATTGTCTTAGTGGATTCCTTATCAATTGTATATTGTTGACTTAACCTCTTAAATGGATTTTCACTTGTAGGTTTTACCTTATCCTAGGTTGTATTGTCAACTACATTATGGATTGAATTAGCTTCATTAACCTTAGTGAGAGGTTTGTAAATCATCTTAGTTCTAACATTACTTGAATGTGAAGATGCATGAAGCTTAAAACATCTATCAATCCTATGTCCACTCACTTTACAATGAGTACAAACATCCTTCTTAGGTGAGGGTCCCCTTTTGCCAATTCCCAACTTATCATGAGAATGGTCTTTCAAACATGCAATCTGCTTAAACAAAGCTTTTCATTTCCAACAAGTCTTAACACTATGGTTATTCATCCCACAAAAAGTGCATGGAAATGATTGCATTATCTTCTGTACATTATATCCAAACTTCTTAAAAGTATCAATTGGATCAGAAGATTTAGTGTAAGAATCAGGAGGTAGAATCTTAATACCTCTTTTACCTTTGCACCTTTAAACGAATGGCCTAAAACCTTCGCTATTGGAAGCTCGTCTTCCTTTAGCCATGGATGAAACTTCTCCATCATCCACCTGCACACCAGTATAGCCCAAACCTACACAAAGAGGTCTATGCTCAACCTGAATTGGGTTAGATATTCCTTAGCTATCTCTACCAAGTCCTCCTCCATTATAACCCATTTTAAACAACAATTTAGATCCTATGCCCTTAGTGTATCTTTCAAAATCACCAAAGATAATATTACTAGAATCTGAATCTGAAATGGTAAAAGAAGATGAAGATTCCTGTGGTGAAAAACTTACACTGCACTCAGTCATAGTCTTTGCATTTGAAGTTGAAGGCTTTACCTTTTCATACTCACCACATTGCAATCTAATCAAGAGCTCATCTTTGGATTCAAGCTCCGATTTTAAACTTGCAATTTGCTCTTCGAGGGAGTAGAGCTTGCTTCTCAGGAATGCATTCTCATCCTGAATCTGGCTATTGATGCTTTCAAGCTCTTCCATCTTGGCTTTATATGACAACTTGCCCATGGTTTCCTACAAACACACTGATTCCATAACTTCACACTACAATATAATCAAGTGATATTGAAAACCAATAACTAAAAGCAACTATCAAAACTCAATCAGAAGCTAACCCAGCTTTCTAACTGCTCTGATACCAACTTGATCCTTAAAATCCACTGATAAACTCAAAGTGAAGTTCAAAATACAAATACTAAATTTCTCAAAACTTATCAAATTCTTGAAAAAACTCAAAATAACTTGAAAAATGTTTTGGCAAAAATGTTCTCGGTTGTTTGGTTGGATTGGAATGATCAAAAGACTTGTTACTTCCATTTACCAATTAAACCGGTTTTTGTTTTTTACATCAAATGTTGTATATTGTCAAAATTTAATCTTTGCATGATTTTATAATTAAAAAAATTAGAAAACTAAATTAAAACATGCAATCAAATGACAAATTACCATCTGACATTGATAACGGAGTTCGGCATATTTTGCCTACATCTCTGGGTCTGCCCAATAGTGAGGATCATTTCTATTAAATTTGCACAACAAATGGCTTATAAATTCTTGAAACATTACACAACTTCCCTCAGGCCTAATCTCTATACAAGAACTCCACCTTGCTAATATACTCAAGCTCAGTCACATAGAATCCTTCCTCAGTCTTCAACCCCTTCCGAATGTGCTTTGGTCCCTTCACTTAATCCATTGGTATATCCAAATAATAATGAAATACTTCTCTTTTTAATTACAAAACATAATTAAAAAGGCTTACCCTCTATGTATAAGGTTGGATATTGGAGAAAATCCCATTTGGTAGCTATCTCCAAGCTTAAAACAAACTCTCGGCCTCTTAAAATACAAATACACAGTCCAAAACCTGTTTAAAACAAATGCAATTTCATGCCTTTATACTTAATTTCAAGCCTCTGGTGTAGTGGCTAAGCCTCCTACCTTTTTGCCACAAGGTGAGGGGTTCAAAACTGGCCGATCCTCTTTTCTAGGCGCCTAGGCATGTGTTTGAATTTCCTTCCCTCCATTTTAGGCACTTGGACTTGAAGTTTTATCCCACATGCATGCGCTTTAGGGAAGGGAAAGGCTTTAAATAGCCTTCAACAGCCCTATTTTCATGTGGCTTTAGCCACATAAGGATCCTTTTTACATGGGCTTGTGCTGGGTCTTTCCTTGGAGAGCATGCCATGCCACAAGACTCGCCATGCCACGAGACTCACTAGAAGACTCGCCACCTTGCTTGGTCTCACCACCTTGGTCAAAGAGCCTATCTCACGCTGCCACATGGCATGTTATTGATGTGACATGTCATCAAACCAATTTTTTTGCAACCCTTAGCATTTTTCTAAGTGTTGACCTCTGATAGGTCTAGATGTCATTATTTTCTTGAAACACGTGCCAAATGTCGCAAGTGACTTTTCTGACAAATCTTCAAATGGCCATATCTTGAGCATCTAGACTCCATTTTGTGAATCACAAAAAGTGCCAAAAATCTCTCAAAGAGCTCTACAGTGTGCCACCACTAAAACTCTAATTTTAAACCTTTTTTAGAACCCAATTTCTGATCACTCTTATCTTATACTTTATTATGTTTGAGCTGTGGGCTCAGACTCCTAATAATGACATGTGCCTAGATTAACAATTTGGATTGAAATATTGAGCTTGCAAGATCAAGTGTAAAAGTCAATCATGAATCTCTCAAGGAAATGATAAGGCAATATAAATAAAATGGTTTCATCATGAATAAGGAATCCCATAATAAAATTAGACAAAATGTGAGAAATAAATGGAGTATTTTTCCATTTAGATATAAATATTTGCATTATATCATATTCAAATTTAAACATAGGCCCTTCCATAAATGTACATCACATTTATGTAGCCCAAACATCCCCTTAGAATAACACAATGCCCCTAAGAAGTTTACTTAGCGCACTAAAATTGAACATTTAATCAACAAGTGCTTTCCATGAGCTTTTGACAGTCTCAACATCTAGGACTGCCATCAAATTTAAGATCTTTAAGTGCCATGAAACACATCCTTATTGGCTCAGAGGATCATGGTTTATGTTTTAGTGATGGGTGGATTCTTATCAAATTTAAGCTCAACAAGAATACTAACATCATTGCCATAATGTCTTATACTTGTAGGGTCATTGCTATATGGATTCTCCAATTCTTTTGATGCTTATCTGAGGGCTTTGATGTAGGATAATTGCTTACATCATGGATAAACAAGATTTGGCTATGTGGTATCATGTCACTCACCTAGATATCTAACATACTTATGGGTTTCATGGATCACCTTGAGGCTGTGGAGTAGTGATATTTTTCCATGTGTCTCCTGTAGACATCCAATTCCTATCACCATTATGTTGAAATTGTCAATCTTACTTGAAATTTTGTGAAAATTCACAATTTGATCAAAATCACTAAAACACACTAAATGGTTTGATATTGTCATATATAAGTGATAATTTAGGCTAATATATCCCTAATTGGAGCAATGCATTTTATGTGATTATTAGTTTTCCCAAATCATTTTGAGTCAAAATGCCAAAACTATAATTTGACACTCTGAACCACTGAATTCTTCTAATTCAGAAGCAAATGACATGTGCATGTGTTATTTCATGTTGACAATGTCCTAAATGCGGTATTTCTATATACACAACTAATGCCTTCATCTAATTATACTCAAATCAAATTATGACTTAGTAACTTGACATTTTGACCAGTTTGATTAGGTAAGCAACCAATTGCCAAAGAATTGCATAAAAATTAATTAATATCACTAAAGAAAATTAAACCAAATTAAGAGCTTAAGTGGAAAATCCATGGAAGTTATTGAATATATATTAATTGGAAAATAATTTCTAATATCTACATCATCTGGGGACATCATCAATTAGGTGGAATCCATAAGCCATAAATGGGACAAATATCTGGTTTAAGCCCTCCCATGTCTCATCAATGCTTCTTTCTTCTAACTATTAATGGGGATATTTATGGATTGAACCTCCAAAATTATATTTATTCATGGCCACACATCTTTATCTCAATATGGATGGTCATGGTTTATTCTAATCATTTCTAAAAATATATAAATACAAGGGTCCTCAATCATCCTTTCAAGCCATTT
Source organism: Torreya grandis (assembly GCA_037957365.1). Classification (NCBI taxonomy): domain Eukaryota; kingdom Viridiplantae; phylum Streptophyta; class Pinopsida; order Cupressales; family Taxaceae; genus Torreya; species Torreya grandis. Next base: position 3,516,098 of record JARHVA010000775.1, on the reverse strand, counting down.
TTGTGTAATATTATGTTGAATTTGCAATAAGATAGATTCAAATATTGGCACACATTTGATCAATTTCATGAGCCTAGTTTATTGGTGTATTGAGGGATGATGGAGGAGCCATCCACTCATCATTGACAAAGACTTGGAGCACCAAATTAGGGGAAAATCACATTTTTGAGCTACACTTGTAGGAGGGATGCTCTTGGGATGGTTTGATGTTGTATTCCTTCTTTTAAAAGCTCTTAGTTTTCATTTGTAGGACACCATGAAGGAGTTGGATTTATGAGTTATGTTATTTATGCTTATTTTAAGTTTTAATTACTAATTCATGATCTAAATCACTTTAATTTCCTACTCTATAGCTCCATCCCACTCACCCACTTGTTTGGGGCATGCTAATTTTGTAAAAAACCTCTAGGTTAGTAGGTCACTAGGATCATGCCATGTGGTAGCATCCTACTTGTCTATTTACTTAGAGGACCTTTGCTTGTAAGAACTTGGTTGAGATAGTGGGTCACCATGAATACACCATATGGTGCAATCCAAATTGTCTGCTCATGTAGTGAGCTTTGCTTGGTATGGATTTAGCTAGGATAACAGGTCACCGACATCTTGACACTTGGTAACATCTCACTGATCTGCTTGTAAAGAAACTATGTTGACTAGATGAAATTCATAGAATCATGTAAATAATCCATGTGGCTTTGAGAAAAATCACTAAATTTTTTATTAAGTGTCAAAAGTCATTTTGAATAGGTTGGAACCATCAAGAGCTATGAGAGAGTGTTGCACGGTGCCAAGATTGATGTAGGTACCTATGGGTAAAAGATAAAAAGATGCAATTAACATTATTAAAATCAAAATTTAATGGTTATGAATTTAAAATCAAAAAAACTAAGTAATTCAAATTAGGAAATGGCTAAGTCCTTGAAATGAAACAAAAAACATAAAAAATTAGTAAAAAAACCATCTTTGCATGAATTTACAACCATTTTCAAAGCAACTTATGATCATTTTAATGAAATTAACTAAGGAAAATATGAGCAAAAGTAAAATTTTAATCAACTTAGAGCAATTTAGAATAAAAATGGATCAATAGAAGATAAATTTTAATGATATAAAACAATCCTTCTAAAGGAACCTTAGCAAAATACAACCTATGTTGAAGATAACAACTAAGTTTAAATTGAAACTAACATAAACACTTAGCCAATTCATACTATAGATATTCAAGAATATTACTCTAATAACTCTAGATGAAAATCTTGGATTGAGAATTTTAATGTGAAAAATCATTGAAAATAAACACATCCAGTCACTTGAAACTTATCATCTAGCATATGACCACTCGTAAAATGCCCAGACATGCAAAATCTCAAAACTTTAAAAAGAGGGTCTCCATTTTAGATATAAATGGGGTGTGTTATGAGAGAAACAACAAGGTTGGATGATACAATCAATTCCAACCTATAAACTTTGTAAGATTTAGTGATTTAATAACCTCAACCATACCAAAAGCGAACCAACTACTATAGTAGATTGGCTCAGTATAGTCCCTAACAGTCTATCTTGGTGGGTGATGAATTTTAATAGATTAGTTTTAAAATCTGAAACTAATTTGTATTTTGTAATATTATGCACACATTATATAGCATATACACCTTAGATATGTGTTATGATGAACTGTGTATAAAAATGGTACTAATGTATAAAATTTTGCCATAACTATGAATTTGAATCATATAATTGTGTGCTTTGGCCAATTTAGAATTTTTGAACAAGTGTGGGTAACATGTTATCATAACATGCCTCCACTATTTATGGATAAATTTAAAAAATTATGTATGTGCCAATGTAGAGAACATGTTTAGGTGCTCTAGATTAGTAAAACCCATATTTATGTACTCTATACTCTATGGTTTCTTTGGAATAATAGTAGTAGAAACATGTTTAGGTGCTCTAGATGTCTAAAATGGTGTGTAATAAAAGATGGGGATTCTGATGAATCAATTATATGCCTTTGACGTAATGGTGTCTCAAGTACTGGCTACCTAATAAATGGGATTGCATGTTGATTACCCTTTTGTGATGGATTAACCTTAGTAAGTTTGATAGTTAGTTGCTTGGGTAGAAATTTTTACTATTCAAGAGAATACTCATATAGAATTTCAAAAATTGTAATTACTTGATTGGCATGAATGTATTTAATATACCCATGCCTTATATACGGTACTACTCAAAGTATACGAATCTAAGGACTTCTCAATAACATATCAAAGATTCTTGGGGAAGGTGTAACTAAAAAGGTAGTAACCACATGTGCAACACTAACCTGTTATGATAGTTCAATCTCACCAAAAGAAATTTGGGAGGTCCCATTAAATTATATAACTGATTGAGTAGAAGGATACAAATCATAATGAGTATAACCTAGATGCATAAATGATGTCATGGTACAAACATTTTTACTTACACCATTATCAATCATAACACTATATATACACTGGTGATCAAGGAATGCTCGAATGAATAAAGAATTAAAATTAAAATCATCATCCTTAATCTCACTATCTTCAAAAGAAATATAATGTATATGAACCACAAGAGGTATATGCTATGTGTAAGTACCAATAATCCCATCTAATGGGTCTCATAATGTGATGGAGGAGGATGTGTGTTATATGCCATTTATACTTATGGGTCTTTCTTAGAATGATATTTCAGAAGATTGTTATATATTTTTTATTTTTGGTGATCACTAGGTTGTGAACCTAATTCTTTGGGAGGATAATCAAATGTAATATTTTGGTCATCAATAAAGTATTAGATCTTATGCTTCAAGGTAAAGCATCTATTTGTAGAATGCCCTGGTCCCTGATGATAATCATAGTAAGCATCACACCATATATTTTGGGTAGAGGCCAACTCATATCAACCTTTATAGCATGAGGGAGAGATATAAGATAACACTTTATTAACCATGGGAGTAACTAAGCTAGAGACTTAAGTAAACATGAGAACTGTCTCCTTGGTGCATTGGATAAAATATGTTGATTCGATTGTTGTAACACTATTTTAACCATGGTGGTTGCTTATTTTTTAGGCTCAAGAGGTTTTACCTTGTAAACTTGGTACTAGATGTAGAACCAACCTATGTGTTTTATACATACTTGAGCTTATTCAATGAAATAAGCTTCATTTCATGGTCCCATAAAACATGACATAAGCCATAAAAATATTTGAACTTCTTGAAAATAATGGACTCATGTAAAGGAGTAAGAAAACTTTGCTTGAATATGCCTTGTAACTCTATATCTACCATAAGATTGGTCATTTTAGCCAACATTATCTTGTACCTTAAGACATATCCATTGATAGGTTTAAATATTCCTTGTTTGATTTTAGCAATTTGAGCATAGGAAACCTTTTCATAAATATTAATGGAAAAGTGTGCCAAAAAATGATCTAAAAGAGATTTGAATGCTTTCATAGATTAGAGAGGTAAATCATATAACCACCTCAAAGTATAGTCTTTGAGGCTTATTGGGAACAATTTGGTCAAACGTTTATCATTGGAGGCATAGTCAAGGCATGCCTCATAAAAGGATCAAAGATATTGTTTAGGATCACCTTTTCCACCATAAAATGTGAACTTAGGTGTTATAAAACTAGTTGGTAAAGGATGTAAATATATCTCAAGTGCAAGAGGGTTATGCAACACATCTTATGAATCAATAGTATGAGGAGACTTTAAATCCTTTTGCTCAATGTTTGTAACCTTGTCCTCTAAGGTATTTATAACTTGAAGAATTTTTAACTATATCCCCATTGGGGTTTAAATTATCAAATTGATTAGTCACCAAAGGATATGTAAACATGGTTTGAGTAGTAACAGGCATTTAAAATAGTATTTGAGTTGAAACAAATGGTAATTTCATGGTAGATATAGAAATAGTGTTTTAATTTTTAGGAAACAAATTTTTAAAAACGTAACCCATGCCACTAGATGTAGGAAGATTTATAGGTATGGAATCAATTGTATTACCTTCTAAAGATTCACCATCACTAGGTGAGGAGGCATTAGCCTTATCATGTTTACTAATTTTATCTTATGTAACATACAAAAATGTATCCATTAAGCCTTTGATATTATTGAGATGAGTGATCAAAGCTTATTTATATTCCCTTTGAAAATGATTTTTTACATTAACATTTTCCATCACTTCATAAATGAAAAATTTAGAAGTTGCAATAAAGTACAACAATCAGGAAAATGGGAAACACAAAAACCCTAAACCACCTAGGGTTGGTGCTCAAAGGTCAAGTTCACTAAATGTTTAGCTCAAAATATATATATATATATATATATATTAATTAATTTAGGGTTAAAAGGGATAGATATAGGCTAGGCTACAAGGGTGATAAATTATCTTTATAGTAGGTCAATTAAATGCTAAAATCATATATAACATATGTTGAATTTATTAAACTGAGATAGACTAACAATACAAAATACAACTATGCTAGATATGTAAATGACAAAGAAATAATGTACTCAGTTGGTTCTGATGTTAAAATAGTTTTAGATCTAGAATAGGTAAGAAGCAGATTAGAGGAGGGTTATAAAATAGTCACCAAGTCATGGATTAATTGCCTCTAGAGCTGTGGAAACTAGCATCAGCTTGAGATAATTGAGTTTATAATAAAAATAGGACAAATGGGTGGAAAATTAAAAATAAGGCACTTTTGTAAAAAACGTCACTCAATTTTGAGCTATCAATAAAAAATTATTACACAATCAATTTCCTATCATTAATGGCATATTTTAATTAAATTTTCATAAATAGTTTAAATGCTCCAAGGTCTGCAAGGTAAACATATCCTTGTAACCACTTGTTGGAACCAAAATGGAACCACGGTCCTCCTCAAGTCAACTAAAGTCAAAAACAACCCTCATACTTTATCTTATGTACTCTCAAGCAAGAAACAAGCCACTTAAGGCAAAATAAAACAATAATTTAAAATAGTAATAAAAAATAGCTATTTTTAAAATTAATTTAAGGAAAAACTTTTAGGTTTTAATCTTTATGACTTTGAAAATGAGCTTGATAAGGAGAGGCACTGCCATGTGAAACTCCAGGGTTATAAATTAAAATATGACATCATGTCCAGGAGAAGAAAAAATGGGTCCTAGCAACAAGCCCTAATGAGGTACCCACATACAATGCAACTCTCAAAAAGTGGAGTAAAAGGAGAAAACCCAGTGGGAAAAAACTCCTCCCCAAAAAAGAGAGACAAAGAAAAGAAGGTAGGACTAGAAATCCCCCCAAAGATGATGTTGAAGTAGTCTACACTCCAAGTACTCAAAAGTCACAAAGGAACTCAATTTTCATGAATGGTCCAAATCCACTACTCGATAAAAAAAAAATGGCACTGGTATTCACTAGAATAAATCTAATTAAGAAGACTGTCAGTGGTGTCAAAAGTATAAAAGAGTATAACATATGTAAGGAATGCTCAACACCTAAGAAATATGATGTACACCACATCCCCCATACTGCTACTTGGGTGGAGTAATGCCAAAAAATACATATGCACATCCCCCCATAATGATAAATGTGTGGAGTACATGAAAATGGTCTACATGAGTGGTATGAATCCACTACTCAAACAGAGAACAAGCTGACATTGCATGCACCAGAATAGATCCGTATGTTGTGGGAGACTATAAACTATCATTAAAATAGTGTCAAAAATATAGATAAGGTCTCTCAATCCATAAAAAATCATGAGAGATGCTCCAAAAAATAAGGGAGCAAAAAAGTGTCTCCATAAAAGAAGAGAAGGCATTAAGAAAGGGGCCTTGATGTAAACATGACACATACTACAAGTGTGTCAAGGTGCCAATACACATACTAGAATAGATCATGGCGTGGGTTGATGGAAGAGTGTAGAAAATAGAAAAAATCCATCATGTATGCAAAAACACACCTAAAATGATCAAACACAAAAAATGACAATCTATAAAATCACATTCAAAGGACATTAGACTCAATAAAAAAATGAATCCAAGTGAGCAAAATTACAGTAATCAATACACATAGTGCATGCTCAAAATAGGGATGTCAGACACATCTAAAAATGCATCCACATGTGAGAAATTGATGCACGGAGTATAATTTAGAAAGTAGTAGGGACCATAGCATAGGAAACCCCCCTAAATATGGCACTTTATAACTTTAATGCATTTACAATAACAATAAGACTAATGAGTGGGAAATTAAAAATAAGGTACTTTTGAAAAATGTGACACTCAATTTTGAGATATTGACCAAAAATTATTATAAAATCAATTTACCATCATTAATGGCCTATTTTAATTAAATTTTCACAAAAAATTTAAATGCTCCAATGTTTAAAAGACAAACTGATGCAAGAGCATCAACTCATTCTTGTAAATTTGTAGATAGGTAGCCTAAGTGAATCTATAAGCCTTGTTTGTGAAGGCCAAGAAGCCATATCAAGATTATTAATGCATTATAAAGACATTTAAAGGACATAGATAGCCTATGGAGTCCTATTTTGATGTCAGAATAGTGTTTAAACTACTAGGAGGTCTTAAATTGCAAGTCTAGGCCACATTCAAACTTTCCCTCCAAAACCTTCCATTTGAAAATTCAAATCTTAAAAAGAGACTTGTAAGCCTTGTGGACTAAATGAAAGGATGTAGAAATATATAATTATCCTATAGGATCATAAATATGTTGTAAATAAACTTTAACTCAAATAAATGTAAATGCAAACCTATCCTCAATATTTAGTAGATGATGCCTACATTGGACAAAGGCAAATACAACAAATAACAAGATAAGAGGATGGTTGAAAAGATAGAGGAAAAAATAAAGGAGATATTATTAGATATTTACAAGATAATAAAATTTAGTTTCTTCATGATATGGGTCTAACCACTTAGAAAGGAGGCTTAAAACTATAAATGTTAGGTTTAAGAGTCATTTGAGAGCATTCTTGAACATTGAAAGACAATTATTGAGGAGGATATTAAGGTTTTAAGTCTCTAAGAAGGATTTTGTACATAATGGAGTGTGTTGTATGTATGTAATTAATTTTATTTAGGAATATATTATGAGTTAAGGCCATTTTATTTCCCTTCCATCTTGTAATTTCTACCTTTGGTATGTGCAAATCCTTTATATGCATATTTCTTAATGTATTCTTATGTCATTTGAGTATAATATTATAGATGATGGGTGGTTGATCATGTTGGAAAGTTATTGGAATGATATTATGCATGGTGTAATAAATTTATGTTTATTTATAATGAATTTGACTCAATTTTTTTGTTGAAGTGATGATGAAAGGAATGATTTTGTTTACGGATGTCTCTTAGGCTAAGGAACAGGGTTACAGTCTAAAAACAAAGCAATCTGAGTCAATCCATTTATTATGAACTATGGGTGTGTGAATATAAACTTTAAATAATAAAAAAATAGATATTTTTCAATTTTAATTAGGTTTTAAAATGATGTGTTGCTCAACTTATGAATTTTTTAAGCTTGTTGCCCTGTGATAGGATAACCTGGGATTTCTAGACAAAAATCCATGTTATGTGAAATTTATGATGGATCTAAGGTTATAAATGGTTTTAAAAGTTATATAATTTTTTTTTTAAAAACTTTAAATACTAATTTTAGTCCTATAAACCTTTTATAAATCTCATAAATTGGAAAATTATAGTCATAGGCTTGAAAATTGTGTTTTCCTAGGTTGTCAAGAAAAGAAAACTCATTTATAAAGAAGAGTACATGGTGAAAAATCACCAAAAAATTGGAATAATATGTAATTTTAAATTTATTATAGGATACAAGTGGTTCTAGGTTTATTGGGTTAGGTTTGGCATGTGTGAAATCAATTGTAGCAGTCATACCAAGACCTAATTCCTTAGGACCAAAATGCAAATTTGAGTTTGGGTGAAGTTTGAAGATAAAGAAATGTGGGAATAATTTGAAAATTATATTTATGTATTTTTAATGGTACAATGGTTATTAAAAGTCATTTATGTGAGAAAAAGCACTAGAAGAGTTGTTGTAGGCTTGTTCAAGGCCTAATTCAAAATTGAAGTCTGAAGAATTAGTTGGTCCAGACAAAGCATGGAATCTTGTAAGTTGGGAATCCTCACAAATAGCCAAATGGGTATCTATAATGATGATCATTTTGTTAAAATAATTTTTTTAATTAAGAATATGTCTAGAAAACCCTTATAATAGGGCTACAAGGATAAAGGGCAAGTTAAAAAAGGAAGTATGTGATAGAGGTGGAGTAGGAGGTTGTAACCTTTAGAATACTTCAATTGGGTATAAAATAGATGTCTCAAGTTTTTTGAATAAGTAAATAAAGTGCATAGAGTCCTTTTTCAAATAAAATCTCATTTTCCTTATATAAGGCCTAGTGAAGGAATATGAAAAATGCTTGTGAGAAAATGGTATGACAATGTAACTTTTTTTGAGTTTATACAAAAAATGTTTATGAGGAATATAAATATATCTCTCATTTAATATTTTAAACCTATGGGATCATGATCAAGGATCCCATCACCATGTCATTGTTGGTCTTATGCATAACAATCTTTGAGACAAAATAGGGTAAGTGATAGATAGGCTCATCATCTTTGGTATCAAAGCTTAAGAAGCTCTTGAAAAAAAAAATTTTGATATCTTATAATCAGTTATGAGATTTTGAAATTTGACAGGTTATGTAAGTTGTAGGATTGAAGCTATTAAGCTTGCATATAGTGGAAGAGATAACGAGAATTTGTTGAAGTTTGTTTGAAGCTCTCAAATAATATATATTTGTTTTAGTAGTGATATAGTTGTAGGAATTGAAAAATAAAGTGGTTCAAGGTAGTCAAAGCCATTGAGACTTAAGAAAAGATAGAAGCCAGGTAAGGCTTGAGAGAAGATAAAGAGCTTGTGAAGCTCAAAAGAGAAGAACATAATGATTTCTTAAGAAGGAATCCAAGGTGAAAGCTTGGAATACTTTACCAAAAGACTAAGTTGAAATATACTTAGGTGAGTTAAAGGATGGAGTTTGAAAAAATGAGAATAGTGATAGAGGGACTGCTTAGAAGAAATGTGAATGAGTGAATAGAGAAAAAATAAAGATAAAGGAGAAGAAAATAAAAAGAGGAAGACTTTCAAAGGGAAATGGAAGAGTTGAAGTAGAGAATAGCACTAGTAGGGCTTATGGTGGAAAGTATGCAAAACCCATGGCATGGATGGGTAATTAATAAGAAGGTAAGATGGCTAATTAGGTTGATGATGGAGAGAAGAAGGGGACAGTTAATAATTTCCTTGAAGAGAGAAATAGGAATCCAGTGTAAGTAAGAGAATAAACTCAAAAATGAAGAGCTTAAAGTAGATTTTTAGATGAATAACCAACTAGAAAGAGATCAATACTTTGTGAATGAGATGGATATCATTCTTGGAGATATGTTAGAAGAAGAGTAGAAAAATTTGACCAACCAAGAGGCTAAAAATCCTTATGTTTTTGCATCTAATGTTATCTTTAATTATTTGTTTGTAGGTAGACAAGTTGATGGAGGTTTTGAGTCAAGAATTGGACTTATGAAGTAAGATGAGGAAATACCTTGAAAAGGAGTGATTAGAAAAAAATATGATGGATAAGAGGCTCAATATAGGGCCTTAACACTTGAAAAATATTAGTTGTACATTTATATGGTTGAACAAGAAGCAATCTTAACTCAAGAGGATGGGAAAAGTGAAGACAAAGAGCTGCAAGTTGAAGGGTTAAGGTATAAACAATCAAAATTTCTTGTTGATAATGACATTGATTTTGATCAAGATATACCAAGTAATAATGATTAATATCTCCTAAGAGAGATAGCTAAGCTTTAAAAATAAATTGTAGGTGAAGGAAACTTTTTAATAGAGCAACAACATCAAAAATTTATATATGAAGACATGGAGCAGCTATTAAGAGAGATTGTAGCTTTGGAGCATGCCATAAATGGTGAAAAAGAGGATAATATTTGTCCTAAAATAGATATTTAGGAAGTGGATGCTTGTTTTGAGGCCATGGTGTTTCAAGAAGAATGGAGAAAGACCTCAAAGTCTCAAATTTTTTATTCTAATCTTGCCTTGGATTGTGTATGTACAAGTTGGATAGAAGAAGAAATGAAATCCATAAGAAAGATCTTCTAAGAGATCAAGAAAAGAGAATATAAGTTTACATCCTAATTAAACATTATAAACATAAAAAAAATAAGACCAATGAGAGGATGAGACAACAAATCATGGCATGGGTGGAGAAGATAACAAGCAAAAAGAAACACAAATGTGGGAGGAAAGAACATGTCCATATGTAAGAATGGATTATTGAATAAAGTATTTTTTAAAATATTTTAATTTGTATTTGGGAATGTAAACAAATATCATGATCAGGATCTCATGAAATATTCTAAGCCTAGGATTTTGATGCGAGAACATCAACTCATTCTTGTAAATTTGTAAATAAGTAGCCTAAGTGAATCAATAAGCCTTGTTTGTGACGACCAATAAGCCATATCAAGATTATTAACAAATTTTAAAGGCCTTTAAAGGTCATATATATTCTATGGAGTCCTATTTTTATGTAATAATAGTGTTTAAACTACTAGGTCTTAAATGTCAAGTCTAGGCCACATTCAAACTTTCCCTCTAAAACCTTCCATTTGAAAATTCAAATCTTAAAAAGAGACTTGTAAGCCTTGTGGACTAAATGAAAGGATGTAGACCTATATAATTATCCTATAGGATCATAAATATGTTTTAAATGAACTTTGACTCAATTAAATTTAAATACTAACCTATCCTCAATATTTAGAAGATGATGCCTAAGTTGGACAAAGGCAAATAACAAGATAAGAGGGTGGTTGAAAAGATAGAGGAAAAGATAAAGGAGATATTATTAGATATTTTAAAGATAATACAAGTCAGTTTATTCATGATATGGGTCAATCCAATTATCAAGGAGGCATAAAAACTATAAATTTTAGGTTTAAGAGTCATTTGAGAGCATTCTTGAACATTGAAAGACAATTGTGGAGGAGGATATTAAGGTTTTAAGTCTCTAAGAAGGATTTTTTACATAATGGAGTGTGTTATATTTATTTAAATAATTTTATTGAGGAATATATGAGGATTTAATTCCATTTTAATTCCCTTCCAGCTTGTAATTTTTTCATTTGGTAGGTGTAAATCCTTTATATGCATATTTCTTAATGTATTCTTATGCCATTTGAGTATAATAGTCTAGATGATGGGTGGTTGATCATGTTGGAAAGTTATTGGAAGGATAATAGGAATGGTGGAATAAATTTATGTTTATTTATAATCAATTTTACTCAATATTTTTGTTGAAGTGATGATGAAAGGAATGATTTTGTTTATGGATGTCTCTTAGGCTAAGGAACAGGGTTGCAATCTGAAAACAAAGAAATATGAATCAATCCATATGTTATGAACTATGTGTGTGTGAAGATAAAAGTTATATAATAAAAAAATAGAACTATTACAATTGTAATGATGTTTTAAAATTATGTGTTTCTCAGCTTATGAATTTTTTAAGCTTATTGCCTTGTGATAGGACAACTTGGGATTTCTAGACAAAAATCCATGTTGTGTGAAATTTATGATGGATCTAAGGTGATAAATGGTTGGAAAAGTTAGATAATGTTAAAAAAAAACTCTCAAGACTAATTTTCGTCCTTGATACTTTTTATAAATCTCAAAAAGTGGAAAAGTACAGTAATCGGCCTGAAAATTATGTTTTCCTAGGTTGTCAAGATAAGGAAACTCATTTATAAAGAAATGTACATTTTGAAAATCACAAAAAAATATAATTATATGTAATAATACATGTATTAGAATATAAAATTATTTATAGTTTGATTTTTTTAGGCTTGGCATGTGGGAAATGGATTGTAGCAGTCATACCAAGACCGAATTCCGTAGGACCAAAATGAAAATTTGAGTTTGGGTGAAGTTTGAAGCTAAAGAAAGGTGGGAATAATTTTAAAAATTTTATTTGTGCATTTTTAATAGTACAAGAGTTATTATAAGTCATTGATGTGAGAAAAACCATTAGAAGAGTTGTTGTAGGCTTTTCAAGGCTTAATTAGGCCTAATTCAAAACTGAAGTTTGAAGAATTAGTTGGTGCAAACAAAGTATGGAGTCTTGTACATTGGGAATCCTAGAAAAGATCCAAATGGGTATCTAGAATGATGAGCATTTTGTTAAAATAATTTTTTATAAGAAAATATGTTTGGAAAACCCTTATAATAGGGCTACAAGGATAAAAGGCAAGTTAAAAAGGAAAGTATGTGATAGAGGTGGAGCAGAAGGTTTTAACCTTTGGAATACTTTAATTGGGTATAAAATAGATGTCTTAGGCTATTAGAAGAAGTACACAAAGTGCATATAGTCCTTTTTCAAATAAAATCTCATTTTCCTTATATAAGGTCTAGTGAAGGAATATGAAGAATGCTTGTGAGAAAATTGTATGCCAAAGTAACTTTTTTTTGAGTTTATACAAAAAAAAATTATAAGGAATATAACTATATCTCTAATTTAGTATTTTAAACCTATGGGATCATGATCAAGGATCCCATCACCATATCATTGTTGTTCTTATGCATAATAATATTTGAGATAAAATAGGGTAAGTGATAGATAGGCTTGTCACAAACATAGCCTTATAACCACTTGTTATAACCATAAAAGAGCCATGGTCCTCAAGTCAACTAAATTCAAAAATAACCCTCGTACTTTCCATTATGTACTCTCAAGAGAGAAATAAGACATTTAAGGAAAAACAAAACAACTATTTAAAATAATAATTAAAAAATAGCTATTTTTAAAATGAATTTAGTGAAAAAAATTTAGGTTTTCATATTTATGACTTTTTAAATGAATTTGAGAATGAGAGGTGTCACCATGTGAAACTCCATGTCTGCAAATAAAAAATGACATCATGTCTAGGAGAAGGAGATCAATGAAAAATATTAGGATTTAAACTAGTCTAGAAGAGTTAATCAATCATAATGATGAACAATACAAGCAACTGTGGTGAGTACTTGGTTTAGGCCATAGTAGAAAATGGATGAGTTATGGGCTAGTGGTGGAGACTGTTGTGAGAGGGAGGAAGAAGTTATATGCCTCCCTTTACTATCAATTATAAGACTTTATTGATCCATTTGGATGGAGATGATAGTGCCAAGAGAAGTTACAAACTATATGGTGATAGATTTGAGCAAAAAATAAAAGTCAACAAGAAGACATAAGTAATGATCAATTTGCAAGCCATGGAAGGTAGGCACTAGATGTCACTCTACCCAAACCCTCCACTCATAGTTATGATGCATGTTAGTATAACATAAGGCATTATTCAAGCCTTGAACTCTAATCCGACAAGAAATGTTGCCCTTCCAAACCCTACATTAATCATCTTTTCAACTCACCAAAGCTTCACAACCAAATTTTCCCAACCCTTCCATGCCCTTCAAAATTTTAAAGGGTGGAAACACTAAGAATTGGAGAAGAAAAAGGCATATTTCTTGGCATAAATTTAGATCCCCATCACACAAACAAATAAATATATTGTGAGTGGATTGGTGAAAATCACATATATAAACCAATGAGTGGCTACAACCAACTATAATGCATAGAACATGAAGCAAGAATGGCTTGTGAGTAGATCAAACAGTTGTATATTACCAAGAGAGATGCCAAGGGAAGACCAACAACTTGATCATGCATGGCATCATGTAGAGATTGGGTGAAGGACAACAAGGTATAGATGTTAACCATGTATCTTCCTCACAAATGTGTAAAAACAATCCTTACACAACCAATACAAATTCAAATATATACTCAAGATTAGTGAAAAACCCAAACTCAAACATCCACCACCAATTAAATAGTATGGCCTATGATAGTTTGGATAAATACTATGAAAAATGATACTGAGCAATGGTAGTTGGAGACTGCTTTGATACCATAAAAGAGTTTGGAATACTCTTTAACCAACACCTCTCTAATAAGCCATTACCACAGTGATGAAGCTAATGCATTGCACATAGAATACATTATCTATTCTCCATAAATAGATTATAAAATGCTGAGATTCTTTGTTACAATATCTACGTGGAGAGGAATATATAGGAGTAGCAGGAGTTAACTCATAAAAGAACTCAGAGTGGAACTGAGTGTAACTCACTGTGGAACCCATAGTGGGATTTAGTTGAAGTCCAGGTGGAACTCTAGGTGAAACTCACCCTCTCAACCATTTACACGTAAGCAAGCTAAATATATATGTACAAGGATAATACATTTTATAAATAAATTGAATAATAAATATCTTACACCAACAAACACTAGTGTTGATGCAGGGGTCTGGGACTGACACTTGTGTCTTGGTAGTTAGAAAATAGGTATAGGATTAGAACTTGTATGGGCATAATATAAGCATGTTTTAATCATTCTTAGAAAGATATAAAGTTTGGTTCATCAACATGAGACCAGTCAAACCAAGAGATAGGCCAAGGGGCACAACATAGAGTAGATGCAAGACTTCTAAAAGTGGGAAAGGTCTAAAACTAAGAGGAATAGCCAAGGTCTGAGTTTGCTAAGTGTAAAAAATTAAGGTGCTATATAATCCATAAATCTCATCTACAAAGTGAAACTCAATAGAGTATGTGGGTCCATATTAGAGCTGGGATTCATTTGAATGGAGCAAGCCATAGTAGATGTCATAGATCTAGGTCATACAAGCCTGTTAAGGCTAGTTTTGATGAATCTACCTTTACTTATAGCCCTAACCAAATGATGGGTTTGTGATTCCTTTACCTTACTTTTCCATAGAGGGTAAATGACTATCACCTTAGATAATGTTTAGTGGATATTACAACTACCCATAAATCTCTATGAGGTTAGATTTGTTTCATTTTGTTGAGCTGAGAGGTGAGTAGCCAGATGGTACTACAAAGATGGCTAGGAGAGGAAAAATGTTAGTTTAGTTATCATATAAATTATGATTGGTATTATTACATATTTTTATAAATATTTGTGTAATTTGGTTGTTATCTTCACTTTTGCAAACATGAATGGTTGTGCCCTTACATATAGTTTGAGGTCGATCATCTAAGACACAAATGATCATGGAATTGTGTATAGTGTTAGCTTCTTTATGTTATGCCACTTGTATCAAGATGTATATAGATTAACTATAGATAGGGGTTATATTGGAATTGTCATTGATATGTTACTATAAATTTAGGTGTATGATCACATTTCATTTATTCAACATATATGTTTACCTTTTAGAATGTGGATATTGATAGAACCATATGCAACACAATGGGTCTATGTACGAGCTTGTAGAGTAGATGGTTAGGAAATTAATGTATTTAGGTAGAATTTTTATAGACTGAAATATGGTCAAATTATATGGAGATGAAATAAAATACATTTTGTCTATCCTAAGGATGCATAGATGATTTAACACATTTGTGAGATGGGATGGTTTATGGAAAAATATGGCCATTTAGAACCTTTCAGTTTGATAACATCACTAGGTAGTTTGAGATACACAAGGATTAGCCACCAACACAATGTGTGGAGGCAATCATTGAGATTCCATGTTTAAGAGGTATAGGTGTGGGACCCTATGGATTATGGGAGAGAGTGTACAATAAATGTGGATGTTGACTCTCATTTTGTAGATCCAAAAATTGATGATGTTAGTGTTACTACTCTCTATAAAACATGGTAAGATAGATTGTAGATTCTCCCTATGTTTCCACCCTTATTAGCAATGGTTGATGATGATAGTAATAGATTTGGGGGTGTTAGTGGTGTAACCTAAATGGGAGTAGATATGAGGCATAATGTTGTAGTCATAGGAGATAAGGTAGGTGTATGATTAGGAGTAGGAGAGGTCATGATGACACTAGGCCCCATAACACATGCATCCCCCATAGATGATGGTAAGTATATTGTATAAATGATTTGTCATTTGAAATGTATAATTTTATTAATTTATTGAATGCTAATGATTTATTTTGTGCATGTTGATTGTAGTGTCTATCATTTAGATTACAATGACTAATGAGGTGATGTGGTTATTTATGCGAGACATACCAAAGGTGGATGGGCCATTAGAGAGGGTCAATAATGTTGATGTATCCTATGATTATTTATTCAAAACTATGGCTTGATTGTGTGCATAATTATTCATTTATTAGTAGAGGAAAGATGATGTTAAGGCCCATCTGAGATAATTTCAACATTATACACCACAAGCTGAGGAAGGGAGGCGAACACCTATGGCTCCACTAGTTGAGGTTATCATGGATTAATTTATTAAAAAGTTTGGTTGAGTGAATGAGGTTCATACACAATTATAATAAGATCTAACATAATATTATTCCCTTGAAAACATATAGGTTGGGTAAAATATCTGATCTAGTAGTAAAGTGATAACATCACCCTCAAATGTAGCTAAGAGTAGTGTCATGGGACACTATATAGATATGCATATGGGAAAGAGTGATTATGATCATGCTCCCATGCCTTAGAGAAGGTGAATAAATGTATGATGTAATTAGGTCATGTGACCCCATTTTTGTATTATGTATGAGACACTCTCTATTTTTGGTATATATATGATGAATTTTCATGGACTACATGCTTTATATGCATTGATGCATATATGTATTTGATATCCATATTTTGAATTTAATTTTTTAAGTACTTAGAATTAAAAAAGTATGATATAAATGAAAATTAATAATAATTTATAGCATGTGATGTAAAAAAAATAATTAATGTAAAACATGTGATGTATCATATGAAAAAGAATAATGCCCAACTTACAACTAATGGTGTATGCATTAAAGCTCATAATAAGTGGTTATAACACTACCCAATGATATGTGTACAAATATATGGAGTAAAATATAGGATTTTCATTAGCATGGGCACATAATTTAGAGTAGTAAAAGATGGTTAATTCATATTTAATAATTCCTCATCTTTAGTACATTAAAATATCTCATTATAATTAACATTTGTATCGATATGAGATGAAATTGTAGGTAATAATGTTGGAGAGTTGTAAATGATGTCATGTAAGTGTCTAAGTGAGTAGATGAAGTGCCTTGATAGTCTAAGTGACAATGACAAAGTGTGTAATGTGCTTATCCTAGTATGCTTGAAGGATGCTTGTTTGATCTTCAGTTTTGGCATGGTTTGAGATGATTAGGGATGAGTCTAAATTATTAAGCATGTGCAAGGGGTCATATCAATGGTCAAGGTTAATTGGAGAGCTTGTGTGCATGATTAGAATTCACCTAGTTTATCATTATTCTCATCTAGATTTTTTGGGTCCAATGGCAAAAAATCTAAGTAGGTTGTTTGATGACATCATAATTGCCACATGTGGATGAGTCAAGGGGAGTTGGTTATATGGTTGTGATAAAATTAGTCCCTATTTTATATGTGAAAAATCTCAATTCTAGTGATGAATCATGACAAAATATATGCAAGTGCAAATTTGGGCTCTCAAGCATTTTAATAGTGTTTTCCCATACTTAGCCAAATTTGCAATGTGGCAAGAAAAGTTGAGTAGGCATTTTGATGGTGGCATATATCACACGTGTGAAAATTTTAGGAGAAGGTGATCATATGGTTTTTTTAGTTTTGTGCCTAGTTAATTTGTGCTAACTTTTAGGTCAAATGTTGAAGCATGACAAAAGCCATGTATGGGAAAAGTTAGTCCTTCCAAACAGTTCTTGACATAGTTGGCTCTGTGAATAGATAATTTTGAGGAGGTATTTTAATGTCATTATATCTCATATGTGTGAGGGTTCCAAGATCATATTGTTATATGGTTGGATTATCCTAATTGAGGAGATCATATGGTCTAATTTTTATAACTTGTGCTTGAGCAAACAAAAGATATGAAGGTCCAAAGTTGACCTTATAGATAGATTGCAAAGGTCCCCATACTTAGTCTATTTTAAACGATGTTAAAGATCAAGACCAAATGGAGATATAATGGCTTGTAGGTGATCCTATAGTGAATATATATGGTGCATATCAAGTCAAAGAGTTCAAAGTTTTTATTGGTTAATGAAAGTAAATATTGAGCTCCTTACAAAAGGATCAACAGAGCATGTTTGTTCCAAGGTCTCAAAAAGTAGCGAGATGAGGATAAGTGCTCAATGGTTAATAGTAAAAATAATTATAAGGCATGAGAGTGTGCAAAGTTTTATGATCATGGGGGTTATAAGTAAGATTTAATGGTGATCACTATAAGATAAAGACCTCATTGATCTATAGAGATCAATAGTGCATGTTGAGTCAATATTGTAAGATTGCACAAGATGAGGTCAGCTATTTGAGGTTTAACATTTGGTAGTAGCGTACTATGAGTTAAAGGTCAATATTCATAAAATAATATTGGTGATGTGTGATTGATATAAATTATTGAGGACACGAGATGAGGACATGGTGTTCGAGGTTTAACTCTGACTATTTGAATTTAAATATTTGAATTTAACAAAGGGAAGGACCAGTGTCTAGTTTTCGGGCCATAATTTTGATCAATGTAGAATTTTATCATGTGTAAAAATATTTTTTTTAGGTGACTCCAAGGTGTATCTATAAATATATATTTGAAAATCTGAAAGTCTGTACAGTTAAATATATTGAGCTCTAAAGTTGAATATGTGTTTGGCTATGTTCTGTAAGTGACCCAAGAAGGATATTTGAGCTTATTTTATTGTTGTTTCAGTATCTATTAATGAATTGGATATTTATGAGTGTTATATACTCTATAAGGACCATTTGTGTGTATTATGAAGGATTGACCAATCATATCTAGTTTGAATAAAGGTTTAGAAAATGATTGTGTGTTCACTCATAATGACTGTGTGTATAAAAGCGTGTTTGATATAATTTATGGTTAGCATAAGGGTGATATGATGGATGTTGGAACTTAAAGGGGACCTATAGATCATGTGGCATGGGTCCATGTGTTTTAAAGTGTTCTTGTATTCTTAGTTTTCTTGAATAAGTGTCAGAGAGGTAAATGGGTATCCATAGGACCTAAAAGGTGAATTAGGCCTATTTAAAAGAGAGTTGTGCTTAAGTGTGACCCATGTAAGATGTCTTAAGGGTGAATTCATTTGTTGTGGTTGATAAGAAAGATTGTGATCTTTATAATCATGATATCTCTATAAATGGTGAAACCAAATATGTTAGTTTCTAGACATGTGAGAGACTTGCTTGAGGGGTGTGCATGTGAGAGTTGTAAAGTGAAGAAGAGGTAGAGTGTTCAGTATATGAGTTGAAGATTAGAATAAATTGAGGAGTATTTTTATGACCTATAGGTCATAATTCTATTAGCATAATAGTGCTCTTGCATATTGAGTATGAGTGAAGGTGAAGAGTGATAATCAGAGGTCCATCATTAGGTGTTGAAGACATCAATTCAAAAGTGGATGTGTTCATAGGTTTTATTATGGCAACTCAGCATCTAGGGGGTTTCACCCTCCTTACAAGGTGGAATTTTCTAAAGGTATAGTTTTTGTTGCAGCTTAGCTAGATAGGTGTTGTATCACCTTGTGGGATTGTATTCTCACTAAATAAGGGATGGCAGTTCCTTAATCAATAGTAGTTGGTATAAATTAGTTCTTGTTATTATAGGATAATAGTCTAATTGTAGGTTCTAGTGAGTTTTCTCCCCCAAGAGGGTTTCCCACATATGTCATGTGTTATGTTCTTAATCTTGCATTGTCTGTCTTGTTCATTGCTATGAATGATGTGTATGCTTCATGAATGCTTGTCATAATTGAATAAGAGTTTGAAAGGTTTAAAATTTAAGTTGAATTATCTAGGCTCACTGATTCACCCTCCCTCTCAGTGATTGTACCTCTAACAAATGATACCTTGGGATATCTCACTTCTTGAATGGTATAATCGATATTAGATTTTTAACTTGACATACACTTTAAGATGTAGTCTTATCCACCTTGGGATGTTATTATTTATTTTTTATTTGTTATATCTCTTGAATATAATAATATCACTTTAGAAATCCAATGTTATGTGATTATGGGCATCATCAAATATTACATTCATTGATTGTAACCAAAGGGTACATAATACCGCATTATGCTTAATTAGAGTTAGTGTAACATAAAATGTGGTGAGAAATGTTTTAGGAACATGATTATAGGCAATTGAATGCATCCCATTATTACATGTTCTATTAAATTAGTCTTAGTCAAATATTTGATATCATACCCAATATAATTAAGAAAGGGAATACTACACAAGCTAAATTTAGCTTCATCCTCAATCATAATTTTGTGTTGTTGATGTCCCTCCACATAAACATTGATGATC
Source organism: Torreya grandis (assembly GCA_037957365.1). Lineage (NCBI taxonomy): Eukaryota > Viridiplantae > Streptophyta > Pinopsida > Cupressales > Taxaceae > Torreya > Torreya grandis. Next base: position 3,495,620 of record JARHVA010000775.1, on the reverse strand, counting down.
AAAGGTTCCATAGTTGAGATATAACTTTCGGAGATATTATGGAAAATTGTGTTTGGATTATTTCTCTTTTTAGGAATGTTTTTCTTATGAACCTCTTCGTAAGCATCTATTTCTTAGGCAAGTCTATTTTAGGTAATTATTTCTTAGGAGATGCCACATCATGTGAAATAAGTTGTTAAATTTGATGATATGTAGTAATACTATGTGTTTTACCAAATAGTGGCACTAGGGTAAAATGCCACTAAGAAAATGGGTAAACATTTTCATAATGGAGATATAACATATAAAAATTCTATATAATAAATTCAAATCTACCAAATGGTTGAAAATAGTAAACAAGCATAAATTTAATAGTTGAACAATCAATGAATAAAAATAGTGAAAGTGATGGAATAATTACACCTTGGTAGAATCTTTTGGATTCTAACAATATAATAGTGGTATAGTAGTGATGATGAAGCTTTGTGTGAAATCTAGAGTGTTGATTGTGTAGGAAAAATTCAAATTTTGTTTTGTTGTCACTAAATATGCCATAAGTGGATTCAACCACTAAATGTGCCATAGCTCTGTTACCACTAAATATGTTTTTATACACTAAATTTATACTATGATCTATTTATAAATTTGATTTTTATTATGTAGGTGTGTTATCTGATGTTGAATAGTTTAGTATCTTTGCTTTTCTGAATTTACAGGTAGAAAGTTTAATTTGATATATTATTATTCTCTTGATCTAGTTCATGTCAAATGGATAATGAAGAACAATAAAGAATGTTATGGGTTGAGTAATCTCAATGGATTTGTAACTCTATATCTCACACACTCATAATCAAACTATATGTAGTTGTATTGTCATGTAAATCAAATATCAAACAAGGGCTTCAACCTCCTCTCCCATAGATGTGATGATATAACTACCTAAACATTCACCTAAACCCTCTTTTGTTGCAAGTGGATGATTTTGTTATGTTATGGAGCCTATTTCCACATTACAATGTATTTCAAATATTATACATTAAAATATACTATACATTCTTAATGTATCCTCATTAGGGTATGGGTCTTTATCTACAATGTATTTCATATATTGTACATTAAATTTTACTATACACATTAAATTTTTTTGGACCCCCTTTTTTTAGAAGTATAGATGCGTGGTTTATCTATAATTGTATATGTGTGGTGTCATCACCCATGATTAATGAGGAAATGTTATAGATTGACTTGGCCCATGGTTTTGGTACCATGTTTTTATAAAATCACTATGTTAGTTACCTATTGATGTAATTATATATAGATGGACATACAGTAGATAATACATTGGAATAACTAAGTTTGAGAAGGTGAACTGAGTGTGTGAATTTAAGTGTGAATTTAGGAGAGTTTGTTGAGCATAGATCTAAACAATATTTGTACATTGTAATTGTGAAAAGACTAATTTGAGAGCGGATTGTACTCTTGTTGGCTTGTAATGAGATCTGAATAAGTGTTTCTTAGTAGATGTAGCCCGTATTGGGTGAATTACATTATATCTTGTTTTCTTATTATGCATTTTATTTTCTATTCTTTATGTATCTCTATTCATATCTCTTATTATTGCGATTCTATGAAATTGTTCTACATTAATTTATGATTTATTCTTAATAGATGTGACAATATATTTAGGTGAAGAATGACCAACATTTTATCAATAAGCAAGTTCCCTCTAAAGTGTAGAAAAGGATTTGATCAATGAAGGCTCTAACTTAGGGAAGGTTCTCCATTTGATTCTCACTTTGACTCTTATTCTTAAATGACTAGGAATGATTTGTATATATATGACTCCTTAAGAAATGATACATCTAATTGACAACCATGGGAAGTGTAATATGTGAAATCAAAATTAAGAGAAATCATGTCAAGGTGGTAGGACCCACACAAATACATGACATGGATTCAATGGTAAACTTGTTGTAACCAATTTTTTCATTGGAGTGATAAATGTTTAGAATGGGTGCAAGTAGCTTAGAAGATAGACTAATGAGGATTAGAAGATTAAATGTATGTATGTTGAATACGTATAGAGGGATCAAAGACCAAAGAGAGAGTAGTGTAGGGTAAAAAGTGTCCTAAAATTATAAAATATACATAAATGAATTGAGTGTGAAAAACTTGGTAAAATACTATGGAAATTAGGTTTATACATAATGCATCTACTTTGATATGTATATGTGAGATAATGCATGAACTTTGACTTACTTAGAGAAACAAAAATGAATCGAATGATGCTCAAGATAGGATCCATCCACACATATTTGTTGTGTCTTATAAAGTTTAAGGCATGAATTTAGGGAGATTGAAGATCAACAAGTTTATGAAAGACAAAGCATCAGTAGATGATAAAGTGAAACATATTATTGTATATGTATGCCCCACCTAGAGCTCATCACATGTCCAACAAATTAAAAAACATTACAAAATACAAATATCAAAAATATTTAAATTTACATGGTTATATACTTATCTATACTATAAGTTTTCATATCCATGGTTTCTATGTACTTTTAATGATATTTCTCAATTGGGTGCTATATAGATTCACAAGTTACACGATATTATATTTCTTTCTATTTTCAAATTCTAATAAGTAGTAAATTTCATCTCAATGTGAATGCAGTAACTTTTATAAAAATAATTTGAAAATGATAATATGAATGACTACACTTTTTTATATTTGAACCAATGCCACACAAATTGAAAACAAAACTCTATTTTGATTATTCTAATTAGAACTGTTTAGACAAGTCATAAAAATAGCTAGTACTTCTCAAGGATTTTTCATAACCCAATATACTTCTTAAATAAGGAAGTATAATAATGGACCATTTATAGTGTTGGGTGAATATTTTGTCACCAACTAATTGATGGTAAAAATATGTTGTTTCAACCATAGCATAAGGAGATTGGTCAGCCAAATGTGCAGGTTTACCACATCAAAGGTGGACAAATCTCTCCTCTCATCAAGGGGAGGTTCCCTATAAATATGAGGTGCTATATACTATATGTATAAGCAGAAAATAACACTCAGGGAAGGATAACACCATCCATCTCTCTTTTTTAGAGATGATGTTCACAAATCAAAGGAAAAATCCTAGTGAAATGATAGAAGGCACTTCTCTTCTTTAAGAAGTGTTATTTAGCAAACAATAGGAATCTTTTTGGTAGTGACAAGTAATAGAGCACAGTAACCAATAGAATGAGGTGTAGCAAAAAGTCTCCACCTCAACTATCAAAGAGTGAAATACGAAGGATAATGGGGGTACAAAGTCATCCCAAGATCCTTTACAAAGAAATAAATTGAAAACACACACACTAAAGACAATTGTGGCAGCTCAAAGTCTTCACACAATTGGCTTCAGGACACCTTCCTGATTACTTCCACTAGTTCTGCTTATTTAATTAAATGGACAAGAACACATTCAGGAAACAAACATATGAAAAAATTTCTCAACAACACAAACTATTCCAACACAAAGTCTAAAATGTCACTTGTTTTCTCATTCAAATAAATAAATATGATTAACAATCTGAGCTCAAAGTCTCAGTAATCGCCTTTCAATTTAGGTAGAGTTTTGCTTCTATATCAGAGAGATCTCCTCTACATAAAATAAGAGATTATAATATATAGCATCCAAGAAAGACTTGGCACTTTGTTTCATGGAGTGGCCCATGCTGCATTCAATGCCTTGAATGCATTTTCAATTCTGTCAAGGGGCCATGCTGGAACAGGGCATCAGCCTTAACTGTGGCATGTCAATTCATCTCAAATGTCTCCTCCAAAGTATGGGCCATCTGGTCCTCTTCTTGATATTTTCAAATTTGTCCACTTTGCCTTTACTCAATGGAGAAAAATAGGCCGTGTCCTTGATTTCTCGTGCTCTTTGATGTCCTCCTGGTGGACTGTTTCACCTACTAGAAATAACTCTTACACAGATATTTCTGGTCTTTCTATCTTGTTCCCTCTTCTCTTAATGCATTTTTTCCTTTTCTTCATGACCTGAACTCCTGGGCTATCTCCTTTCCTTTTTTCAAACTCTTTTGGCTTCTTCTTCAGCTGGTCGCTTAGTTTATTCTTCAAGTTTTGTGCCATATTTGAAAATCAATAGATATTTCATTACCCTAAATTTGACGTCCACGGGGACATCATTGGTCACTGGTCACTTGAACCACTTTGAACCATGAACCTTTGAACCTGTGAAATTTCATTGGTTCAATGGTTCAATGGTTCGGGTGGTCCTATCAACTCCTTGGTTCAATCGCTTCCTTGGTTCATTCGCTTGCTTGGTTCATTCACTTGAAGCTTCCTTCAACCTTTGAACCTTTAAACTATTTTGGTTTAAGGTTCAACAATTCATTCTCTTTCTCAGAATCTTCTGGTCCTTCAAAGTGTCTAGATCCTTTCCTTCTCTATTGAACTTGTTGAACCTTTGAACTTTGAACCCTTTTGGTTCAAGGTTCAACGGTTCATTAGTTCATTCTTTGTTCTTCGAATCCTTCATTTTTCTAAGTCTTTCAAACTTTGAAATTCCTTTAGCTTTCTATCTTTGAAACGCCCCAAAGGAAAGGTGTCCCTTTGGGTCTTGAGAATGGTCCATTTCATGGTCACCGAGAGTCCCCTGCAAGGGTAACTACCCTTCAGGGTCCTTCAGGCGGCCTTGTTCTTCAAATCCTTCAGAAAAAAAGTCCAAAGGAAATCCTTCAAACATTTTGTTTGAAGGAATTATTTCCCCTATCTTTTCTACTTTTTGTCGGGCCTTTAAACATTCCTTCAGACAAAATGTCTGAAGGAATTCCTTCAGACATTTTGCCTGAAGGATTTCTCTTGTGATGTCTTGCCATAGAAAATCTTTCTAAAAGATATCCTTTTGTTCTTTTTGTTCCCTACCCTCTGTAAGGGAACTTATCATTTGAGCTCTGGGAGACTCCCTTAAACCTTCTGATTGAATTGACTGATTGAACCAACTTTGGTTCAATGGTTCAATGGTTCAATATTGTGTTATGTTCATTCAATTGACTACTTGAACCAACTGCTTTGAACCATTTGATCGAACCAACTCTTCAAACCTTTATTGAACTCATTGAACCTTGAACCTTTAAACCATTTTGATTCAAAGTTCAATGGTTCAATAGGTTAAATCTTTCTTCTTTGAAGCCTTCTTTTCTTTAGGTCCTTTAAAGCTGATGAACTTGAACTTGCTGAAGTGCTTAACTCTTTTAAGTCTATCGATGTCATTAAACTTTTGAACCCATTAAACCTTTGAACCCTTAGAGGTGGGGTTCAATGGTTCAATCTTTTGTTTGAAGCCTGTCGATAAACCTTTTGATTGAACTTTGACGTTGAACCAACCTTGAAAATGCCTAAGTGTTGGGAACTTATTTCTTTGTGAGAGCTTGCCTACTTAAGTTGTTGAACCTATTGAACCTGTGAGTCCCTTAGCTAAAAAATCTTAAATAATTAGAGAATTGGAGTTCTCAAAATATTTTTTGAGAAGGAAAGAGAGAATTTTGGCCTGTAGGACCAAAATAGTTGATATGTTGTCCCCAAAAACAAGTGACGGATTTTGGGAACAATAGTTGGCTCCAGTTGGGAAACTTCCATCGATTGTAAAAACAATCGAAGGGAGTATAATATAAAATCTCTAGTGCCTTTAAGTATGCCATTGGGATACAGAGTCATGCTACCCAAAAAATAAAGGTGCCAAAAACAAATGAAAATGAACAACACAAAACAAGCTAAAGACTATACAAAAAATTATACATATGTACAAATGATCTTATCTGATACTTCAAGAATTGAAGTGCTTCAGATGATGCCCATTATGAGGTAGAGAAAAGGGCATACCATCTTGATACTTTGGTAGGAAATTGTTTTCACCATTGAGCTAATGTATAGCAAATGGGCCTCTCCATAGGGAATCAAATTTCCCATGCATTCCCTTTGGTTCTCTTCTCTTGTCCCATAACAAAACTTGATCTTCAATCTAGAAATCATAAGTTTTTGCTTTCTGGTCAAAGATATTCTTCACCAAAAATTGATGCACAGTGATTTGGTCCACCACCATAGTTCATTGCTCATCCAGCTCAGTCAAGCACATGATCCTCTTGTCGATGGAGCTTTCATATGTCTGATCTTCGACCACTTTTACTAATTTTAATGTTGGTAATTTCAAGGTGATTGGTATCTCTACATTAAGACCATATAGAATTTGGAAAGGTGAAATACCTATTGCCCTCTTAGGTGTAATTATTTCTACCCATAAAGCATCAAATAATGCTTTATGCTAGGTTCATTGGTTGTCATCCACTAGCTTCCTGATGATGGTCACCAGGTTCTTGTTGCTCAATTCTGCTTGGCCATTCCCTTGTGGAAAATAATCAAAGGAGTGGGAGAGGGTAATCCCATAATAAAAATAGAACTGAGTGATCTAATAAGAAGAGAAATAGGCTGCATTTTCTGTCACAATCTTGGTTGGGACCCCAAACCTAAAAATGATGTTTTCTTTGAAGAAATTGCATACTACTTTTGAAGTAGCATGCTTGGCTAGAATAGCTTCCACCCATTTGGTTAATTAATCTATGGCTATGAGTAAATAATCATGTCCATCACTTGAAGATGGGTTTACAGCACCAATGAAATCGATTCCCTATTGTTAAAATGGCTCTTCTATTACCACTGGCTTAAGAGGTAAAGCAGCTAACTTGAGTTTTCCAAAAAACTGTTGGCATAGTTCACATATTTGTACCCATTTGTATGCATCTTGAAACAGAGTAGGCCAGTAATACTTGGCTCACAGAATCTTATGGGCAGTTACAGGCACAAAAAAATGTCCTCCACAAGCCAAATTGTGGAAGGATTTCAAAAATTTGTTCTGCTACTCTTTATCCACATAGCGAAGGAACACTCCATCAAGGTTCCTCTTATACAGGTCATTATCCCATAAGACAAAGTTGGTAGCTTTCAATTTAATAGTCCTCATTTCTTTACAAGATAGGTGAGTAGGACACTCACCATAGGTAAGGAAATGAGTAATATTTGAATACCACTCATTCATGGTGGTGTCAAAGAGTACTGTTGGCATGTCTCCCACTTTTGTTTCTTTATGTCCTATTTCTTTTGGTCTATTATCAGCAATCAATTGGAAGATACCCCTTCCCCACACAAGCTTTGTTATTTTGATAACTAGATCAAACTCCTAGATCTTAGCAATCTAATTGCCCCTTTTGGTTCTAAACTCCTGCTAAGTTAATATGGATTTGACTGTGGTATCAATAACCATGGAAATAGTGTGCACATTCAGGATGTAAAAATGGAAGTGCTTTACTGCCTTTACCACTGCATAAGCATGCTTCTCCATATTTGAATATTTCAGTTCATGAGCTTTGAGAGGATAGCTCATGAAGGATATAAGAGACTCCACACCTTCTTTGTTTTGTTGAACCATAATTACTAAAAGTGTGTGCTCGGTAGCATAACTATACATTGTAAAATCTTTGGTATAATCTAGACAAACCAGAATTGGGGCATGGGCAATAGTTGTCTTGATGTCTCAAAATGCCAATTTGCCTTCTTTAGTCTAGCTAAAAGTGGCCTATCCCTTCATCATGTTCATAATGTGGTGAGTCTTCTCTGTGAACTCAGGGATGAACCTTCATAAAAAATTCACCTTTCCAAAGAAAGAGTGAACTACAGTCTTACTTGTGGGCAGATTAAGCTCTTAGATAGATTTAATTCTTTCTGAGTCAATCTTTATGCCTTCTCTAGGTACAATATGTTTGAGAAGTTTCCCTTCTATTACCTCAAAAATAGACTTCTTGGAATTTAGATAAATGCCATTCTAGTGACATCACTCCAACACTTGTTATAGATGGCACACATGATTAGGGCGATGCTTGGAAAAGACAGTTAAATCATCAAGGTACACCACAATAAACTTAACCATTTCATCTTTGAAAGCAAGGTCCATTACTCTCTAAAAAGTGGTGCCAATATTTATCAGGCCAAATGGCATTCTTCGATATGAAAAGGTGCCCCAAGGCATGGTGAAGGCAGTCTTATGCTAGTCTGCTTCACCAACTTCCACTTGATTATACCCTGAGAAGCCGTTTAGCATTGATAACATCTCTGAACCAGTTACTATCTGAAGGACTTGATCCATTATGGGTAGAGGGTAATTATCCTTTAGTGAGGATTGATTCAAGTTTTTGAAATCCACATAGAGGTGAATTTTGCCATTCTTTTTTCTCACAGGAACTATGTTTGCAATCCATGTGGAATGATGGATTGGAAAAATTATACTAGCATCAACATTTTCTATATTTCAGACAAAATAGTACCTAATATCTTTGGATTATACTGCCTAGATTTTTTCTTGTAAGGCACTAAATCACTCTTGAGAGGAATTTCATGGTGAATTTATTTAGGCCTGAGCGACTTCAGATCATCTTAGGATTATGCCAAAACATCCATGTAATGGTGAAGCAGGGCAATAAATTTGAGCTTCTCATTCGGAGTGCAGCACTTCCCAATGTTCACCATCTTGGGATTTTCCTTGGTACCCAAATTTATCTAATCAAATTTTGGGGAGGATCTTGAATCCATTTATTGTTGTTTGATAAACCTGTCATGCTTGTTAAACAATTTCTCAAGGGAAACCAATCCTTTAGGAATTTTATTCCCCTTTAGCTATAGGAATTCCTGCCCTACATCTGAACTTGCTTTCTGAGGTTCACTACCTTTGAAGTGAAGCTATTCAAAGCTATCCTTTTGTTCCAAAAAGGTGATGATTTGGTTGTCACCATTGAAAACTTACCAATGATTGGCATTGTCAGGCACACTTGGTCAAAAGACTAATTTGATAGTGTACTTGTCTCCCTTAAAATATGAGTGAGCAACTAAAAGAGTTATAGAAATGGCCAATGCATCAGCTTGGTCATTGAAGACCCTAGGTACTACAGAGATACTGAAAGCATCAAAGCTTTCAATTTGATCTCAAACTAGATTATGATAATAGTACAATCTCTCATTTTTGGTTTGGTACAGGTTCTTGACTTGGCAAACCACTAGCTCAGCATTTCTTTTGGCGTGAAAGAGTTTGATGCCCTTGTCTTGAGAAGCCTTCAACCCAAGTAACAGAGATTCATATTCAATAGTATTATTGGTATTTCTAAACTATAATTTATAAGAAAAGGGGAAAATATCTCCTTGAGGAGATATCAACACAATCCTAGCTCTTAAACCAGCATAAGAATAGCTGCCATCAAATTCGAGAATCCACACATTATCAAAAACTGATTTTTCCTTAGATTTTTCTTTAATTAGAGGGGAGGATTCTTCTACACTTATACTGCATTCTACAAATCCTTCTACTATTTTACCTGAATCGATTGTCAAGCTGTCACATTCAAGAATTTCATCAGAAGCCACATGAACCTCTTCTATGGATAAGAAGTAATTACCCATGCCTGAAGACTCAAACAAAATTTGAGCTTTAGGCATTGATGTTTGAGTGACCACATATTTTGCCTCTTTCTTAGGGAGCAATCTTTATATAATGCCCTTGACTAAGATCCTTACTTCAGATAGGTCCATGCTCAACTCACCACCAACATCCTTGCAAAAATTTTGCCCAAGAAGAATTTTGTATGAGGCTGGGACGTCAGCCACCAGGATTGTCATCTTAATTCTCTTGTCTGAGAATGCTACAAATGTAAATTGAGCATCCTTGATTTGTCCCAGTAGTTGCACTTGTTTGTTCTCCATGGAGAAACATCTCCCAAATGTCTTGGTCAGTGTGAGACCAAGAGATTTTGTTACTTTAGCAGGCATGACATTATCAGATGCACCTAAGTCTATGATACAATTGTTTAGCTGGTGTCCATTTATCGGCAAGGAGACATAAACTGGTTCTATCCTCTCGAGAGCAACAGGAGGAGTAATGACAAGGTTATTTTGGGTGGATGTGGGAGTCACCTTTGGAGTAGTTGGTCCTACAGGGATGGTTTTATTCTTCACACATTCCACTAATCTATCTAATTATTCAGGGTTGGACTACAGGAATTCAAATTCAGACATTTGAATTTTGGTTTTCTTGACATGGTCGATTATGTCAAATGTCTAAAATGGATTAGGAACAGAGGAAGGGAGTTCATCTTTTTGGTTTTTAGGGGGGAAAGTAATGATCTACAAAATTGAAATTGAAGGTGAAGGCATACTTGAGGTACTAACTTTTTTATTACTCACTGGGTCCTTTGGCTGGAAAGGTAGAGAAGTTCCTCATTTGGCAATTGAAACTACTAGTTGAGGTCAGTCCTCTTTTTTTTCTTATCAGCTTGCTAGGCTGACTGGTTCTAGGACTAGGTGAATATAGCATATGATCCATCAAATGCTTCACTTTACTTATGGGTTCATCTTGGTAATTCAAAAAACTAATGTTGGAGTCGCTAGCTGATTCTTCTTAGTTTTTTGTGAAGAGATAAGCGTCATCTTCTGAATTCAACTCAGGCTAGAAAGAGAAATCAGATTTTGTTTCAAGATGTCCAACTACTAAATTAGTTGGAAGTACTTCAATTGCAAGTTTCCCCTGTGGGGAAGATGATTTGGCTACCCTTGAATTCTAGCAGCACCTTGATATGACTGATTAGGGAATGTTCTCCTTGGTATATCTCGTTATGAAGGAGTAGAAGACATTCCTTGTTCCATTTGATTTCTAAGAGCAAGTAAGTCATTTTCCAACTTTTGCACCATTGGATTAGTGGTGTCTATAGATGGATATTTAGAGGATGAAGAAGATTTAACTATTAAGATCTCTCCTTATCTTTCCCACCAAGATGATATCATATTCTACCTCAGTAGCCAAATCTTGAACTATAGCAAGGTCTATGTGGCCAACCCATCTTAGCAAAAAACTCACTTCAGGTAGCTGTGAGTTGATGAAGAAGCATTTAAGTTTCTTAGTTATTAGATGAGCAATGGTAGGGATCCTGTTCCTCAGCTTGTCAAACTTGGCTATGAAATCCCTCATAGGTTCATGAGGTTTTTTCTTCATCTGTGTGAGTTGGGCTAGCAGGGCATGTGCATCTTTTGTAGGTTTGAACCTAGCTTCTAATTTGGCTTTGAGCATGTTCTAGTTAGTCACTGATCAAGCCTGTAGATGGTAAAACTAGTCTACAGTAGCACCTTGTAATGTTTCCACAAATAGCTTGATCGCTACATCCTCATACTCCACACCTATCACACCACAAGCTATGTTGAAGGCCACAATATGTTCATCAAGATGAACTCTCCCATCACCAAATAACTTGAAGAAATTCTTCCTTGAACTACATGGTAGCTCATGTAGAGGTGGAGTTAAATTGAGTGGACCAAAAAAGTTATCCCAAGGGCCTTGAACTGCCATTATTTGACTATTGAAGGGAGGGATAACAAATGTTTGAGGGGTATATAGTGACAAAGCTTTGCTAACAACAAAAATGGATGCTTTACCTGGTAATGGAGACTTGGCTTTTGTAGGGGGAAAACTCCTAGTTTGTCTGAGGTGAAATGGTGAAGGAAACAGATTAAAATCACTTTGTTGAGTCAACTCAAATATAGGGTCAACAATACCTTTGGATCTCCAGCTTCTTGTATATCATGGAGCTGCTAGATTGTAAAACTTAAAATGGAGAAGAATTGGAGCTACTTCAGTTTGAAGCTTAAGGCTTCACACTGCTTGTTCTTCCCCAATGGAGTCGCCAAGAAATTGTTGGGTGAATATTTTATCACCAACTAACTGATGGGCAAAATAGGTTGTTTAGACCACAACATAAGGAGATTGGTCAGCCAAATGTGTAGGTTTACCACATCAAAGGTGGACAAATCTCTCCTCTCATCAAGGGGAGGTTCCCTATAAATATGAGGTACTATATACTATATGTATAAGCAAAAAATAACACTCAGGGTAGGATAACACCATCCATCTCTCTTTTTTTAGAGATGATGTTCACAAATCAAAGGAGAAATCCTAGTGAAATGATAGAAGGCACTTCTCTTCTTTCAAAAGTGTTGTTCAGCAAACAACAAGAATCTTTTTGGTAGTGACAAGTAACAGGGCACAATAACCAGTAGAATGAGGTGTAGCACAAAGTCTCCACCTCAACTACCAAAGAGTGAAATATGAAAGATAATGGGTGTACAAAGTCATCCCAAGATCTTTTACACAAAAATAAACTGAAAACACACACACTAAAGACAATTGTGGTAGCTCAAAGTCTTCATGCAATTGGCTTCAGGACACCTTCCTGATTACTTCCACTAGTTCTACTTATTTAATTAAATGGACAATAATGCATTCAAAAAATAGACATAAGAACAATTTCCTCAACAACACAAGCAATTCTAGCACAAAGTCTAAAAGGTCACTTGCTTTCTCATTCAAATAAAGAAATATGATTAACAATCTGAGCTTAAAGTCTCAATAATCACCTTTCAATTTGGGTAGAGTTTTGCTTCTATATCAGAGAGATCTCCTCTGCATAAAATAAGAGATTACAATACATATCATCCAAGAAAGACTTGGTGCTTTTTTTCATGGAGTGGCTCATGCTGCATTTAATGCCTTGAATGCATTTTTAGTTCTGTCAAGGGGCCATGCTGGAAGAGGGCATCGGCCTTAACTATGGCATGTCAATTCATCTCAAATTTCTCCTCTAAAGTATAGGCTGTTTGGTCCTCTTCCTAATATTTATGCATCTATCCACTTCACCTTTACTCGATGGAGAAAAATAGGCTGCGTCCTTGATTTCTCATGCTCCTTGATGTCCTCCTAGTGGACTGTTTCACCTACTAGAAATAACTCCTACATAGATATTTTTGGTCTTTCTCTCTTGTTCCCTCTTCTCTTAATGCATTTTGTCCTTTTCTTCATGATCTAAGCTCTTGAGCTATCTCCTTTCCTTTTTGAAGGCTCTTTTAGCTATTTCTTTAGCTATTCACTTAGTTTGTTCTTCAGGTTCCACGCCATATTTGAAAATCAACAGATATTTCATTACCCTAAATTTAACATTTGCAGAGACATCGTTGATCATTGGTCACTTGAACCACTTTGAACCATGAACCTTTGAACCTATGAAAGTTCATTAGTTCAATGGTTCAATGGTTCAGGTGGTCCTATCGGCTCCTTGGTTCAATCGCTTCCTTGGTTCATTCGCTTGCTTGGTTCATTCGCTTGAAGCTTCCTTAAACCTTTGAACCTTTAAACCATTCTGGTTTAAGGTTCAATAGTTCATTCTCTTTCTCAGAATCCTTTGGTCCTTCAAAGTGTATGGATCCTTTCTTTCTCTGTTAAACTCATTAAACCTTTGAACTTTGAACCCTTTTGGTTCAAGGTTCAACGGTTCATTGGTTCATTCTTTGTTCTTCGAATCCTTCATTTTTCTAAGTCTTTCAAACTTTGAAATTCCTTTAGCTTTCTATCTTTGGAACCCCCTGAAGGGAAGGTGTCCCTTCTGGCCTTGAAAATGGTCCATTTCATGGTCGTCGAGAGTCCCCCGCAAGGGTACCTACCCTTCAGGGTCCTTTAAGCAGCCTTATTCTTCAAATCCTTTAGACAAAAAGTCTGAAGGAAATCCTTCAGACATTTTGTCCAAAGGAATTATTTCCCCTATCTTTGCCTCTTTCTGTTAGGCCTTTGAACATTCCTTTAGACAAAATTTTTGAAGGAATTCCTTCAGACATTTTGCTTAAAGGATTTCTCTTGTGAAGTCTTGCCATGGAAAATCTTTCTGAAAGATATCCTTTTGTTCCTTTTGTTCCCTGCCCTCCACAAGGGCACTTGTCCTTTGGGCTCTAGGAGACTCCTTTAAACCTTTCAATTGAACTGACTGATTGAACCAACTTTGGTTCAACGGTTCAACAGTTCAATGGTTCAATATTGTGTTCTGCTCATTCAATTGACCACTTGAACCAACCGCTTTGAACCATTCAATCAAACCAACTCTTCAAACCTTTATTGAACTCATTGAACCTTGAACCTTTGAACCATTTTGGTTCAAGGTTCAATGGTTCAATAGGTTAAATCTTTCTTCTTCAAAGCCTTCTTTTTTTTAGGTCCTTTAAAGCTGATGAACTTGAACTTGCCGAAGTGTTTAACTCTTTTAAGTCTGTCGATGTCATTGAACTTTTGAACCCATTAAACCTTTGAACCCTTGGAGGTGGGATTCAATGGTTCAATCTTTTGTTTGAACCCTGTTGATGGACTTTTTGATTGAAATTTGACATTGAACCAACCTTGAAAATGCCTAAGTGTTGGGAACTTGTTTCTTTGTGAGAGCTCACCTGCTGAAGTTGTTGAACCTATTGAACCTATGAGTCCCTTAGCTAAAAAAGCTTGAATAATTGAAGAATTGGAGTGCTTAGAACATTTTATGAGAAGGGAAGGGAGAATTTTGGCTTGTAGGACCAAAATAGTTGATATGTTGTCCCCAAAAACAAGTGACAGATTTTGGGAACAACATATAGTGCTATCAATTTTCTCAAATTCACTTAAACTTTTGCTCAACTTATTTTCTTTATCTTAAAAAATCTTTACTTACTCCTAAAATATTGAAATAACATGATATGTGTCCCCATTTTGAGGTGAGGGATTGAAAAACTTGTGCTTAAATCACTCATCTCAAAGGAAAAATTTAAATGCAACATATATTATAAATATATATAGCTAAAGATTTGAAAATACTTGATAAAACACATAAATGACATATATGGATGTCACATCCCAATTTACTCTGTAGACCTAATAACCTATTGATTAGTGGATTTAATGGTTATTGTTTAACTAATTTTTTTTTTGGTTAAGTTGGATTACATATACTAATTTATAGATAGCTATATTTAGCTTATTTACATGATTGTTAACTGTGAAGTTAGTTGTACTTATATATTATGTACATAATGATCATGTTTATTTAGTTTATTACAACATTATATTATGGATTTTATATTGCTTTAAGATAACTACCTTTATTATTATGAGGTGGATGTAGGATAGATCCATCCCTCATATTGTGAAGGAGGGAGGGCATCATCATAGAGGGTGGTGTAGATGAAAGTGTTGGGAGATGACAGACTGAAACTAAGAACCCACATGCACCACAAATAGATAATATGATTTTATATTTATTACTTGATTTGATAAATAATATTTGATTTTAATTATAATAATTCTTGTTGTGATTGAATATGGTCATATGTTATATTATTTTGTCATACTTAGCTTATCTCGTATGGTGATGTTGTTATATCAAGTGATTAGAATCCATGTGTGTCTTATTTAGGACTTGTTATTGTCTATGATATAATTGAATGTGTTTGATATTATCATGTCTTAATACATTTATATATTGGTATGATGAAATCTATTACCTTGTATGCTTTGTGTGATTAAGCTAATTATCTATACAATGCTAAGTCAATGATAATAGTTACATTGTTTAATGATTATTAAGAACTCATGATATTGAGTAAATGTTATAATGTTTAGTTATAAGTCGATAGTCTTGTCAATAACCTTATGCTAAGTTAGAATTATTAAGTTTGAATAACTATTAGAAGTTGATGGTTATTAGGAACTAATTAGAATAAGAATGTTTAATTATTTTGTGAAGTCAATATTAACATGCATAAATTTTGGAGGATTATCATTATTTCAAAATATAATTTTTGAGATTAGGGTTTGACTTTGGTATTGACTTGTGATAATAGGCTATTATGCAAAATAATCACTTAGTTTTAGGGATTTTTACATGAGGAAACATGTTGTGACTACTAGTTCTATTAGTTGGTTTTTCCATGCATCAATTTAGTCATGGATTCATGATTATTAATGGGAGTTAGCAGAGAATGAGGTAGTTTTGGTTGTAAGAAAATATCATTCAAGAGAATAAGGGGAAAAGAGGAGGTGCTAGGAAAAAAAGGAAAGGACACATAGAGGTAGAAAGAGGAAAAATGAGATTTGAGCTAGGAATTGGGAGAAGGTTTTACCAGTTGCCATCTCTTGAAATTCTTAAAAAGGTTGGTTATATTGTTTAAATTCATAGAAATAGTATGGATCATTTAAAAGGTTTTTTATTTATTTCATTATTATGAAATTTAGAAAAAGAATCAAGGATAAATGTTTGACCCTATGGATGGCTCATCCATCCATATAACAAAGCATATAACCCTAAAACCCTAAGATATCAATGGCAATATTTCCTAAATAATTTTGAGATTTTAGTGTATAAATTTATAGATTTTTGGTTGGGTGAAATAAACCCTAGGTTAAATCCATGGTTAGAATTTAAATTTTAGCTGAGTTATATATATGGACCTTATTTTGGGTTATGCTCAATTAATTGAATATTATATTTAAACATAGGGCATAGATGGGCTTATTGAGTTAAATTTAGGTCATCAAACTAGTATATTGAGATACTTTTCTCTATATATCATATTGTCTTGAACATACATTTTACCCAAGTTAATATTTTAAACCTTTATAGGGTACAAATGTATACAAAGGGTTATAATGAACAATTCCAGACAGATATAAGACAAATTTATTCTAATTTTTGGTTAAACCTATATAAAGGAATAATATAAAATGTATAAATAAACTTGGTCATATACATATAATCTTTAGGTAATGGGAAAAATGTTTGAGAACCTGTAAATATGCATATGTAAATGTTTATATATATCTAAAACTTTGTTCAGGTTATAGTTTTATGTTTACATCTATAAATTGTGATTATATTGTGTAAAACCAAAATGGGAACTATAGGTTTAATGGTTATAACTAAGGATATTTAAATTTGTGAGTTTTATTGTGTTACTAAAGAGGAAGGATAAAAGTTCCTAGTAAATACTAAGGTTGGGTATTTTTATTATGCATACATTCATAAGTGTTACTCATGGGTGTTTAACAAAATTTTATACTCACTTATATTCAACTATTTTAGATTTTAATTGGCTATGTCTATTCTAGGTGTTAGTATTTTTAATACCAACCTATATCAAAATTTATATTCTTATACATGGTTGAATCTTGTATATAACTGTATGTAAATGGTTACTACGATAGGGTCTGTGGAGTTCATTAAAAGATATCAAAGATGAACATTTTTGTATATATATGAACGTAATCATCCCTATATATTTGAGATCTATTTACAAAGATATAACCAGAACTTCATAAATTAGTATGTCTTTGCATATATATATATATATATATATATATATATATATATATATATATATATATATATATATATATATATATATATATATATATATATATATATAATGAAACTAATGTATACATTCGACTAAGTTTGTATTATGTATACAAGTTTATGAAGTATTTATTATGTATGTGAATTGATTGAATTATGTTTGCCAATATATGTAAAACTATATAATATAGTTGGTAGAGTTTGAATATGTGACTGTATACATTTTGTTATACAAATCATGGAATGCTAAGTACAATGATAAAGTAAATAGTTGAAGTACTATAATTTTTGAGTTGTTATATATTGTGAAGCATATATGATAATGATTAGTGGATTATTTAGTTATACGTGATAGTCTATTTAATGGACAGAGATTTATTTAATTGGAGTATAGTGTATATAATGTATATTTATACTAGTTGTTTATAAATTACATTAAATGATTTAGTTGAATGATGGTATAAGTAAATAGATATATAGGATACATATGAATTGATGAATTAAATACAATTCTAATTCATGTATGCCATATATAGATTTACCTATTTTATTTAATGCTTAAAAACAATACATATTATAACAAGGGAAATTGAAAAAAATTGTTATTTAGGGTAGACTTAAATATGTGTCTAATGGCTGAAAAGAACATCTGAATATGTAGTATTTGTGATTGAATACAAGTCATATTAATGTTATGTGTTTGGAATGAATTATTGTTGTACTTTTAGTATGTAAATATTAAGTTGGAAATTTATGTCATAAGGATAAATAACATAATAATTTAGAGTTACATGTTAATATTTTGTAACTTGATGACTAGATATATTTTTTACCTGGATGGTATGATTTTATTGATGATGATTTTACAATCTATTTATTATGCAGTAATAAATATATGTTTTGGATTCATTACATTGCATTTGATGGACTAAATGAGTGTATTTGATATTTCCTTGGTTATCACATATTTATCTACTTATAGGGAATATTCTTTATGAATATGTTGTTTTTAATATTTTATATATAGACCAAATATTGCATTAATGACCCTAAATAAGTAGTGTGATGGATTCCACTCACTTAATTAGTATCACTAATGCGTAGATAAAGTGTAATCTGATTGAGTGTTGTGTATGAAATCGACTTATCCTCATGATCAATAACTATATGAAAACTTTGGCCAAAGTAGTGTTTATAGTTAAACATTGGCATTTCATCTATTTGATTTAGTTTACATGTTTGTATGATGTCATGTTAGAACAGGTTTATGATATACATCTTGTATTAGTTATCTTGCAGTGCATGAGTTGTAGTTTTTCACTTTGTATTCCCACACTATCAATATCTACCCATCTATGAAGGGAGCACCATTCCATAGTTGGGAGATTATGTGGGAGATCGATGGTCTGTGGTTGGTGTGAAAAAGTATTCAGATGATGCTCTCCCTCCCCTCAGTAGTACTACACTAAAGACTACACTTGAGATTACTTATGGATATTATGAGTTTGTTGAGACTCGCATGCTCCTTGGAGATTTATATCATTGTATACTATTATTAAGACATTTATTATGCTTAAACTATACTTTTTATTCATATTTACAATTAAGTAGTTGGTTGTAATATTATATCAATTGTGGCTAGATTTTTAATAATACTTTTATGAATTAAATGCAATATTCATTTATGTAATTAGCATTGTACTTGTTCTTGATATTGATATTATGATTTTGATCATTAGCTAAATATATTAGCTATATAGCTTTAAATGGTTAGTTGAAACTAATGTATTTAGTTAAGGATCACTCTATGTAGGTTTCATCAAGATGGTATGTGTTAGTTGAATTTGTGTAATTATTTAATTTTTTAATTTTTTACCCTATTCTAGAAAAATCTAGTGGGGTTGTTACATTGTGGTATCAGAGCCAAGGCTCAAATTCTAGGACTTTATGAATTTGCTAACACAAATGTATTATACTATTAAGTAGGAAGAAGAATGGTGCACACTAGACTTGGAGGTGAGGGTACTTCAAACACCAACTCTCCAGTGGATATAAATTAGTTTTCCATTAAGTAATTTATGAAGTTAGATCAGATCAGTGTAGCCATGCATGAAAATAGGGACTGAATCACATCCCTAGAGTAGGAAGTTCATGGGCATGATGAGGAGAATGTTCAAGAAGAACTTGAGGAGCATTCTGATGAGAAGTAAAATCCTCATGATCAGAGGCATGCATAAGTACCACAAGATGTGAGAGCTCGATAAATTATAGAGTTGGCATGGGATATGAAAAAAGTGAATCCACCCAAGTTTGATGGAACCATTTTGGGAGATGGAGCTGAAGTGTGGTTGACAGAGATGGATAAATATTTTGAGATACAAAATTACTTTAAAGTATAAAATCAGTATGGGGAGCATATAAACTTGTTGGATAATTAACAACTTAATGGGAAAATAAGAAGCTCAAGATGAACCTCGACTCTACCACCACCACTTGGGAATATTTTGTGACATTTTTTAGGTCATTATGGTTTCCATAAATGTATTTCAATCAGAAGCTGATAGATTTTTAGAACTTTAAGCAAGGAGACATTTCTATGAACAAATATTGGGAGCAATTCATCAAGCTTCTAAAGTATGTACCTCAATATCAGGTAGATGAGAGGTTTAGAATCAAGAAATTAATTATGGGATTATAATCACAAATTGGTTGTGAGGTGGATGTGTATAGGTCATCTACCATGGATCAAAGCTTTGAGAAGGCAGTCAAGTAGGAACAAAAGCTATAATCTCTTGCTCAAGTTAGAGATAAGTTCAAGAAAAAGATTGGAAGTTTGAAATAACTTTTAAAAATAAGAATTGGAAGAGTGGAGACTCTAAGAGCTAGTTCAAGAATTAGAATGCTAAATTTAATAGTAGCATAGGGAACATGAAACCTAAAAATGGTTTCAAGAGAAGTTTCAAGGGAAACCAAAAATCAGATAGGAGAGGACCACCTAGAGGTTGCTTCATTTTTGAAGGTGACCACTACACTCAAGAGTGTACTCAAGGCAAATCAGATGGAAAGAATAAGGGTTTTGCTTCTCAATAGGATAATTTTAAATAGTAGATTCATGTAATTATTGATAATTATCAGGTAGAATTCTAAGCTTAACCTATTAAACTATCAGGTATTTTATTTGATCTTCCAATTTTTATTTTTATTGACACTAGGGCTACAAAATATTTTATTGCTCCTAGATTTATTAATAAGTTATATAAAAAATTTAGAGTTATGGAAAATTCATGGTTAGTATAGTATGATAATGAGTTGAAGGTCAAGGTTGACAAGTGTTGAGTGGAAGATGAGATCAAGTTACCTGTATTTACTATAATACTAGATCTATATGCTACACTATTGGGGTCATATGAAGTGATCCTAGGAGTCAATTAGCTTGTAATACATAAGGCTAAGGTTGATTGCTATCTAAAAAAGGTATAGTGTCAAGATGATTTTGGAAATCAAACACAGCTTTAGGGTGAGAAAAGAGAGTTGAATCCTAGGCAAATTTTTTTAATTTAGCTAAAAAAGGATCAGAGGAAAGGATGCCAAGTATTTATTATTAAAGTAAATGAGATGGAGGAATATTTGGAACCACCCATAGAGGATTACCCTTTTCTAAAGAACTTTCAAGATGTGTTTCCATAGGAATTTCCTAGATTACCACCCAAATGTGAGTTTGATTTCTTGATTGACATCATACCTAGATCTAAACCACAATCTAAATCACCATATAGGATGAAAACTACTTAATTGGTTGAGTTAAAAGCTCAAATTTAGGATTTATTATCAAAAGGGTTGATTTGACCAAGTGTTCACCATGGGGTGCATCAATGATGTTTGTCAAGAATAAGGATGGCACTCTTTGCCTATGTATTGATTACATGATGTTAAACAAGGTGACAATCAATAATATATATTCATTACCTCGCATTAATGATCTCTTTGATCAAATGCAAGGGGAATAGTAATTTCTAAGATTGATCTTAGAGTAGGGTATCACCAGTTGAGAATATAAGATGAGGATATTCTAAAAACAATATTCATAACTTGGTATGGGTTCTATGAGTTCACAATGTTTCCTTTTGGGTTAGTAAAAGCTCAGACAATATTTATGAATCTCATGAATAGTGTGTTCATTGATTATCTAGACCACTTTGTGTTGGCTTTTATAGATGACATCCTCATATATTCTAAGGATGAGGAAGAACATCTTCAACATTTAGAACTACTTTTACAGCATTTACGAAAGCACAAATTATATGGCAAGTTATCCAAGTATGTATTTTTCCAAAAGAAAGTGTAATATATGTGACACATTATCTTTGTAGATAGAATTTTAGTGGATCTGGTGAAGATAAGAGCCATAATTGAATTGCCAAAACCTAATAATATGCATGAGGTAAGGATTTTTATGGGTTTAGCAAGCTATTACTGGAAATTTATTGTAATGATATTACTTCACCAAATAAGTAGAATAATAACAATATATTACAATGATATGGAAATATAGTAGGAAATATGAATAATAGATAAGCCACTTCGAGGGGGAAACCTACCAAATGCTTGAAATAATAAATGAATACTCTCATATGATGATAAACAACTACCCACTACCTCTTATATATAGTCTACCTAGGTCATGGTTACTCTATAGACCAACCTACTAACCTAATGAAATCATATAGAAATATGATATAACATCAAAGAAGGATAAGTAAAACACAAGTCAACTATTTTTATCTTGATAAATGTGATAGGTTATGGGCGTAACATGCCCTTCCCCTTTAAACCAATGTTATCCTCAACATTGAACAACTCTAGATGCTATAGTAAAAAATATTCACCCTCCCAAGTTGCACCCTCACTAGTCAGATTCTTCCACTTGATTAGATATTTCTTAATCTCTTTGGTTCTCAACCTCTTAGTACATGTTTGTAGGATATTCTCTAGTTCCAAAATGACTCATACTTCTTCATCTAGTTCTAGTAGCTCTATTTGGGCTGAAAATTTCTCTCTAATGACCTTCTTTAAGTAGGAAACATGAAATACTAGGTGTATGCAAGATAAATGAGGCAACTCCATCTTGTAAGACACACTTCTAATTTTTTGCAGAACTTGATAAGAGCCATGATACTTAGGATCAAATTTGTTATCCTTTTTTTTTTAACTTCAAATAAATCTACTTATAAGGCTAAAAACATATAAATACCCAATCACCCACATCAAAATGTCATTCACTACGGTGTTGATATGCTTACTACTTCATCCTATTTTATGCCAATGCTAAATTCTCTCTCAAACTAGCCAAATCCTCTTGTTTATGTTGAATATGATCCTCTACATCTTGAACCTTAGTTTGCACCCTTAAGGAATAAGTGATGGAAGGTGGATGGTAACCATATAGTGCTAAAAATGGGGACAATTTATAAGGGGTATGGAAAGATATGATATACCACCATTCTATAAGTGATAGCCATTTAACCTAACATTTTTGTTTATTTGATAAAAAACAATAGAGATACCCCTCTAAACATTTATTGACCACTTTTTTTTGTCGATTAGATTTGGGGTAGTAATATAAGCTATGAGCTAGCTGAGTACCAGTAAAAGGGAAAATAGTCTAGTTCAAAAATTACTAGTGAAAATAGGATCAAGATCACTTACAATTAGTTTTAGGGTTTCATGTAATTTTAAAACTACCTCTAGAAAAATAACCGTTATTGTACTTGTAAATGGGCGTGAAAGGGCACAAAAATGGGAAAATTTACTAAGCCTATCCATAATTACCAAGATAGCATTCTTACCTTCAGAATAAGACAACCCTATGATGAAATCCATGGAAACCTCATCCCACCTTTAATTAGGAATTTCTAAAGGTTGTAACATACCTATGGTCTTAACTGTCTCACCTTTGTTTTGTTGGAATATCAAGCATTCTACCCAAAAAAATTGTACATCTCCTTTTATTCCATCCTAAAATACTTCTCACTTGATTCAATGATAATTTTTCAAGAACCCAAAGTATCCCCCAATTAGAGATGCATGCAACTCTGTAATAATCTTATGCTTCAACTTGGAATCTTTTCACAAGTATAACCTATCCTTATAACATAGGGCATTATCTTTCCATTAAAATTTGTTAGAGTCTATAAAACCTTGTTGGATATTCTAAATCAGAACCTATGTACCCCCACTATAACCTAGATTCATCTAACCAATCTACTTGTAGCATGGACATTGCATAAAGTAATTTTTTCTGGATGTATCCCATCTAGATAGTACATCTACTAATACATTATCTTTACCCTTCTTGTATATGATTTCAAAATGATAACCCAAAATTTTTGTTACCCTTTTTGGTTATTACTCAAATGATAATATTTGCTCCAAAAAGTATTTGAGACTATCATGATCCATTTTCATGTTAAAATGTCTACCCATCAGATAAGGCCTCCATTATTTTATTTCATGAATAATAGCCATCATTTATTTCTCATAGATAGGTTTTTGGATATTTTTACATTTGAATTATAGACTCTCAAATGTAAGGGGTCTTCCTTATTGCATTAGTACTACTCCTAACCCTGATCTAAAAGTATCACATTCAATAATGAACGTCTTAGAGAAGTCTAGAGTAGCCAAAACTAGGGTGGTACACATAGTTGCTTTCAATTGCTCAAATGCTTTAGTGGCTGCATCATTATAGTGGAAGGCATCCTTCTTTAGCAATGTAGTGAGTGGATCTATTATGGTGCCATAACCTTTCACGGATCTTTGGTAGTAACCTATTAGTCCTAAGAACCCTCAGAGGTTTTTGAGAGTTTTGGGCATTGGTCAATCCACCATAGCTTTGATATTATGAGGATCAACTTTGACACCTTCATGGGATATAATATGACCCAAGTACTTTACCTCCTATACTCCAAAATCACATTTAGATGGCTTCACATAAAGCTAATGTTGTTCTAGAACTATCAACATGTGTTTCACATGTTGTAAGTGTTCTTCCCATGTCTTAATTTAAATCAATATGTTGTCAAATAAAAATAGCACAAACTTTCTTAAAAAAGGCCTAAAAATAGTGTTTATCAAGCTCTAAAAAGTAGATGGTGCATTTGTAAGACAAAAGGGCATTACAAAAAACTCATAATAGCCCTCATGAGTTCTAAAAGTAGTTTTATGAACATCTTCATCCTTGATTTTAATTTAATGGTACCTCGAATGAAGATCTAATTTCTTGAAATAAAAAACACCGTGCAACTCATTAAGTAAATCATAAATTAATGGAATAGGAAACTTATCTTTGATGGTGTACTTGTTGATTTCCTTATAATCTGGGTACATCCTTCATGTATCATATTTCTTACACGTCATGACCACTAGCGATGAATATGCACTCTATCTATGCTTCATGATGCCTGCCTCTAACATCTCATGGACCATCTTTTGTATTTCACTCTTTTGTGCATATGGTTATTTATATGGTCTAATATTTGTTGGTTGACTCCTTGGAAGTAGTTGAATGGCATGGTCATGTTCTCTCTTTGGTCATAGTCCTTTTGGCATGGCCTCAAAAATAGATAGGTGGTCATCAAGAATCATCTATAGATCAAGATGTGGAGATGCCTTTATGGGTTGAACTTCTATGGAACATAATCATGCTATAAATCCTTATGCCACCTTTTTTAGAATTTTTTTCATCTGATGTGAACTAACCACTCATGGAGATTTTTCTCGTAGTCTCTGTAGTTCAATTTTTATACCTTTGGAATGAAAGCGCATAAATAGTTCTTGGTTAAATTTCTATGACCTTTGCTCCACTTGATTTCATAGAAAAAACATAATCTTTTTGCATGCTTCTCTTTAATTTTTTGAGGGGTCAATCTAATAGGTGAAATAAATGGTGGTGTTGATATGCTATGCTCTCTAAAGTGAGTGAATGGCTACTTATTATTGGCTATGAAATTTTTCTTAGCCCTGCATGTCATGATAATATAATCATAAACCTTAAGTGGATTAAATATGTGTAACTCATGTCAATTGTGGTCCTTGAGGCCTCCCAAAAATAGGTCATTCAGGTTCCCATCAAAAATTATCTCCACACGTAAAGATAGGTTCTAAAAATTATGAATATAATTCTTGACTGAACCAGTTTTTCATAATTTTTCTAATTAGATAAATTAATTCTCTATCACATAATTACTATAGTGTAATTTTAGCTCCTTTGTAAAAACTGACTAGGTGACACTGAGAGTCATCTTTTTCTTTTGAGCACACAACCATTAATACCAAATGAATTGTTTAGGTTATAGATATAAGGATGCCATGGTAACCTTCAATCCACATGGGATCTGATGAATATGAAAAACATTCTCCATTTGGTTGATCCAATTGAGTGGATCATTTCCGTCAAATTTATGCATATCTACCTTCAATAACAGGTTCCATTATGGCAAAGTACTTAGATTTGGTTTAGGCTGGTTGGGAGATCCACCTTAGTGGGGTTGTGTAATAGTGATAGATGGATGATTTGAATTATTATTTTGTAAATCCATCATGACATTTTCCAAACTATATTGTATGGATTTCATATCAGATTGTATGCCTTGCATCTCACTTTGAATGCCTTGCACATTGTAGTCAAGATGGCTCACTTTGTGATCTATCTCAAAGAACCCTGGTATAAAGGATCTAGTAAATCCCACTTATGACCCCATATATTCCTTGTGAGGAATTTTACCTGGAGTTTTGGCACCCTTTCCTTGACCCCTAGTTTGCGGTCCTGCCATAAAAGGGCTTGACAATGTTGATCATGATTGGCACTTTTGACCTAAATTTGACCAAGTGTTTTTGTACCTATGTCAGCCTAAAATTAGAAAATACAAATAACATACCTATGAGAAATTTTTCTAAGATTTCAAAAAATGTAAGTAAATCTTAAAAAAAAATTGAATTGTGCACTATAGAGTGAATTTATGAAAAAACATAAAATGATAATAAATTTTTAAAAACAAATCTAATCAAGCTCAAATTTTAATAAAATCTTAATTGAATGATTTTACACCTCTAGTAAAAAAATTGAAGATAAATTCACAAAATTTTATGAGATATAGCCAAATTATAATATCTAGGATTTTTGTCTTGATTATGGCCCAAATCGATGCTCTGATACCACTTGTAATGATATTACTTCACCAAATAAGTAGAATAATAGTAAAATATTATAATGATATAGAAATATAGTATAAAATATGAATAATAGATAAACTACTTTGAGGGGGAAGCCTCCCAAATGCTTGCAATAAGAAATGAATACTCTCATATGATGATAATAACTACCCACTACCTCCTATATATAGTCTACCTAGGTCATGGTTACTCCGTAGGCTGACCTATTAACCTAATGAAAGCATAGATAAATGTGATATAACATTAAATAGGGATAAATAAGCCACAAGTCAACTATTCCTATCTCAATACATGTGATAGGTTAGGAGCATAGCATTTATTCCAAATTTTTCAAAGATATCTAACCTAATCACCTCTCTTCAACAAAAGAATCAGAGTTTTGTTTGGTTAGACAAGTGTGATAAATCCTTTAAATACCTAAAAAGGAGGTTTACTTCAGCACCTGTGTTGAGATTTCCTAATCCTAATGGTCATTTCTTAGCGATCATGGATGCATCTGAGAGTAGAATTAAAGGAGTTCTTATGCAAGATGGTTCATTTGTAGCACACAACTTTAGAAAACTAAAGCATTATGAGGTGAATTATGCCCCTCATGATCTATAAATTTCAACAATAGTACATGCCTTTACAATTTTGAAGGCATTATCTGTTGGGTAAACCATTTGAGCTCAAGATTGACAACTTGAGTTTCAAGTATATATTCACCCAACTGAACCTAAATGCACATCAGAGATGTTGGTTAGAATTATTATCTTATTATGATTTTGATATTAACTATATCAAGGGAAAAGATAATAGAGTTATAGATGCCCTAAGTTGTAGAAGGTACATATCAACCTTAATTACTATAAAGAGTACTTTCTATGACTAGGTAATCAAATTCTTGCTAGGAGATGAATTTTATGATCAGGTTAAGGAAGCATTGTCAAAGAATTCTCAGAATCCCAAGTATAAAGGATTCAAGTTAGAGAGTGATGGTATTTTGAGGTACAATGGTAGTATATATGTGCTTGATAGAGAGAATCTAAGGAGCACAATGATAAAGGAATTGCATAATGACCCATATTCAGGACATCCTAGTGTAACCAAGCTCATGGTTGAGCTAAGACCCCTCTATTTCTGGAAATAAATCAAGAAGGATGCAATAGATTTTGTGTCTCATTATTTGGAATTTTATCATGTGAAATTTGAACATGTGCATCCAACATGATTGTTATATCCTTATGATATACCAGAATGGAAGTAGTAGGTGATCAACTTAGAATTTATCCTAGGGATACCATTATCATATAACTAACATGATATGATCTTGGTTATAGTTAACAAATTAACCAAGGTAACTCAACTCATACTAGGTAACTTGACAGATGATGCACCTATGCTTACAAAGAGATTCGTGAAAGAGGTGAATTGATTACATGGATTTTTAAGAAAGATCATTTTTTATCAAGATACAATAATGACTTCTAGATTTTGTTTGATTATGAATTTGTCTTTGGGTATGCAGTTGAATTTTATCACTGCATATCACCCATAAACAGATGGACAAACATAGAGAGTTAACGAAGTTTTAGAAGATCTTCTTTGAATGTATTACATGGATCAACAATACAAGTGGGAGGAGCACCTTCAATTGGTTTAGTTTTATTATAATAACTCATACAAATTAGCATTGAAAATGGTTCCATTTGAGACATTATATGGAAGGAGGTGTAGAACACCAATCAGTTGGGATAGGTTAGAGGATAGGGTAGTCTTTGGACCTGAGATATTTATGGAAATGGAAGAGCAAGTTAGAATAATTAGGTAGAGGTTGGTTGAGGCTAATAATAGATAGAAACATTATATTGATCTAAAAAGAACACTAAGGCAATTTTTTATTGGTGATAAAGTCTTTCTATGGGTTAAGCCTCTTAAAATATTGATTAAGTTCAAGAAATTAGCATAACTTTTACCAAGATATATGGGACCCTTTGAGGTTCTGGAAGTGATCAATATTACAACATATAGGGTTGCATTTCCATAAGATCTATCCCTTTTTCATAATGTTTTCAATGTGTCTTATCTTTAAAAATATGTTGTTGATCCTTCACATGTGTTGGATTGGAATGCTTTATAGGTTCTAGATCCCAAGGTGGTCATAGTAGAAGCAATCAGAATAATTGACACTCGTAAGCTTAGTTTGTGTAATAGATAAGTGTCATAGTGTAATGTCTAATAGGACCAATATTCTAAAGATAGTTCCACTTGAGAGGATTATGATGAGTTTTATAGGTTATTTCCACATTTATTTACTTAATATGTTGCTAGATATTATTTTATTTTCTACTGAATAATGTTTAATTTTAGAACTTATATTTGAATAAGTGTCATCAGGACGATGACCAATTTTAGGGGGGAAGGATGTCACATCCCAATTTCCTCTCTAGACCTAATAACCTATTGATTATTAGATTTAATGATTATTGTTTGACTAATTACTATTTTGGTTAAGCTATATTACATATATTGATTTATGTAAAGTTATATTTAGCTTATTTACATGATTGTTAACTATAGAGTTAACTATACTTATATATTATGTACACAATGATCATGTTTATTTAATTTATTAAAAAAGTATATTATGGATTTTATATTATTTTAGGATAACTACTTTTATTTTTGTGAGGTGGATGCATGATAGATCCATCCCTCATATTGTGAAGGAGGGAAGGCATCATCGAAGAGGGTGGTGTAGATGGAGGCATTGGGGGATGATATACTGAAACTAAGAACCCACACACCACAAATAGATAATATGATTTTATATTCATTGCTTAATTTTATAGCTAATATTTACTTTTATTTATAATCATGCTTGTTATGATTGAATATGGTTATGTTTTGCATTATGTTTTCGTACTTAACTTATCTCATATGATGATGTGGCTATATCGAGTGATTTGAATCCATGCATGTCTTATTTAGGAATTGCTAATATCTATGATATAATTTAATTTATTCAAGATTGTCATGTCTTAATACATTCCTATATTAGTATTATGGAATATATTACCTTGTATGCTTTGTGTGATTAAGCTGATTATCTATACCATACTAAGTCAATGACAATAGTTACATTGTTTAATGATTATTAGGAAGTCATGATATTGAGTAAATTTTATAACATTTAGTTTGAAGGTGATGGTCTTGTTAATAACATTATGCTAAGTCAACATTATTATGTTTGAACAACTATTAGAAGTCAATCGTTATTAGGAATTAATTAGAACTATAATGTATAATTGTTTTATGAAGTCAATATTAACATGCATAAAGTTTAAGAGGATTATCATTATTTCAAAATAGAATGTTCAAGATTAGGGTTTGGTTGCAGTGTTGACTTGTGATAATAGGATATTATGTAAAATAATCACTTATTTTTAGGGATTTTTGCATGAGAAAACATGTTGTGACTGCTAGTTATGTTAGTCATTATTTCCATACGTCGACTTAGTCATGGAGTCATGATTATTACTAAGAGTTAGAAGAGAATAATGCATTTATAGTTTTAGTAAAATAACATGAAAGAGAATAAATTAAAAAGATAAGATGCTAGGAAAAAATGGAAATGACACACAAAGGAAAAAAGAAGAAAAAGGAGATTCAACTAGGAATTGGGAGAAGGTTTTACCAGTTTCCATCTCTTGAGCTTATTTAAAAGGTTGGTTATGTTGTTTAAATTAATAGAAATAATATGGATTATTTCAAAGGATTTTTGTTTTTTTCATTATTATTAAATTTATAAAAATAACTAGGGCTAAATATTTTGCCTTATGGATGGCTCAACCATCCTCAAAACCAATCATATAACCCTAAAACCCTAAGATATCAATGACCATATTGCCTAAATAATTTTGATATTTTAGTGTATAAATTTCGGGGGTTTTGGTTGGGAAAAATAAACCCTAGGCTAAATCCATTGTTAGAATTTAATTGTTAGCTGATTTATATATATGGACCTTATTTTGGGTTATGCTCATCTAATTGAATATTATATTGAAACATAGGGCTTGGCTAGGCTTATTGAGTTAAATTTAGTTCATCAAACTAGTATACTGAGATACTTTTCTCTATATATCATATTGGCTTGAACATACATTTTACCCAAGTTAAGATTTTAAACCTTCATCGGGTATGTCTATGTACATAGGGTTATAATGAATAATTCTAGGTAGATATAAGACAAGTTTGTTTTGATTCTTGATTAAAAATATATAAAGGAATAATTTAAAACATATAAATATACTTGGTCATATACATATCATCGTTAAGTAATGGGAAAAATGTTTGAGAACCCATAGATATGCATATGTTGATGTTTATATATACCTAAAACTTTGTTCATGTTATATTTTCCTATTTACATATAGAAATTGTGATTATATTAAGTAAAAACAAAATGGTAACTATAGGTTTAATGGTTATAACTAAGGATATTTAAAATTGTGAGTTTATTGTGTTATTGTAGAGGAAGTATATAAGTTCTTAGTAAATACTAAGGCTGGGTATCTCAATTATGCATACATTCATAAGTGGTACTTGTGGGTGTTTGACAGAATTTTACACTCACTTATATTCAACTATTTTATATTAAAATTATCTATGTCTATTCTGGGTGTTAGTATTTTTAATATACCAACCTATATCAAAATATATATTTTTATACATAGTTGAATCTTTTATATAATTGTATGTAAATGGTTAATAAGAGAGGGTCTATAGAGTTCATTAAAAGAGATCAAAGATGAAACATTTTAGTAAATCTATGAATGTAATCATCCCTATATATTTGAGATCTATTTACAAAGATATGACCAGAACTTCATAAATCAGTATGTCTTTTCTTATATATATCCTCTACGTAACGAACTAATGTATACATTTGGCTAAGTTTGTATTATGTATGTGAGTTTATGAAGTATTTGTTAGGTCTACAAATTGATTGAATTATTTTTTTCAATATGTGTACAACTGTATAATAAAGTTGGTAGAGTTTAAATATATGAATGTATAAATTTTATCATACAAATCATGGAATGTTGAGTATAATAATAAAGTAAATAGTTGAAGTACTATGGTTTTTGATTTGTTATATATTATGAATAATATATGATAATGATTAGTGGATTATTTAGTTATATGTGATATTCTTTTTAATAGACATGGATTTGTCTAATTGGAGTGTAACATACATAATGTATATTTATACTGGTTATTTATAAATTACATTAAATGATTTAGCTGAATGATGGTATAGGTAAATATATATATATGATACATGTGAATTAATGAATTAAATACAATTCTAATTCATGTATGCCATATATAAATTTACCTATTTTGTTTAATACTTAAAAAAATATTATAGCAAAGGAAATTTAAGGAATTTGTTATTCAGGCTAGACTTAAATATGTGTCCAATGGCTAAGAAAAACATCTGAATATGTATTACTTGAGATTGAATACAAGTCATATTAATGTTATGTGTTTGTAATGGATTATTTTGGTACTTTTGGTATGTAAATATTAAGTTGTAAATTTATGTTATAAGGATAAATAACATAAGAATTTAGAGTTACACGTTAATATTATGTAACTTGATGACTAGATATATTTCTTATCTAGATGGTATGATTTTATTGATGACTATTTTTCAATCTATTTATTATACAATAATAAATAGATGTTTTGGATTCATTACATTGCATTCGATGGACTAAATGATTGTATTTGACATTTCCTTGGTTAACACATGTTTATCTACTTGTAGGGAATATTTTTTATGAATCTATTGGTTTTAATATTTTTAATGACCCTAAATAAGTAGTTTGATAGATTGCACTCACTTAATTAGTGTCACTAATGCATAGATAAGGTGTTATCTAATTAAGT
Organism: Torreya grandis; assembly: GCA_037957365.1. Lineage (NCBI taxonomy): Eukaryota > Viridiplantae > Streptophyta > Pinopsida > Cupressales > Taxaceae > Torreya > Torreya grandis. Next base: position 3,463,166 of record JARHVA010000775.1, on the reverse strand, counting down.
GGTGTGTATGAAATTGATTAATCCTCGTGATCAATAACCAGATGAAAACTTTATCCAAAGTAGTATTTATAGTTTAAAATTGTCATTTCATCTATTTGATTTAGTTTACATGTAAGTATAAAATCATATTAGAATGGGTTTATTTATGATATACATCATATATTAGTTATCATATAGGACATGGGTTCTAGTTTGTCACTCTAGATTCCTACACTATCATAATCTACCCATTCATGAAGAGAAGGCCATTCCCTAGTAGGGAGATTGTGTGGGGGATTGATGGTCTATGGTTATTGTGGAAAAGCATTTAAATGATGCTCTCCCTCCCTCAATAGTACTACACTAAAGACTACACTTGAGATTACTTATGGATATTTCAAGTTCATTGATACTCACATGATCCATGGAGATTCGTATCATTATATACTATTATTAAGACATTTATTATGCTAAAACTATACTTTTTTTTCATATTTACAATTACAATAATTAGTTATAATATTTTATCTATTATGTTTGAATTTGTAATAATACTTTTATGAATTAAATGTGGTTTTCATTTTTGTAATCAACATTGTACTTATTCTTAATATTGATATTATGATTATGATCATTAGATTAATAGATTAACTATATACTTTTAAATGGTTAGCTAAAACTAATATA